>BMAW01063307.1:58103-181833 GCA_019974015.1 Nephila pilipes
TAGGATATTCCTTTTTAAACACCCTGTGTGATGTAAAGCTATGGAGACTGAGGTATATCCTCAGTCGTGTAATAAATAATTAAGTGTAATAATAAAAATTGAGGATGAAAAGGCTATTTATTAAGTTCAAGCACAAACAGAGTACCTAAAATAATAATCAATCATTTTCTCAAAAAAGCCTCTATTGAGCCTCTAATAAGAAAGATGTTCTAAAACGGTTTAACTTCCTTATTTGCGAATACTAATAAATTTCTATAATCAATCAAAGAATGCGCTTACTGGAATAACTTGCTTGTACTTACTGCAAGTACTCAATTATCCCGACAGCGTTGAATCCTCATCTCAACAAATCAACTATACACGCCAGACGCACATCACACTAACATTCTTATTATCGATTCCTCACTTCAATTCTCTGTCGTTTCATATGACAATCGTTACATATATTCACTCCGTTTCAAAAGTTTACTTCACTTATATCATCCCTTTTCACTCAATTAGGGAAAGCTGAGAACTCGAATGTGATGTCAGGAAGAAACCCCGGATGTTAATCAAGGGGAAAGTACCCGAATAGTTCATATTACAGCGTATTATATTTTGTATTTAATCAAATTTGTTTAGTTAGAAATAAAAAGAGATTATCGTTGTGTGGAATATTTTGCCAAGTACATCAATTTGGCAATAGATTATTTTGCTGTTTGATTTGATTTGATTTTTTTTTCATATTCTTGTCTGTGAAAAGATTGATTGATTTTAAAAAGGAAAAATATCATCTGAAAAACTGACCTTCCCTTTCTTTGTAAGTAGGAAGTTCAATTCAGGAATTCACCTGATAGACTAGCCGTTGACCATAATAATTGTTTGCTTATTATGTGTGAAAGTATAGTTATTTTTTGTGCTTGTATTTACAATTGATTGAAAAACCAAAATTATTAGTTTAATAAGCAGAAGTAGTGATTACTACGAAATAGCAAAAGTTATTATGATCGGAATACCAATGAATTAAATGCAATGCAAATGAGCTCATGAGTAAACTTTTTACAAAAAGCACAATTAGATGTATCAATTGTTTCTCGGTTTGATGATAAACGGCTCAGGAAATTTATTAAACTGGATGAACAACTGTTCCATCGAGTTTAATAAATATCATCGAAAGCTACAGAACAATGTTCTGACCATCATCTCAAGTAATACGATACGAAAATGGTAAAATAAAGCTCAGGTAGGCTATTTATTTGGTACCAAAAATAATAAAACATGTTCTAATATTTAAGAAGAAATAAGGAATAAGAAATTGAATTTTTTCCCAGCATTTCCAAAAACCAGGTATCTTCATGTTTCTTGTTAGTTTAAGTTAGAACACATTTAAGCAGTTTCTCTAAGATTTACAACTCACTTTCCTATTTTCATACTCATCTAGTAACCACATATTTTTTCGAATAAGCTTTTGGAACTTTTTTCATTTCTATGTTTTAGAGAATTTATGGTAATTTACCGGAATACCGGTTTATACTTTATCGAATTACAAATAAATGAAAAAGTCTGTAAATTTGCAATAACTACTTACGACCGAGTTTCTTTCTGATGAACAGATCGTAAATCAGATATCTAATTTTCAACACATATACATTTTTTATACATTTATTGTTTTATTTTTAAACATTTTTACTATTGATATATTATTACAATTATCATAAAATGTAGAAATCTCATTGAATATAAATATTAATACTTCATTCATAATAAAATATAATTATAATCCTCAGAGTGTATAAGAGCCGACAATATTAATTAAGAATGCATTTAAGTTAAATTTATTTAAAGCTGCCATTGTGCAACATTATTGCGTTTATAGTCTTCGTTTTTTCTCTAACGCTCGTTAAGAAAAATAACCAATTAGAATTGAGTGAATAAAGCAGGAGCAACAATACCTGTGAGTAGTGTAAAACTCAGTAACAGTGTAAGTAATAAAGACAGGAGGAAAAGAATAGAACTGTTTGATTTGATTTTTTTTAGAATAATGTCTGAATACAGTGGTAAAAATGTCTTAAACCGCTTGATCTTTAACACAGATAAGCGCTGCTGTTAGAAAAATAATATCACCTCCAAAAACAGTCGCATGGGGAAGACCAAACTGAAGGAAACCCTAACTACTGTTTCCTGAATGCATATTATTTTACTCCTTGTCGCTTATGAGAAAAAGACCACAGAAAAACAAAAAAAGCATTTATAAACCTTATTTATTATTATTATTTCTTTTTCTGAAACATTATTTATAAAACTTATGAGTAACTACTACCAATACAACGGAATGAAACAGTATAAGTATTTTTAATGGACTAAATGCTCGTGATTTCTAATTTTTTGAGGAATTCCATTGTAACAATGACGCATCACTTAGAAATAACCCTCACATGAATGAAGAGATATCTTTGAAACATTAAATTTTTTTTTTCATTTATATATTTCAATTTCTCCATCTAATAAACTGTATAATTTTTGGAAACACTTTTGAAAATATTAAACTACTTGCATAAAAATTTTGATGGATTTTTCATAATTTTTATTTTTTAATCTTTATTATTATTATTATTGGTTACAACAAAAAAATACAAATAATGAAAAACTAAAACATACTTACAGTGGAGAGTTTGAAGAGAATTTTTTGAATATATGTGATATTTGTGACACGGCTCCTTTTATACAAATAAGAAAAGACCTGCTTTCTCGGTATCATTCTTTTAATTGCTCGTTAGTTTTATTCTCAATGTCAAACAAAACTCATTATCATTATGCACTGATAAGCAGAATAAAATTGCTATGTATTTGGATAAAATGAGAGATTCTTCGCTTGGATGACATCTGATATCAATGCATTAAAAAACATTAAGCAAGACACTGAGATATGAATACCGACTTTGGTTAATCGGAATAATCTTGATGTTTTCTTAATGCATCGAAGAGCTTAGAAGGCCAGATGATGAATCTGCACAATGTAGAATCAAAAGAATATCTGTGATCTTTGTAGATATAATTTTAGGTAATTTACACATAATTTATTTATAGTTACTTGTAGGTACAGATATATGTATTTATAGACATAGCATGGAAATTTTTTACGTAATTAATTGCTCCCGAATCTAAGTAAGTCTTGGAATGAAACAGATACCAGAAAAGAATTCGAAATTATAAAATTCGTACTAAATTGCACATAATAATCTCTAAAAACAAATTTAAAAAATATTAAAACTAATTTGCTGAAATAAAATTGTACATAGGAATTTTAATTCAAACTGTATATAAACTATTAATTGAAAATTACAATCTAGTCAATTCCAAATCTACCGTAAAAAGCATTACAAATCTCAAGTGAAAAGAAAATAATTAATAAAAAAATGGAGTCAATGGGATTTAAATGCTGCCCCATACTTTGGAATGAGGAAAGTATGTTTTAACTAGTTTTATGAGTCCAACAATAACATCTTCAATAATTATATTACCATTCATGACTAAAAAGCATTCAAAGTTCCTGGAACATACACAAATTCAAACTAGAAAAATGAGGCAAATATATTAAAACCAAAGTACATAAACACAAATGTTCAAACACATTAATGCACATTTTAAAATACTTATTTAACTAAGAAAATTATAACTATTTCTGTCAGGTGTTTTTTTTCCCCCATATTTCTTCCCAATACGAGTATGTCACGACATTATCATGATAATAACCGTCACTACTATTAAGTGATGGTTTGACTACAATCATCTGTAATAGTTTTAGTGCAAATTATATCTAAAACGTTTTTTTAACCATACATTTTATTTTTTCCAGATAGATGACGTTCATGATTGCTTTTTTTTATGAATTTACGCTTACAGATTTAATTTTTTTAATTACAAGAAAATTTGTTCAACACTTTTGTATTTTTCAAATGTAGTTTTTCATAATTATGTTTTCTTTGATTCCATTTGTATTCTATAATATATATTTATTTATTTGCAGTTCTGTTTTATGTATATATATATATATATATATATATATATATATATATATATATATACTCATTGCTATAAAAATTTGCGTATCAATAAAAAGTTGTCGATGTTAAACGAAATTTTACTTACATAAGAACAACGTTGATAGTAAGTGGTTCCAAAATCAAAGAAAATGATAATTTACTGTAGGAAAAATTACAAATGAATGGATGTATACAGTACTGCGATATCTCGTTCCTCAATTGCTGTAAGCGCACCTTTAATTCGAGCAAACTCGTAGTCTGTACAACTTGCAGTCCTAATTTATCCCAGATATGCACGATCGTTGACAAATCTGGGGATCGAGCAGGCCAAGGAAAAGAGGAAATGTAGGGGAGGCATACCTGTGAAACCCTTGCTGTGTTTGGGCGAATATTGCTTTGTTGGAAAATGGCTTCTAGGAGCTCTGATATGAGTGACAGCACATGTGGCTGAAGAATGGCAAGAATGTACTTCTGGGCTTTCATGGTGCCGTGGATCAATATTAAAGAGTTACCGTGTGTCGTATGCGATGGCACCCCATACTATCACAGCAGTTGTGGGAGATGAGTGACTCTGTACAGCGAAGATAGGACTCAACCATTCACCACGGGGACTCCACACATGTACATGATTGTCATCACTGTCCAAATTGAATCAGAATTTGTCGCTTCCATTCGGTTATAGTCCAATCCCTTCGAGCGAAACACAACTCCATGCAGAGAGTGAGTAGGTGTCAATGGCAGTACACGTAATGGGAGCCGCTATAGCAACTGTCCTTCAGCTAGGTGCCTTGCCATGGTACGAATAGACACAGAGACCCATAGTGAAGGTGCAGCCTGTGTATGGGGGGGTGGACAATGACACAGAAGGATCTATGCGATCGTATCGTATGATGTAACAGTCTTCTTGACCATTGGTCTGTCGAGAGCGTCCTGAGCTTGATCGCCATTAAACAGACCTCTCTCTTGTCCACTTGTCCACTGATCCCAACACCTCCTTACATTAAAGTCAGAACGACCCACGTGGCGAGCTATTCCTCGGGCTGACTACTCGGGTTCCATCATCTATAGTAAGTGTTTTTTTTAGATAATTTGAATTAATTTTTATTGTGTTCTGTAATTGATACTTTGAGTTAATAGTGCTGTGTCCTGCGAGATTGATATCGTAAATTCAATAAAGTTGTGTTCTGTCATTTGATCTTAATAGTGTTATATTCTCTATTAGATAATTTGAGATGAATAGAGTTGTGTTTTGTAATTCGTAAGCTAAGTTTAATAGTGTTGTGTTCTGTGATTGATAATTTGAATTTAATAGAGTTGTGTTCTGTGACGAGAGTGTTCTTTTGAATCGATTGTTTTAGTGTTGATATTGTAAAATAAGGAATGCTATTTTTTGTGTTCAAATGAATCTTAAATCATTCAAAAAAGACGAGTTGAATCTCGTAGCAAAGGGGCTAGTGCTAGATGTTCCAAGAAGAGCTAAAATGGTTGAATTAAAAATCTTAGTAGAGAGTTCAGAAATTTACAAAAATGAAGCTGAACTCGTACAAAATATTATTATTGGCAATCTTGAACAAAAGAAATTTAAATAAGTGAGAGGAGGAAAATCAGAAAATGAGATAAAATTACAATTAGAGAAATTAAAATTATCTCAGGTAGAAGCAAAATTACAATTAACCAATGCCTAAAAGGAATTACCCCTAAAAAAAGTACTGTCCAAAAAATTAAATACTAAATCATTCAATTTATTTTTCAGTCAATTGAAAGGGCTTTTAGGACCAAAAAAGGTACCAGAAGAGTTTAAAGCTGAAATCCTCTTAAATATTTTAGGTAAAAGGGTTAATAATTTATTGGTGTATGTGAGCGAAAAAGATATGAATGAATATAATAAGTTAAAATGTATTATTTTGAAAAATTCCAACGAACTCCTCAAGAATGCTTAAATTATTTTCGTTCTGTACAAAAATTGCCTTCTGAGAATTATGTGCAATTCGCTTCAAAATTAAGCGCAAATTTTGACTATTATTGTCAATTGAGGAAAGTAAATGATTTCAAATCATTATGTGCTCTAATAGTTTTAGATAAGATTTTTAGTGAACTAGTTAGCGAATTAAAGTCTCACAGAGCAGTAAAACAAGGAGAAACATGGTTTGAATCCCAAATTATGGGACGTGAATGTGATATTTATTTATCATTAAAAGTTAAACAAAGGTCAGAATCTTTTTTAGCGAAATCATTTCCAGGCACCGACAATAAAATAAGTGAGGGAAATTATGTGAATAAATATCGCAGTTGTAATAATAGAAGTGTTTCATGTATATATGTCTGGAGTAAAAAATCATAGGTATATTTTGAGTAAAAATAATGAAAATCATCCTCTAAATTCATGTCATAATTTAAAAATTTTTAAAAAGAATAATCTTTGTTTCAAGCTTTTTTTTTCCCGATGAGTGCAGCGTAAAGCGGTGCAAATCACGAAATTGTTTTTGTGAAAAACTGCATCAGGAATTAATTCATTTTCCCAGAGAGAAGAGAGAAAAAATGTCCACGTGTATTGAAAACGTTTCCCTTTTTGCCGAGAACCTTCGAAATCAAAATTCAACTTATTTGCCCTCAGTCTCACGGTTTCAGATGCCTGCGGTCATTGCTAACGTGCAGTGCGTATGTTGGCTGTATCAATGATAGAGTAAAAGTAAACTGACTAGTGAGAATTTTATGCGACAATGGCTCAGAAAGAAGTTGGTGTATGAAATCCCTTGCAAATTGCTTCAAATTAAAATCAGTTAGAGAAGAAAGATTATGTTTTTCCTTCGGCTTAACAAAGTCCACTGAGAAATTATACGCCATAGTAGAATTAGAATTAACTAATAGGTACTACCCTTACCAATCTATTCAAATTGAAGTATTAGTAACAGACACTATTACTGCTGCGCCTGTTTCTGTCCAAAATGTTGAAGTGCAAAATATTATGCTATCTCGCGGATTAGTTTTTGAGGATTGTTGGGAAAATGATATAAATATTAAAATATTATTAGGAGCAGATACTTTCCGGCAGATTATTGAAGCAGCTTCTTTAGAAAGGATAGATCAAGGAATTACATGTGTGCCAACGATATCCGGTTTTGCCTTTCAAAGAAGTGAGGAGGAATTAAGTCCAAAGTTAAAAATACAGTTTCAACGAATTTTTGTGTAGCTGCTTCAGATGTTCAAGTGTTGAGCGAGATCAAGGATTTAGGAATTAAAGATAAAGAAGAGTTAAATGTAGGTGATAAATCCTTAATAGATCAATATGAGAAAAATTTAATATTGAGGAATGGTAGATATGAATCGGATTTAGTGCCGAAGTTTAGTTATGAGGAATTAGGAAACAATTATTTTTTAACTAAAAGGTGGTTTGAGGAATTAAAAAAAAAATTTAAAAAATTGTGTGCTAAGTGGTGTAATACAACTGAAAAATTAAGTGACGTTAATATTCCGAGATATTGTTTTCTAGAGTGTGAAAATCAGAAACCAGAGGTACATGTTTTTTGCGACGCTTCACTAAGTTCTTGTGGAGCAGTGGTTTACTTTAAGTTCTGTGAAAATGGTGATAATTATAGAGCATTTTTCGTAATGTTGAAGAACAGAGAAGTACTGTTGAAGAAGTTAAAACAACCGTAACTGGAGTTGGTGGCTATAGTGATAGATGTTAGAGTTGAGAAATATCTTAAGAATATTTTCAAGGATGAACTCGCAAATTTACTATTTGGGAGCAATTTCTGTATTGCGTATTTTTGGGTGAAAGGAAATGAGAATTTGTCTAAGCAGTTAGTCAAAAGATCGCAAGAGATAGAGTAGAAATACTAAGGGAGCAAAGGAAAGATCCTGTTAAAAGTTTTGTTGCTCAGTTGGAGTTCGTGGAGCAGATTTGGAATAAATTTGCGGTTTGAAGTAAATTGCAGAGGGTTGTCGCATGGTATTTAAGATTCATAAGAAATGTTAGGGGGAATGAGAATTTAACTCCATTCTTAGAGACAGTTGAATTGAGTGTGTCCCATGATATTATAATCAAATTAGACCAAAAAACAGAATACGTGGACGAAATAACCAAATTAAAATTCGGAAAAATGTTAAAATAGTCCTTTAATTTCCTTACATCCATTCTTGAACAACTGTGGATTACTAAGAGTTGGAGGACGTTTAAGAAATGCCAACTTACCGCATACTATGAAACATCCAGTATTATTGCAGAAAAATCATCCTATCAAGAAGATGTTGATTAAATTTTATCATCAAATATATATGCACGGGGGAGTGCAATTAATCAACTATGCTATGAAACAAAAGTATTGGACCGTAGGGGCTAAAAATGCCATTCGTAGAGAAGTAAAACGCTATGTCACTTATGCCAAGTTTAGCTCTAATTTTAGAAGCAAATTATGGCAGGTTTACCAGCTGTGAGAGTGAACCCAGGAAGAGCGTTTCTTAAAGGAGGGATGGATTTTGCAGGACCGTTCTTGATCACTCCTAGATATGGCAGATGAGTTAAATCAATAAGAATGCATGTTTGAGTTTTTGAGTGTTTCCCGACGAAAGCTATCCATTTAGAACTGTTAAGTGATCTTAGTACTCAGACATGTATAGCGGCACTAACACGTTTTTTCGCATGGAGAGGAAACCCGAATGAAATAATCAGTGACTATAACACCAACTGCATCGGTGCAAAGAATTTTTTAAGATCGTGTGAATTGAAGAAAATTGGTAAATATTCAACCAATGAAGGCATAAAATAGACTATTAATGTTCCATCTGCATCGTAATTCGGAGGTCTACGGGAATCAGCCGTGAAATCAATGAAATCCCACATGAAAAGAGTTATTAAGTTGCAGATCCTTTCTCAAGAAGAGTTTTCCAAAATTTTGGTGGAAATTAAAGCGATATGAACTCTCGACCTTTAGTTGCTGCTGCTGACGACCCAAATGATTTTTCTGTCACAACACCGGGTCATTTCCTTATAGGTTCAGAATTTAAGATTGTTCCTGAACCCGATTATATCAGTGAGAAAATTCCCATTCAGGAACCATTAAAATTAATTGCCCAGATCTACCAATCGTTATGGAAATCATAGTCACAGGATTGTTTGACTAAGTTACAAGTGCTCAATAAGTGGAAAATTCCCACTTATTAGCTGTGCAGAGTTAAGTGTGAATGATTTGGTGCTGATTAAGGAAGACAATTTGTCACCACTTAAGTGGAAAATAGTAAAAGTAATTCATACTTATAAAGAGACTGATGACAGAATAAGAACAGTGAACTTAAAAACTGTCTCAGGTGAAATGAAGAGACCAATCCATAAACTTGCAGACTTCCTGTGAACGATTGATTTATTTTTTATTCCATTTATTTTTCGTTCGATATTTCACTGATATATGAAAATTTGTGTGTTACTGTGATATAATTTGATATGTTTTATTTTTTAGTAATGTGCTTAGTTGTATTCGTATTTCGATTGATGACGTGGTCATGGGGGTCCAGTATGTTACGATCCCATAGTGTAACGAACACATAATATTGTGAATAGCCAGAATGGTAAGAATATTTACACCTATAGAGGGCGTTGTTAACTTTGTTACGAGTAAGATAAGAAATTTTGTCGATAGTGTACAGAGAGGAGTTCAATAATAAAGATGCTGTATGTGATATAACATTCTTAATTTGAGTGTCGAATCTGGAGTTAATTGTCATTCCCCCAACAATAAGTTTATTTGCATAAGTTTGTTCAATATATATATATATATATATACAGTTTGATCTTGCTTATTGATTATTTACCTTTTTTGATTATAAAATAGCAGCTAAGTGGTTTGGGTTGGCTCCTAAAATTACATTTACAACTACGCATAACATTTTACAGCTTGCGACAGCATTTTTATTACAAAAATTCCTTTTTTTTTCAATTTTGAATATTTTTGTGTGATTTTCCTTTACTTTTCCCTATTCTCTTAGTTCTCATTTTTGTGGCAATTTTTCTTTGCTGTCTTTTAAGTTTTTAAGCAATTTTTTATTATTGTCATCATTATATTTCAGTTTTGTTTTGTCTATAACAGTGGTTTTTCTAGAATGTTTTTAATATTACTTTTCTCTTTATTATTTATACTTATTGCATCTTAAACCTCGTAACTTTATTTAATAGTTTTTTCTCTAATAGTTTATTTCTTTTCTTTGACCAAGCATACATTAATATCTTTACTTTTTACTATTATAGCTGTAGTTATAAAAGGGGTGTCTAGATATAGTAAAGTGGCAGTACGCCACTAGATTACTAGACAAGACCACTTTCAACGGACCTGGTGGTAAGCTGGGGAGACAGTTTTCCTATTTCGGAAACGGCACGAGATAGGAGAAAGAAAAGAATTACTAAAGTGTAGAGTATCATTAATTTAATATAAATAGAAATCTTGGGAACATTAATGCTAAAAACAAAATAATTAAAACCCATATGCGTTTATTTGTGATTTCCGAAACTGCGACAATATAAAATTCTTTCAGACGAAATACGGGTCTGCATCACGGCATAGCGGTATCGCGTGTAGTTCCCAATCGATAGGTTTTTGGTTCAAATTCCACGTACTGCAACCTTGTACTGCTTATTTTTAGAAACAGGGTAGATAATATACAGATCATACAAAATCTTATTGCAAAAGCCATCAACTCAACTCAACTTGCACTAGGTGTGCCGAAATTTCTGCAATTATACAAATACGTATACGTCACATCTATTCTTCTGAGATAGCTATAAAAGAGATATATCCTCGGGATTGTGTGTTGAACTTCATAATGAAGGAGTGGTTTTCCAAAAATGAATATTGTGAGATGGTTCTTCTATCCAGTGACAAGGCAAGATCGGTAACGTTTCCCTGACGGACCGCATCTTTCACTGAAAACCATTCTAAAAATTGCAAAACGCTTAAGAGAGAGAGGCTGTGCGAATATCCGACCTCGATCCGACAGACCATTTAAGGTAGAACGGCAAGCACAACTGTAAAATGTATTATTATCATCAGCACAAGAGAGAGAAGTGAAACTGTCGCGTTTGAGAAATTCTAAGCAAATTAGATGCTCATCCATACAGGTCAACATCTCATCAAGCACTCTTGGACGGAGATGCCGAAAGACGTGATAAATGGTGCTATAATATCATGGACCAGTTAGAAGTACAGCCAACATTCTTGGCAGATACAGTATAGATGGATGAGACATGCTTTTCGCGGAATGAAATGTATAAATCGACAGAACTACTATTAATGGACACAAAGGAAAATCGTACATGTTCTGACGACTTTCAACATCAAATGAAATTTTCAATTAATTTTTGGAGTGGAATTTACAATAACCATAGTATTTTATCAAGGTACGTAAGCAGATGCTCAATATTTAGAACTTCTAGGGGACGTAATACTCGATTTTGTCGATAACCTTTCGTTGCTTCAAATAAGGAATGTATGGTTCCAACATAACTACGCCAGTGTCGCACAAGACATTACAAGTGACCCAATAACTAGTGGAGATATTCAGGATAGAAATAATCGGAAATGGTGGTTTCAAAGAGTGACTTCCGCTTTCGCCTGACCTGATTCCAATTGACTTTTTCTTGTGAGGATACTTCAAACAGCAAGAGAGTGCGATCCCTCCACCAACATTGCAGGACCTTCTATGATTCATTTCGGATGTTTGTGCTAATGCGTCATCCGTTATGCTAAAATATGTGCCAAATTAAGCTTAAACAAGGGTCTAGATGTTCATTGTAATTGCTGGATAGAAATTTGAACATTGAAAATACATGTTTCTTGTGATAATTTGCTGTTTTTCTCTCTCTAAGATCGCTTCGTGACGTCTCAAGAAAATGTCGCGAAATGGGAAATTACGAACAAAAAAAAAAAGAATTCATTTTAAGCGTTCTGGTTTTTCCATTCATGTCCATATTTTCACATTAAATCTATGATGTTGTGCAACTATATAATTCATTTCCCCCTCTATCTCTTACCATTTTCGATAGGAACACTAGCACCGCATTTTTTCACAAGGGGGCGCTGTCATTTTTCTCATCAAGTAGCTCATAGTTACTTCACTATATCTTGACACCACACCCCTTTCATGACTGTAGTTGCAATCGTTTGGAAGTTAAAGGACGAGGGGGGACGGACTTTACCGGGTACCTTGTTATATATCTCGTATTTCACATTTAAGAAAAAAAACTTATTTTAGACTATCATTTCATAAAACCTTCATTTAAATTTTTTTACTTATATCCATTTAATTCTTTTCAATTTTCAAATTTAAGACTAAAAAGAAAGAAATTGCATGAGCAATAAGCGAGAGAAATTTTTTTTTTAATTCTGTCATACGTTGTTAAATGTAAGGTTGGTATAGTTCTCGTCTCTTGAATGTAGCTCAAAATTACTAGGTTTGTCGCAATTTTACTATGAGTACTCGTGTTGCTTATAAGTACGACGTAAGTAAACAATCAATTTTTCTTTAAAAAAAAACAGCATGGAATAGAATTTTAATAAGTTATACATTTTCCATATTATAAAGCATGTGAGATAGCTCGAGTTCAATAAAATATTCCTCAAAATACTATATCTTACCTCAGCAACATAAAATTTTATTAATGTAGTATAATACCGAGGAAGGCATCCACACAAATGGTATCTTTACTGTGCTTTTTATTCAAAGCACATCCCAGATACTAGATACAAAATTTTACCTACACTAAATTTTCTCTAATCATAGCTTGGAATTAAATAACTTTAATTTCAGATTTTTAAACTTTATATCTCCAGATATCACTCTCATTCAATATTAGATACTCGTATGCTTCAGAGACATCTTACCAGAGTTCCGAAGGAGAGACAAATCAGTACATTTCCTGCTCGTTTATGGCATTCCCATTTCACTTCAGATCTACATGAACCACTCATCACTTCAGTTCTCAAAAGCGTGATTTTGATTCATTGATTGTTTATTAACGTTAACAGTTGACGGGATCACACTGGAGCACCTGAGCGTTATGCTTTTAATCTCCATGTCTGGTACAGAATTTTAAAAAAGAGCTTTACTTCGGCTTTTCCTGCCCAGAACTGCGTTTGTGAATTTAAAAAATTTAATATTGTATAAAATTTGGAAAAGAAATTAATGAATTTAATTTAAAAAAAAGCATTTAGTTGTGTAATATGATGAAAGGTTACTCAGAGGCTGGAAGCTTTCTGAGTGGCTGACCTGAGTTGATCAGAGGGGAGTAGGGGTATATATCTGACTTATCAGCCGACCAATGGGGAGGCTGCCATTCAGTGTGTGTATGTGGTTTACTCGAGGTAGGAGTTTCTAGCATAGCTAGAGACATCTGGTGGTTGAAAACGTAAATAAATGAGTGAAAATTAAAGTGTTTGCTTGAGGAGAAGGGCCTTTGTTAGTTACAGGTTTAATAGAATGTTTTTTTGGTCTTTTAATTTTTAAATCAGGATCATAGTTGCAGATATTAAGGAGAGATTTGTTATCAATGGTCATGAGATTATTAAAGAATTTAAGTGAAATTTTTTGAATGATTTGTTTTTATTAACGTTACACTGAGAAACGATACGGAGGTTGTTGATGACGGACCTCGTAATTTTGTTAACCTCAGTCAAGTGAAGAGGACGTCACATGAACAAAAAGACATCATGCCGATGGGAGGAGTGGAAGCTCTGACAGAATTAATGTGCATCAGCTCTGCAGCATGGGAGGTCTTATACGCCACCAGGACTCGAACCCCCGACTCGACGGAAACCACGCAGGTGGTCAGTTTGCGACCATGATAATTAAGCTACTTTTACTATCATGCGCGAATGAAGTAGAGACTGTAGGGTGATAGCATGACTAGTAGTATGCGTATGTTAATATGCTTATACTTTCAAGGATAATAATTCGAATTAAAAACCAACGTTTTTAAAAACAACGTTTTTATATGGCGGCAAAGTTTATTAAAAAAATTATTGAAATATTAGTTAAAACTGGATGCAAATATCTAAATATTGCATTGTTAGGCAAGTAAGAACAGTTCCCAAAATTTCAGAGCTCTAGCTTGCTGGGAAGTTGGTTAAATTAACGATAGAAAACTTGATGACACAGTGATACACACACAGACAGATACACACCAAGTGAAATACATAAAAACGTTAAAACTAACTAAAATTAATTAATTCATCCGGTAAATTAAATGAATGGAATGCATTTTTACCCAACCACCCTTGGCGACAAGAATTACTTAGCGATATTTTGCTAAATGTGGCTACCCTGTTCCGTTTTACGGACTTAAGTTAAACAAAAAATAAAATAATAATAATAATAAATAAAAACCAGCCAAGTTTGGAGCAAATTTTTGAAATCGCGCCAAGTGATTGGGCTAAACTGCATTATTAAAGAAAATATTAATTAAAACTTATCGCAAACGTCTAAATATTGCATTGTTAGGCGAGTACGAACGATTCCCAAAATTTCAAAGCTCTAGCTTGATGGGAAGTTGGTTAAATTAACGATCGAAAATTTGATGACACACACACACACACACCAAGTGAAATTCAGAAAAACGTTGTAAAAATAATTAAACTAGACATTAGACCTCAGTCATCGTTTGGCGCTGTGTGGAAGTTTTCCTAGACAGGTGCGAGTTTATGTGTATACTTCACAGTGGCTTAAAAGGGTGGGAAACATAAACCCAAAACTTCATATATCCATCCCTCATAATCCTTGAATAATTTTTTGTACAATGTTGTAACTTAAAAATAACTATTTCTGCAACCACTCATGCACGATTGGTGTTTGTGCACGTGCAGAAAATTAAACACTGTTAAGGAAACTAAGACGCCTTTTTAATAAGGAAAATTGAATTTATTTATACTAAATTTAAATCAATCCCATTTTTTTAAAATTAGAAGTGATAGTAATCATATTTTATTGTAAAAGTATTTAAATATTTATGTATCTGTTTATGCAAGCAAAATCACGTTCATATACATAAATAATTATAAATGAGCAGTTAATAATCAATTATTGCACTTACATGTGTAATTCAAGTTCTTAATTTTAGGAAGATTTTACATAAACTCGAAACTGCTCGTATAATTTGAAAATTTAACAGAGTGCTTATAAGCATAAAACTTTATACTCTATAACGTAATTATAAGTTCAAAAATTAGATTTAACGAAATTTTATTAATTTTATTATTCAAATTTCCTTTTTTCATACAAACATTGTCGAATACAGGCATCTCTCGAATAACACGGTTAATTGGTTCCATGTTATTCGAGGGATATCTGCGGATAGAACTAACTATAGTGTTGCCAATACATACCAAATACAGTCAGTTTTCCTTGTAAGCTAACGATATGTATATGTACATATGTACTATGTGGTCGAGTTAATTTTAACATTAATATTTGCGACTACGCGTAATTTGAATTCCTTGTTATTCGAGAGTCGTCTCAGTTAACTAGTATCATGCTTTTCGCGATTTTGGGCAATTCAAGTACCGTTCTATTTGAGGGATACCTGTACTAAATATTTGTGAGAGTTTATAAGAAAAAAATTACGCTCACTGTAAAAAAATAACCTCATTCCCCACTGTGCAAAATATCAGCACTATGGGTTAGGTAGATTTTCAGGAAAAGATTCCGGAATCCTGATATTATTCTCTATTTCTGCTATTTCAGATTTGTTATCCAAAGTTAAAAATTTCTTTTCCTAAGTTTCCGCGTTCTCTTTTTCTGAGTGAGAAGGGTTGGACAATGATTTGTCTTCCTAGCAAAACAGCCTTGTCATAATTCTTTTAGCTCATTGAATCAAAAGGATATTGCTTACACAGAAAATGACTGTATCAAGAATATAATTGAATCTATATAAAATAAGGGTATTGTAAAATCATTCAAAAAATCATCTCTCAAGAATTATATTTTACAAAATTTTGTTAAAGCGGAGTTTATGTCTGCGAAAAGATAGTTTATTAAGGTATCAAAATAATCTGGAATAGTGCATTTGCAATGCTGGAGAGATTTTCTTTAGATGAAATCAGTTTTATCAAAAGCATCAATTGATATTAAGGATCAACAAATTGTGGCTAATGTAGAATTTGAAAATCTAAATGCAATTGCAGCAGACTTGAAGCCAGTAAAAATTGGAGAAGAAAAATTATACTGTTGAATGTGACCTTCGCTAACTGCCATAAGAAAAGTTGCTTTTGTTAGTGGAGAATTGAACCAACAAAGAATTTGCTATGAATATGAAATGTTTTCTTTTTAAATAAATACAGAGAGAGACACACACAATGTAGTTTAAAGGGCTTGCACATAACAGCGTCCAACAGAGTTGAAATTTCGCACGTACACATTCCTCACGTAATTCCTTTTTATCTTTCTTAAATTTCCAGACCAAAAAGATATAAATAATTATAAATAAAACACTTTAATCAAGCTTTTATTTAAAGGTGTACTAAAACAGGAGTGGGTAATTGTTTCGACTCCGGGGTCACTTTGTGGAACCGAAAGCAAGCGAAATATGTTCACCTTTTAAAATGATTGTATTTAATTAGTTAACTTCGTATTTCAGGAAAGGTATAAATTGCACCATAAAAATCAATAAGTATAAATTAAATGGTGTCAGTTTCATTTAATTTATTTATTACATTAATTCCATATCTTCTATAGCTCCTAGCATATTTAACTTTAGAATGTTTAATATAATAAATGTACCCTATAACACTTTTCTATAATTTTTTGGAATTCAGGATGAAGATTATAGAGATTTTTGTCACTGCTTTCAGGTTCATGTCAGTCATAGAGCATCTAAATTGATCTTCAAGCAAGGAGAAATTCCTTCCTACATGACGATTTTTCAGCATACAAAATTTGTAAGAATCAACTAATGTCAGAGCATTAAATATTTATTTCAAAATGTTATCTTATTGCTATCTATAAACTCGAAAGGAAGCTCCCCAGGTGTTGTGCCGAAATCAACAGTGATGGGATAAGAGAGCGAATTGGATTTAAAAGTCCAGCAATCTTGTGATCTCGCGCTCCAAACTCTACATATAATCTCTAATCATAGCAGAAACACTTTCAGGCACTTTCTGTTTTTCTAATAAAGGAAAATGATACGAATTGCTTACACCTGCTTGTCTTGCAAGTAGACCTAGTATTGCTTTGAAAGATTTTACGCACGGGAAGGAAATCATGGTTCAAGTCGGATTTCTGGACATAAAAGAAACTCTTAGCGGGCCGCATGATGCCCAACCCTGTACTAAAAGGCATAAAAATAATTTTTTATATATAAATATATGAATTATTAAACCTCGAAGTGTTAACACTCTTTTGGATCTCATATATAAGTAAGTAGCTATGAAACTTAATTTATCAGTAATTATCTAAGTACCTTAGTAAGGCTATTTATCATCCTAATTCAAGATTAGGATGAATAAATGATGTATTATTTTACATTAAAAAATGATTTTTATCTTTTATTCCATCTTTAAATAAAATATTGATTTAAAAAGTTGAAACATATATTTTTTTAGCGACTAGGAGTGGTTATCCGTAAACTTGGAACAGCTGCTAAGAAAAAAAGTCAAAATTTAAATATTAGCAAGATCAAAGTTTAGTTGTGTATTTTTGTTTAATTGAATAAAAATACTTACCTTCTTTTTTTTTTTTTTTTTTAATGTTTCACTTTACTTAAATGAATACTCTCTAAATACCCTTATTTACTTCTTCACATTACAAGTACTTCCACCGAAATTCTGGGTCGAGCTCATGGTCGCCGTTCTTCCAGTCGAACCGTGAGCTCGATTCATGATGCTACAAGGGTCGCTCAATAAGTCCTTAGAAAATGCAAGAGACAGCTCTCATAGCATCGAAAATGCTTTGTTTTTAGTAAGCATCATGATTTTCTAGACAGCTGTCTAAGTCTCCTTTTCTCGTATTCGTGATTATGACACCTTTCTCAAATCAAAATTTCTTCATCATTAATTTTCCAGCCTATGAGATCATCCTCGCCTTCTTTGGAGAAGGTGAGAATTAACTTTACTAGAAATAACCTATTGTTTTGATTGTTGCTTGGTTTCTGACGTATAATGAGGAATATAGGTCTCCTCAACGGTGACAACTCGACTCGGCAGCTGTCAAATTTTGATTTGATAGCTAACGATTATAAAATCAAAACTAACTTATGAATCAATGCCAAATTTGTTTTGGCTTCATTTAACAGATGGTACTAACCAAAGGAATCAACAATTTTCCGTAATGATGTCATCTGTCTTCAAATACCAGCACTTCTTGAACCACCCTAGCTCTAAAGACCTTCAGTATAGTGAGGCTGATGTACACCAAATCTGCCAAGGTTGCAAGTCCTCGGGATGGAAATGAGGAAATTTGGAGAGGGAGTACGAACTCGGGCTTCTCGTTTCTTCACCATGGTTCAAAAGTACAAGATTTGTCGCCAATAATTATCGTACAGTTCTTCGTGTAACGTTAATTTGCAATTAATCAATCCTCTGGTTTTCAAAATTCACATCTACAGTTCGGTAACTTTGTGATAATAAAGCGATTTTCGTAACTAACAAATCGTTAACTCTCTCTCTCTCTCTCTCTTTTTTTTTTTTTTTTTTTTTTTGAGAAGCACAATCAAACGATTCGAGTTATTTTATTTATCCAATAAAAGTTTATGGTGTGCATTTCTATAAAAGACTAAAGTATGAAATGGTGTTAGGGATGGTATGCTTTAAATTTTTAAATGAACATCTTCACGTAAAAGATTTACGAATTTTCGGAGTTTTTGAGATACCTGTTATAATGATGTTCTTATCAACTGACAATGACTCAAAATTAAAGAGTTCATCACCAACTTCCTACTATTCTTCTTTCATGCAAATTAATTATAGAAAATTAAATCAAATTAAATTTTGTTATAGAAAGCTCATTTCTGTAAAGAAGATTATGATAAAAGAAGAAGGGAATACTTTAAACTATTTAGAACTGTTTGAAACGAATTGATTCGCGTTATTTAACGAGAAATGTATTTTTGTAATTTTAGAATTTTCACAAAGGCGAATAGTAGAAGAAATGTCTGTAACGTCATTAAATAATGAAATACTTAATAATTGCACCGATTATTTATATTCCACTTATTTACTTTGACATAATATTTCTTTTTGACATTTATCTCTTTGCCTTTAAAGGTCATATCTCCAGAAGGGAATTTGGCAATTCCTAAGCTCCCGATTAATTAATGCTTCGCTGTATACATAGCGTATTTTTTCGTCTGTTACCTTGGCACTATTGTCATGCTTAAATTCATGCATCTCATGATGAATATGCATTTTTTCACTCTCCATTTTAGGGGTCAGAAAGAACAGAGTAATGTAACTCAATACAGTTGTTAGAAGACAGAATGAATCCTTATCTATTCAGTGAAAGCAAAAATTCGTTGTCCTGGCTATTCACAGCTGGTAGATATAAACAATTCTGTATTCTGTCTAATTGCATCGAAAGTTATTTATGACTCGACGTGTTAATTATTATTCCAGGGTATCATAAAGCTTCTATTATTTCTAAAACACATAGAGTAATAAAAATTTTATTCATTATTCTTAAAACTACTCTACATCGTCACCATCCAGAATTACAAATTTCTCTCGGCGTTTCTTGACCATTCAAAGGCCATTATTGTACAACTCAACAGTTTGAATTCTGTTTTCTCCATACTACATGATACTTCAATCTACGGCTTCTTGAAACGAAACAATCCAACACGAATAGCTGTAATATGTACAAAGACATTATGTACAAAAGGATCCATTAATATGCAGAATAAACGTTAGCCAGATATCTCAATTATTTCTTTGCAATAACTGAACATTAACTTTGCAACTACATATCCCGGCAGCGGTAATCTGAAGGCCATAGCCTGCATTGTTTCCGATTTCTAAGTCCCGGGTTCGAGTCCGGGTGCCCCCAAAGACCCATCATGTAGCGGAGTTGATGCACGTTAAATCTGTCGAGGTCTTAAGTCTTTCCGTTGGCATGATATTTAAGTTCGAAGAGAGCGAAGCTAATTCAGGTGTCGTCTTCATCATTTGACAGAGGTTCAAAATTACAAATTCCGTCACCAATAGCTCTCATGTTGCTTCTAGCTCAACATTAATAAACACCAAAAACCATACTAAAACCATCTCTAAATGTTCTTTATATCTCAAAGCTAAGCCTACATTTGTAATGACGCCATTTCATTTGCATCTATGATCCTTTTTTAAAAATTGAGCAGTTATTAAAGCTCACAATCAAATGCAGAGACGTCAAATAATTAACAACACTGTTTATTAAGTACCAAATGAAATCATAAGCGTATGGTCTCCTTTCTCTCTCTACTAATCCTCAACTACTGCCTTAACCTTCCAGGGGGCGCACGTATGTGAGAGATACACTAGATATCAATTTCGTTTTTATATTTTTTTTTACCAGATGGCACTACGAGCTTCTTTCCTAAGCTATTGATTAGTTCTTAGATTCTTTTTGAACTACTTTCGGTCATTGTTTGGATTTCGAGGTGTTAATAGGACTGTACAAATCTGCTTTTTGTATTTAATGAGTTGCGCGCGACCGTTCAAACCTTGTTTTATCAGATGTTCTTTGATGTTATGAAATATATTTATTGATTTAGACTTAAACATTATTATTTGTTGTAATTCTTTGGGTTTAATAGCTTTTAGGGTTAGAATAGAGACACTGTATTTGTCGCATAAGTGCGGCTGTTAATGAAATCTTATTCATATCTATTTCTACTTTTTTTTTTTTTAAAGTTATAGGGAGGAAATACAAAATATTCAACAATAAGGATCCTAATGACCTTGAGACTATAAGAAACATGCTTTTATGTAACATTGATGAGGATGAGGACACAGTTTTAGATGAAAGTGATACAGATAAAGAAGAGTGTATTTCAGAAAGAGAAGATGATTCAGATTCAGAATAAATGCAGCAGGCAATTCTGAAGATGAAGATAGTGACGACAGATCCACAGATACCTAAATAGCCAATCTTAAAAAATACAGAAATATCCCCGAGTCATGGAAATGGTAGAAAAATACATTCAAGAAAACTAAGCGAGCGCCTCTCAATATATGTTTCCATGTTCCTGCAGTTATCGGGCGAGTCAAGGATTTAACAGAAATTTTGGATTTATGGAAATGTGTCATTACTGATCGAATAACCGAAAGCATAATTGAAAAGACTAATAAGTATATTTGTGCCATGAAACCAAATTACTCTCGTTCAAAGCATGACAGAGATACAGATGGAGCAGAAATAGAAGCTGTTTTGGACTTACTTCATTTGGCTGGGGTTAAACCGTGGAAATAGAGTTAACTTTGAAGAACTGCGCAGAATGGACTGAATGTAATGAAATGACTATGAAACTGATTTTCCTTCTTTTTTATCTTAATCGAGATCACTTTTTTTAAAAAAATTCATATTTTCTTTAAACTTTTAGGTAAGAAATATAAGTACGTCAATCGAAATATCACCAATTTCATTTATTTTATTTCCATGTAATTTCAATAACATTTCGTTATTTTATAGTGCTTATATGATTTTTTTTATATATTGTTTTCTTTTATTCTTAAATAAATATCATTTAATTAAATTGTACTTATTAATCCCTAGCTAATTACAACCAAATTTTAACGTTAACGCTCTTAAATACAGCAGCGTATCTAAGAAATACGCGCCATCATTCAGATAGTATAGAGGACGCTCCTGCTAGAATGTTAAATCTAGTTTAGAATGAATAAGTTATTGCTTACCAACTCACCCTTGACTCGAGAGAATGTACTGAAAGGTACTAAGGGTTAGAATAAGTTATTTAACTTCCACGGAGCTGGAATTAATCTAGAAGATCGGTTATCACTGTTAGTTTATCAGTTAAACTGCAGTTTCTATTATGCGCCAGCTATCGTCTACTCACTACTAAGTCTGTACAACTATTTCTACATTGTTTATACATGCATTTCCATTAATGCATTCATTACACTTCTTAAATTCATCTAATTTGCGGATACACGTTTAATTTTACTTGAAAAAATCTGGAACTTTAAAAATAATACCGTAAAGGAAACCAAGACATTGGTTAAAGGGAGACTCGGAAAAAGTTCACGTTACATTTTCGTTGTAGCTCAAATAACAATTATTCCTATTTGCTTTTACGCACCACATTTATGTACTAAGAAATTCTTATGTTTATAATGGTAGCAAATTATATTAAAACAACAATGACTTTACAAATAAAAATTAAAATGTTTAGCTTGCATGAGTTGTAACTATGAATTAGAAAATTATATGTTTTTAACTCCTGTACAATTACTGGCAATTTTCAAAAATAAAAGATAAGACTTAATGCATGAAACACGTTTTTGAAAATATTGATTATATTATTGATTTCAGTCTATACTTAAGAATGCTTTTTTTTTTCAAAACCGCAATTCATTGTATTTAATTTTAAAAAAAACTATTTTCTTTGAGATAATAATAAAGAATTATTTGATGATTATTCCCATTTCAAAATTCTTTCATAAGTATTTACCTTAATTTTTTAATAAGTGTCAAGTCATTCGTTCCAATGGATGAAACAGATAAAGTATTTTGACTTTATATAAGTGATGTGTTTTTCATGTTTATAAACTTTCAGGAACGTAGCATAGTTACCATCACAAATTTCTGAAATCTATTGTCATCTATATTTAACTTGAAGCGGCATTACACTCCCTACTTCAGCATCGATCAACTAAGATATTAAATATTTAGAACAGTATTTCTCCGTCTTCTGTACCATATAGCAGTTCCTGAAAAGCTAGGATTTGTCTTAAGGTATGGTTTTCTTCAATTCAGTTCTATAAATATTTTAGTAGATATCTATTTCCTAACATACGAGAAATTTAAATTACTTTTAAATGTTTCACAATATTTTAATTAATAGCAATTTTAATATTTGAAAATAATATTATTAGCTAAAAGCAATGTAGGCAAGGCTTATGTTGTTAATTTGCTTTAATTTCATTAATCAACTAAGAAACATTTAAGAAAAAGATTCTAATTTTTTGTGAAACGAATCTGATTTCTGACTATATTTTTAATAAATATTTAAAAAAAAAAGCATTTTTCAATCAAACTTTTATGTAAAGAGGGACTGAAAGGTATAAAAATAGTTGTTATTTAAAAAATATATTATTTATAAAAACCTGAGGCGCTTAACTAAGATACCTAGGTTAATTTCTAACACAAAACAAACAATACGGTCAAATTATCGGGCTTAATCACTTTCACTAGAACACAGCTAATCTATTGAACACAGCTAATCTTAATTATTGAAGCCGTCGTAGTATGCGACATGTACTGTAAGTTCCAGTTGTGTAAAAGAACAGCTGCGCAGCACGCGTGTTACAATAATCTCGTACAGCTGCTTCGCGTTCGTTGTTCAATATTTAAAAATCTTTTTTTTTTTTAATTTTTACTCGAGTACAATACGCACTCTCCTTTTTACGGACCAAAATGTGGAAATAAATGCGTATTATAATGAAGATTTTACGGTATTTTATTTACTTATCGAATTATGAATTACCTGAAATCACAAGTAAACTTAAATCAAGATATGACTGAAAATAAATAACATTTTTCAGAATTTTAAGACAACTGTGAGGCAGCCTTTTTTTAGCCACTTAAGGAGTTATTGTTTTAGTTGCATCACTTCTGGTGTACCAGAACACTTTCCAAATTTGTATCGTTTGCTTCTATTTTAATTACATCTATAGATTAAATATATATTCAATTTAATAATTTATCGTTTGCTTCAATTTTAATTACATCTAGATTAAATATATATTCAATTTAATTTGTTTCTTTTGCTTCAATTTAATTACATGTAGCTAACATAATATTCAATTTAATAATTTAGCGTTCACCTTAACTTTAATTACAGGTAGCTTAAATATGTTCCATTTAATAATTTATCGTTTCCTTTAATTTCAATATCGCAAAAGTTTACTATTGTCCATTTCTCGATATTTCATCGTTTACTTTAATTCTTATATATAATTGAGTAATTCAATAATAATTATAAAACAAAGCACACCTTGGTTGGCTAAATCTGATCTTTGCAATCTTTTGTATTGAACTTTATTAAATTTTTTAGATTATTTTTAAATTTAGAAATTTCATACTGAAAAATTGATTACATGAGCTATGCGTGTGTGGAAATTTTCAATTCGATTGGACATTGTTATGTGTAAGGCCCTATCCCCCTTTTAGTCCCCTAAATGCGTCGCTGCTTTAATATACCATACATAATATTGTATTGCCATTGGACTTATACGTGTATGCAAAGTTTCAGCTCGATCGGATGATAAGAAGTGAATTAAAATTCCAGTACAAAGTAAGTACAAGGTCTGCACCTTCCCCAACCTTAGCCCGTCACCAAGTACAGATTTTTAACTGGGTTAACATTCAATAACAAATTTTGAAGTGAACATACATATGAAAGCAACAAGTTAAATAAAAGCTTGTAAAAGACTTTTTTACAAGCTTTTTCATGATTAATTTTTTCATACGTTTCACTGATTCTCATTTTGTTACCACTAATCCATGCCAAATTTATGAAGTGAGGACTCAAATGTTAGTCGAATTATAATTATCTGATGTCTTATTTCATATACATATTTTGATTTACATAAGGTGACAAATATTTCAATATTGAAATAGTAGTGAATATAGGTGACAAAAAAATTAGTTCCTATGTGAAATCCTGTTGACCATGAAGTTTGGCGCAATTCCCCGTGGATTATGAAACTTGCCATAATTCCATCCGAACTTTACCAATTATTTTGGTATCTATTCAAAATAGCAACGAATGGATCCTTTCCATTGAGGGAATCAGATACAACATAAATTTATCTAGATATGATTTATTGAGGCGGTTTATCAAGGCTTTTTATTACGCCATTTGTCTGAGCTGCACAACTTTTTTTCAACTTTTCGAGTATATTACTTTTGTTTTTTTCAGCACAAAGTTATAACGTTGGTGTTAACTTTGAAATGTCTGAATTTCGCGGCTGTTAGTTCCTTAATTTTATAAGCATTCGATGAGTTCGAAAAAATTGCGGATTTTTCTTCATTAGTTTCTTACATTGTTTGGAAAAATGTAGTCGCTGCTCTGTCAGAAATGTGTACAAGGAACGCTCTATCGCCGCAATCTTTACCATTACAATGCCATTGCTTGTCCGTATTCAAGTCCTATGTCATACAGTGTCTGTTAACACATTTCTATAAAGATAGTATTCTATAATCTATTACATTCTATTTTGTAGAGTAGACAAGTGCCAAACTTTCACCTTTTTTTCTGAAATGTGAGGTGAAAAAACAAAAAAATAACAGTTAATGATCGAAACTCATAGAACTAGTTTAAAATTGTTGCTGAACAAAGTTACATGAAACCACGTTCGACGTTACGTCGTTATGCAGATATCGGAGGAGCTTAATATTCGAAAGAAAAACACATTTTCTATTATTGGTGAAATATCACATCATTTGGCGACATTTTATGCCTTGGGGAAAAAGTAGGACGGGACTTTACACAGGTGTCATAAGATTGTGTTTAATACATAAAATAAAAATAATGAAATGAGTGATTCAAGTGAAATTCCCTTTTTTGTGAATTTTTTTCTTTTAAAAATGCTCGTATCATTGAATTCCATAGCAACAAGCTGCGAAGGATAATTTTGTAAAGTGCTTTTGAACTGTTACTCTTTGGGCATTTTGAAAATGACACATAAATGCATCCTTTCAATGTAAATTCTTGTATAGTTGCAGGACATCTTTAAAAGGATTAAATACATTCGAAGTAAGGATTTTTTTTTCTAAATTATGAGGTAATCTTTACGCTGAATAAGAAATATTATTTTCATAGTTTCATTTTAAATTAAAGTTCCTTTAAGGTTACACAAGCAACTTGACAGCTCTCTAACTTTGAACCAACTTCAATTCCATACACACTCCTAAATGCAGTTGAACATTGATAAAGCGAACTCGAAAAAAAAGTGATTTTTTTTTCACTGCTATAACTGAACTCTGATTTAATTGATGTTATTTTAAACGCTTATAGAAAACTCCTGAGAAAATTAAAGTCCGCTAATAGTGAACTGAAATTTTCCTTCTCATATTTTTTTTTTTTTTTTTTTTTTTTTTAAGTTTTTCAAAGCTGATTTCACACTTACGCATCAGGATTTCAAAACATAGCATTCGTAAGCTTCTGTTGTCTCAAATCCCACTATAACTGATAGAAAATATGCAACAATGAAACCTTATCATTTAATCCTTTTAACTAGGATGCTTCTTTTTACGTGTAGAATCTTGTTGTCCTTTCCAATACCTTAACTTCTTCAATTATCAATGTTCAACCATGTTTCTTCATTTAGTAATATCTTATTATTTCAGATGAAACTATTTTGGATCACATGTTTTGGAGCAGTCGTCCTCCTCACCATTATTCAAACAAACGAAGGAAAAGCGGAGACGTTTAAGCGATCTCCCATCCCTGCTTCACGTGTTCTTGGCATGGTAAGAAGGTTTGCAAGATCTCCTCAATCTGATAATAATGAGCCACCCTTGGACGAGCCACCCATGGATGATACAGACGAAGGTAATTCCGACGATGAAGGTAGTGACGATGATATGTCCTCGAATTCTGACGAATCTAATGGAGACGATTCTGATGACAATCAAAACACTGGTATTTTCGGATGGCTGTGTGCATGGTTTTGAGTTTTGTTTGTCAGCGGGATTATTCTTCTAATTTAAATGCAACATCTCCCGCTATTTATGTAAATGAGAGTTAGTACTTTAAAGTAAGTTGTAAAGTACTCTGTATAAACACTGAATCAAATAAAATAAATAAAACGATCCTTGTGTGTTAAGATTGTGTTGTAAAAGTTTTGTGACGTATTTCCTTCCTAATATATCTCTACAGCCATTTTAAAGTCCAATTAAATAAACAGTAACACCGGTAAAAAACAAGTTTTTAAACGTGGGTTTTCTTTCGAACTTCATACTTAGTGTAATATAGTTTTTTTAAAACCTTAACCTTTAAGTGATATTCTCCTGTCTTCAAAAAGAGGAGTAATGTTACAAACATGAACCGATGCTTCCCTGCAATGCTTCTCTTATAAAGGAAAAGATGGATTTACAGAGATGTCATCAATTGTCAAAAGAAAGTTCAAGCAATGATCCCTTCAACTTGATGACGGATTTTGTGACCATTTGGCGACTTGGCGAGATACTTGGAGTAAATTTAATTCTTTAAATAATTAGTTTTAATCATTTATTTTTTTAATTATAATTAAATTATCGTATTGTCATCCAAAAGAATCGTGTTTTGAATAGTTCAGCATTATTGAGTGCTTAAAAATGTGAGGAAAAAAGCTTTTAAAGTTTTGACCCAGACAAAGCTACAACGTGAGTAAAGGAAAACCCATTTATAAGTTCAATCCTCCAAATGAAAATATTTGAGAGAAAGATAACACAATTAATTATCTATCAAAGTATATCCAAGGTCACTTTCTTTCAAATCCCTCTTAATTCAATTAATCCTAGTTTATGTTGAAATAATAAAGTTTTAAATTACCAAATCACTCATTCCGATTCAACCACTTCTCGACTTTGACTCTTATTCTGATCAGAAGTCACTTTTAACTACTTTCAATTTAAAAGATTAATTACGATTATTCACTCCAATTTATAAGCTTATCAACTTGTCGTTATCTTCTATCTTCTTTCTCTTATCTTTCTATTCTATTTCACTTATATGTGTCACTCTGCCTTTAATTTAGTTCACAATTCTTCTTACATTCATTTAATTTACCTATCACACTTCATTTGGTTAGCAAGGAGTTGTAATTGTGCGCAATTCAAATTATCAAAAGGTCCCCGAGGTTTGTGAAAAGAAAATCGCCAATAGCCCAACTTCACTCAGTATTTGTGAACAGTGGGAAGTCATGTTATAGAAAATTAAAGCCACTAGATATTTCTGATTAGATAGAGACATTACATTATAACTCCTCCTTTTTATTCGTTTCAGAAGTCTTCGTTTTTACAACATAAATAGTAGAATATTTGTAGTATCAGTTCACAAATAATCCCAGTATTACGAAGAGGAAATAAATTATTACAATGTTTATTTTTTTTAAAATGCTTCAAGTACGTCAATGCTCTCTCTTTTTCGATTAACCCTTCACGCGCCTCTACAATCTAGCTTGAAATAACAATCATATAAATCCCTTACCTCTCCTTTCCTGGGTCCTAGTGAATTTAATCATAAGACCTGGTAGTTCGAGAAAATATATCAAAGTCCGCTCATCATAGAAGATTCTTCTAAATAGTCCACTAGCCATGGGTGCAATTTCACACGCGACAACTACAACTACTCGATTCTGATTTCCCTACTCGAACGTTATTCAATCATTACTCTAACTATAAATTCAGTTATCTTTCACATTTATAAATATCCATTCACTACAAATTTAAATCCATTCACTACTCTTCTTATTTTCAAATTTTAAGTAATCTCGTCTCGTTAGGTTGGAAAAGAATTTGAAAATTTATGTATAAAATCAGAAAGTAAACTCAAATGTTAGTGGAGGGAAGGCTTGAGAATAATCCATCATCCCAATACTACGAGTTTATTTTTATCGAACATTTTACAATGTTCTGAATAGTATTAGACATATTCGTAAGAAATACCGAAAATTGATTGATACACATTGATTTTAACAGTGAATAATTTCATCAAAATTTGCTAGTAAAAAATTTTAACCTTCTTTGCATTATTTTGTCACTTAATATCGATTTTCATATTACCATAACAAAAGCAACTTATCACCTCAAAGTGATGCATTTTAAGTATTAAATGTACATGTGCGTGCATTCTCTCTTCAAGTAAAATGAATTTTTAAACGCATTTGTTAGAAAAAACTACAAACATGATGTTTAATTTTATCATGAAATTATATTTGAATTACTTCTTATTAAAACCGAAGTTTATTCCTAAATTGAAACTCTTATGATTTTGATCTGTTATTTTAGTGTGTTATCAAATAAAAGAGTTTACTATGATGATACAATGTTTAAGACAAAAATTTGTTAAAATATTCGATAAATGTTTTGATATATATATAAGTGTAATTTAAACTTCTGAAAAATGAATAGTAATACAGAGATAAAGTTTTCATTTATAACTATTTATATTTTATGTTGTCATAATAAAATTGTATGTAACGTAGAATATTATACGAGCATTTCAAATTTTACACGCAAATATCGGTTTTCTTTTATTAATAGAATCATATCAAATTATGACGACTGCCCTTCACGGTCATTGTTCTTCTTAATTAAATATTTAATAACGTCCAAACTCCAGTTGAAAATACGCAAGAACAAGAGAAAATATTCTATTTATCGATAAAACATAGATAAAGACTCTCTCAAATCCCAATTTCATGTTTAAATCATAATCCTAGATTATGATTTAAACATGAAATCTTAGTTTACCAAATCATTCGTCCAAATTATAAATCTCTATCCCCAAGTCGTCATCCTCAATCTTTTTTCATTTTCCATATTTCATTTATCTCTTATTCACTTTTCTTCCATCTTCACCAAATTTACTTAATCACGTTTTATTTCGGTTCGGAAGAAATTGTATTTTTATGCAATTCGAATTGTTATCAAGTCCCCGAGGTTAATGAAAAGAAAATCGGAAAGTAGCCCATCGTCACAAAATTCTGTGTAATGAATAATAAAACAAAAATCTGGGTCTGGAAGATACTTTTGATAAAATATTTATTGGGTAATTAATTTCTAAGAGCTTCAAAAAGTAAACCTTAATTCTTTTTTCCGGACGGAAATTATTATTTTCAGAATTTCATTAATTTCATTTTTGAAACATCCTCATCACTAGTGAATAAAATAGAAATTTAAATATTTTTTGATTTTTTTTTTTTTTATCTATTAAAAATGTTTCACGTTTAGAGGAAAGTTCAAGATTCAGTGTTTTTTTTCTTTTTGACTGGTCGGGTCAATTCTCCAGCTTCCGTTTTCACTTTCACTACGCGTACCTGGTTGTCTTTTCCGGGATAAATATCTATAACACGACCAATAAGTCAATCGGATCTCTTTAAATTATCTTGTCCTACAAGAACGATGTCATTAATTTCGATTGGTCTCACATATTTTCTTTTTTCCAACCCCAAGTTCACCCCACCAACTAGCAGTTGGTGGGGTGAACTTCCATTACATTCTCATTTCAGAGGAGAAATCTGAGATCTTGTTCCAGTCGATAGCTTTCAAAAGACGATTTTCTCCAACAAAGTGGGATCCATTGTCGCTGTAAATCAAAGAGGGACGGCCTCTTCGGGCAATAAATTTTATCAGACTCAAGAGAAAAGCATTCGTAGATAAACTTTCTATAAATTCTAAATGCACTGCGCGATACACGGCACATGTAAGAATCGAGACCCAAGCTTTCATTGCCGTCTTTAAGTGAAGAGGGCTGCAACATCAATACCCATCACTTCAAAGGCAGAAGCAAATCGAATTCTATCTTCAGAAAGAGTAGATGGTAAAGTCTCTACCTCTCTGTCTGTGTGTTTTTTGTAAAGTATACATTTGGATAAGACGCTTTAGATAGTTTTTCTTCCTTTCACTATCCAAAATCTTTGTCCTAGATGTGTCAGTACAAATTGTACTCCAGCATGGCTAAGCAGCAAATGGTGATCGAATATTAGTCGATGCACAAGTTCATGATTGGAAGGCAGGACAACGGGACATCTAAAATCTTCAGTATCATCTCTTCTAACGATTTTGGTTTTTAGTCTATAGAGTCCATCTTGGTCTACATAAGTCAGAAGACCTTTCAAATTATCTTCTTTTATTAAATGATTCATCTTGAACAAGTTTCAACAACTTCTTTTCAGCTAAGTAGATTTCTTGAACAGTCAAATTTCCAGTCATTTTTTCTAGTGGTCGTCGACAACCTCGTACAAATCTAAGAATCCATGCTGTCATTCGCACAATCTTAAAATAGCAGGAAAAATATTTCAAATACCTTTTCTCCTTGGTAAATGTCAAATGAAAAGCAACAGTTTTTCTTCTTTCCCTCTGAATTTCTTCGTCGTTTAAAACAGCTTCGGTTTTGGCCATTTTTCTTCAATTCCTTTTAGCCAATCTGGCCCCTCCCACCATCTAGATTTGTCCAATGCACTTATAGAACATCTTCGGGATGGTAGATCTTCTGCATTTAAGTTTCCTGGGACATGATTCCAGGTTTTGTTAAATGTCAATGATTTAATTTCTTGTACAAGGTTCTTTACAAACACACCCCAATTTTCCTTTCTTTCAATCCAATAAAGTGCTGTTGAAGAGTCACTCCAAATAGGAAACTGGAATATTTTCTAAGTCTAATGCCTTAATCACAACAGTTGAAAGACGGGCCCTTATGCAACAGGCTAATAGTTCCTATCTTGGAATAGTAGTTTTACAAAAGGGTGCTATTCGACTCTTCGCACAAACAAATGACTCCAAAATAGTATTTTTTTCCATTTTTCGAAGAAATATCACAGCACTATAAGCAATTTTGCTCGCATCACAAAAAACATGTAAAATTTGTAGATGAATTTTGTCAATATTTAAATTTCTAGCAATTTTCGCAGTTAATAAACAATCTACATCACGTAACCAGGATGAAAATTATCTCTGATAGTCATCAGGCAGGGCTGTGTCCCATCCAATTTTTAAGTTCCAACTTCTTTGGATGAGCAACTTAGGAATCAATGTTGCGGGACTTAAAACACAAAGTGAATCGAAAATTTTGTGAACTATACTCAAAACGTTTCTTCTTGTTAAGTCGAAGGAGGAGCATTTCAATACAGCTGTATCACAGAAAATGTTATCTTCATCTTTATTCCACAATAGTCCTAAAACAGGAATTGGGTCAGATGGATCACGACCAATTTTCAATGACGCATGCTCCCACCCTCTTAAGTCAAAGCAGGCAGTAGCCAAATATGTGCTTAGACTCTTCAATAAATCTAAACAAGGTATCTTCATTAGAAACTGAAGTGACACAATTATCTACGTAGAAAGACTTCATTAATCTGGAAACAGTTTCTGGAAAATCCACGTAATTCTTTTCTAGATAATAATTCAGAACAGCTCCTAATATGAAGGGACTACAATTTAAACCAAATACTAGACGCATGTGTCTAAAAGTTTTGGTACTCTTCTTCTGAAAGTTATCCCACCAAAGGAATCTTAAGAATTCACAATCGGGCTTGAATATCAATATCTGAAGAAATGCTTTCTTTATGTCAGACACAACGCCTATTTTTTCTTTTCTGAATCTCAGTAAAATGGGGAATATTTCTTCCAGAAGGATTGGGCCTTTTTCTAAGCAATCAATCATGGATAATAAATTCTTGCCTCTACAACTAGGATCAAACACGGAGTGAACTTTCGTTGTAGATAATTCTTTAAATATACCTCTGTGTAGTAGATAATGAATCTTCTCCTCAATTTCATTGATAGGCACTTCTTCAATGACTCCATCTTCGATCCATTGATTAAACACAGCTTCATAATCATCAAACTGATTTTTCTGAAGCAATTTCTTAGTAGTTGATTTCAAACGTTCGTTGCAGATGTCTTCATTGAAATTTAAAATGATATGATCAGCGACCTATGGCAAATGAACTTTGTATCTGCCCTTATTATCTACAATAACTGTTTCCTTAAAATGATTTAAATCTGCAATTTCCATTTCTTTTCTTGGTTGCATTTCAACGGGGTCACGAATACCTAAAGTGTCTAATTTCCAGAGATTCCCTGTACTAGATCCACTTACAAAAAAAGAATATCGATGACATAGCAGAAGTTACATTGTTATCGGAGAAATTTTTTCCTTCTATTTTTTCAATTAAAAGCCATCCAAATTTATTTTCGATTGCAACTAATTTCGGATTCAATTCGGCTTAATTTTCCCGCTTACTATGTTAAAATAATGATCTGCGCCAATAAGTAAAGAAATGTTTTCATTTCCAAAAACACCGTAATCAACATCACATAAATTAATTCATTTGGTTTTTAATTCGTTAATTATATCAATAGGGGCAAATTCCAGGGTAGCACTTGCTACTTCATCAATTTCTAAGACTTCTATTATTACCTCGTCCTTATCAAGAATATCTCTTATTTTCACCTGGACTCAAGTACATTTTATTCGAGTTGGGACCTTTGAGCCAAAAGTATGAATTAATAGTTCCTCTTCACCAACTTTATTCAAAGACAACTGTCTTGAAAGGTTCTTTTGAATAAATGATCGTTGAATACCTGGATCATATAGCGAGCGAATTACTTTACTCGATAATTTTCCAACTAATTTAACAGAAGCAGTTTCCAATAATGTTTTGTTTTCTCCATTGTTCACATGATTGGAAAGCGTACATTCAATTTTATTTTGCTCAACGCTGACATGTTTTGATGCTGTATAATCAGTTTTAGAAGATTTTGAAGTCTCCTTTTCATATTTTCCCTTTTAAAACAAAGAGCGATATTACACATTTTCCAGCAAATTAACAAGAAAAAGGATTCTTCTCGTTATGATCTATTAACCGATGCCCCGGTATCAAGCAAAGAAAACATAACCCACGACGTTTGCAAAATTCTTTTCTTTCAATAACATTCAATACATTGCAATTTTCGCTTCTATGATTTTTATTCTGACAGAATACGCATAAATAATCTGTTGATGTTAACAACTCTGTAACGGAAGTAAAATCTGGCCAGACTGGCGCCCTTGAACAGCTGCTGTTTATATTTCGCTTATACGAGTACTTATCATTAACCCTAATCCTTCCATATATTCTCCTATTTCTTAGCGGTTTTATTTCTACTTGGTTTAATTCTGATTCATGTATTTGAAATGCTCTTTCGTGATAAATTACGTAACCCATGGATATTAGATATATTCTTAATAGGAGATATATTCAATAAATTGTTTAAATGCGTATGAATTAACTTATTCTGATTACCGAAACGTTATTTCAGAAGTGTAATGGCAGCTGCATAATTCTTTTCAGTTAAACTAAAACCATTTATAGCATTCGCGGCGATTCCACCCAATAACGATTTTAAATAGTTGAACTTGTCAATATCACTTAATGATGGATTATTATGAATAGCATTTGCGTACTGGTTTATGAAATCTAAATATTTATCGGGATCACCATAATATTTCGAAATCAAAAGTTTAGGTAATTTTACCGTTTTAATTTCTGTGGGAATACGAGCACTATTTTCTTCTGGAGAATTTAAAGTACTACTATTTACAGAATAATTTTGATCTCTTTCCGGTTGTAATTGTTTAATATGCTTCTTGAGTTTAGTTTTGTAAAGAATAACTTTGTCTTCCTATCCGGACATTTATCAATTTCTTCCGGTTTCAGACTTTTCTATTTCAGAATTTAATTCTTTAAGAGTAGAATACTTAATAAATAATAGTTCCAATTCGCTTTCAAGTGTCTCAAGTCGGAATATTGATCATTAAGATGAGTTTCGATTTTAGTAAACGACTTAGTCAACTGTGTTCTATAGGTCGAACGCTTATTTTTGAGCTTTAGAAAATCATCCATATTCAATTCAATATTCAATCAAGAAAACAGTAGTTCAATTCTATCAACAATATGAAAATATTCTATAATTCAAAAAATACAGCTTGTATGGTGATGAATTGATTAGACTTTGAGTTATTGAAACTTATCTATTCAATCAAAGAGCTATGGACTGTATACAAAAATATGAATGTTTATTTGAGCGACGGTTGGTACGTCGTGCTCCTAGGGTGATGTCTACAGGAAGAATGAATACAATAAAAAAAAACAAGAATATGACGACTAGCGCCATCTGCACTCGCGGGTCGTAACAGTCCCCGCCATTGAAATGAAATTTCAATACAAATATACACACACATAATATGGTTACAATACTTAAATATGTGATTAAAGTTGAATTATACACAAACAATAATTACTAATTACAAAATTTCATATAGGTAATATGCAAAGGTTTCTAATTGTTCTCTTCAATATGTTTCCGTTTGGCATTCGCAGGTTCACAACTCGGACCTTACCATCTGTGCCGGGAAATACTTCTGTTATTCTACCAGTACTCCATTTCGTACTGGGAAGATTTTCGTTTTTTATTAACACTAAGGATCCGACTGAAACATTATTTTTTTTGAATTTCCACTTGTGACGTTCTTGCAAATTATTTAGATAATCACGTTTCCAAAGTTTATAAATGTGTTGAGTAAATTTTTTTACTCTTTCCCATCTCGACAACCTATTCTCGTTTGTATTAGTTACTTGTGGTTCAACTATGGATGTTAGGGGTCTGCCAACTAAGAAGTGTGCAGGGGTCAGAGTTTCGAAATCATCGAAATTTGATGTCAAAGGAGTGAGTGGTCGGGAATTTAGTACTGCTTCAATTTCGCAAAGTATGGTAATGAACTCTTCAAGAGTTAAATGTGCATTCCCTACAACTCTTTTTAAGTGGAATTTAAAGGATTTTACCCCTGCTTCCCATAGTCCTCCACAATTTGGGGACCTCGGTGGGATAAAGTTCCACTCTATGGATTCACTAGTCAAAAAATCAGCTAATGTTTGATCAGGCGATTTAACTATTTTGAACAATTTTTTAATTTCGGCGTTTGCGCCAACAAAGGTTTTACCATTATCAGTGACGATTTTTGCGCACTTACCTCTCCTACCAAAAAAACGTTTTAAACTTGCTATGAATGCTTGGGATGTGAGATCAGTCACAAAATCCAAAATGTATAGCCTTTGTGCATAAACATACGTATATTACCACATAAATTTTATTTAGTACTCCTTTTCTTTGATTTTTAAACTTTATAAGGAATGGGCCTGCAAAATCAATGCCTGTGACATTAAAAGGGTAGTTCGGAATTACACGATCTCTCGGTAGATTAGCCATAATTTGATTTGATGTGATAGGCTTATTTTTGAAGCAAATTACACATTCATGAATAATTCTACGACAATTATTTCTGCCATTGAGTGGCCAGAATTTCTGACGAACAAGATATAAAAGTGAGTGGGGTCCTGCATGCAAATATTTTTTATGATAATAACACAATATAATATCAGTTAAAATATGTTTACTCGGTAAAATCATTGGGAATTTAGCCTTCTCATTCAAATTTGAATTCGCAAGTCTGCCTCCAACTCTAATAATGTTACTCTCATCAAGAAAGACATTAAGAGAAGTTAACTTGCTTCTTGTAGGAATAGGCTCACCTGTCAACAATTTACGCATTTCTTCGGGGAACTCCTTTTCATGTAAGGAGCGGATCAGCCAATTTTCAGCATAACTTACCTCTTGTGAAGTAAGGGGTCCTTTTATCTTTGCACTTCTGGTTCTGCAGTTATGTATGAACCTGTAAATAAAACTTATAACTCGAATTAATTTTACATAACTGTTTGATATATTAATTATGTTCGCAAAGAAATTATTTTGAGACATTATGAATGAAGTAATTGTCAGGGAAATGTCATTTCCAGGATTTGAGTTCTTTTTCATTTCTGCTGAATACAATCTTTCTGGAATCGCTTCATCTAGTCCATTGGTCAGGAAGTTGGTTTGACTCAGAAACGAGGGTCCATTCCACCACTTGGAGTTCTTTGAAAGAGCTTCGACACTGATTCCTCTTGTAAGGAGATCTGCTGGATTGTCCTTGCCTGAACAATGGAACCACGACTTCGGATCGGTGAGGGATTGGATTTCCCGAACTCTATTCGCCACAAAGGTTTTCCATTTATGACTGGGACCTTTGATCCAATATAAAGTGATCTGAGAGTCCGTCCAGAAAAAGACTGTAGTTGGACATTTTCGATCTATTATTTTCTTAACTTCCTTTGTTAAGCGTGCAGCAAGTAGAGCACCCATCAGTTCCAATCTGGGCAGGGATAACTTTTTCAGAGGTGCAACACGGCTTTTAGATGTTACGAGATCAACACTGATTCTGTCCTTGTGCTTAACTCTCAAAAAGGTGGCAGCTCCGTATGCTCTTTGGTTAGCATCGGAGAAGGTATGGATTTGGATTTCACTTGAATCTTTAGCACTGGAATCGAGGATCATTCGTGGAATCTTTAGTTCTGACAAAAGAGGAAGTTCTGACCGCCATTGTAACCATGTTGCATAAATATCAGGTGGTAGCTCGTCATCCCAGGCTAATTTTCTTAGCCAAAGTTCTTGTAATAAGCATTTGAGCTTAATTGTGTAAGGCGATAAAAATCCAACTGGATCGTATATTTTACCAGCTGATTGTAGCACAATTCTTTTTGTGACAGGTTTTGATGTATCCAATTCTAGCAGTCCTTTCACATCAATTGTGAAATAGTCGTGGATGACATTCCATGGTATCCCTAAAACTTTTGATGATTGGACTCCAGAATCGTTTTCCGAGTGACGAGGATATGTCTCAAGGCCTTCGTATTCCCATGTTTTCATTAAGGCTTGATCATTTGAATTCCATTTGCGTAATTTCATGCTAGCATCTTTCATGATGGTATCAGCATCCTTTGATATTTTTAAAGCTTGGGAGATGTCATCAGCACCACTAATTACATCATCAACGTAGAGACAAGTGTCGAGCATTTCAGTTGCTGCTGGATACTGTTCACGATATTTCTCGATATGATGCTTAATCGTTGCGGAGAGTAAGAAAGGACTCACGTTCACTCCAAACATCACACGCTTAAATCTGTAAACTTGAAACTTGTAGGGCTCGATTTGATTTGAACCAAGTTCTGGAAACAGAAATCTAACTGCATCTCTGTCCTCGTCGCGCAATGAAATTTGTAAGAATGCACGTTCTATATCTGCGATAATAGCAATCTTGTTCAAGCGAAAGGAAATGATCAGATGGAATATGTTTGGATTTAAATTCACACCTGGCCATATACAGTCATTAAGAGCTAATTGTCCATCTTCATGGGAACTTGCATCGAAAACTATGCGCATCTTTGTAGTTAAGCTTTCTTGACGAAAGACCGCTTGGTGCGGTAAATAGAAAACTGCTCTGTCAGTTGACCTTTCAGTTTGTAGAACCTTTTCAATTATTCCTTGCGACTCATATTCCTTTAAAATTTCAGAATATTGAATGAACAGAGTTGGGTCACGAATGAATCTTCTTGTTAATGATTTAGCACGTTTTTCTGCAACGGAAAAATTGTCTTGTAATTCTTGTTTATCCTTTTTCCAGGGAAACCCAACTTCATAACGAGCATTATTGAAACGTACTGAAGTCTTAAAATATTGCATGGCTTGGTCATCTAGATCACAGTTCGGTTCGTCTGTAATGCCTAATGACTCTAGTTCCCAAAATTTTGTTATACTGTTATCAACCTTATCTTGGAGGAAATTGCAATAGTAATGGTTTGATTGTTCGTTTTGAATGGAACCTGTAACAATATAACCGAACACAGAGTCTTGCAATATTATTTGATCGTCATATAACTTTATTTGTGCACTCTTTAATAACTCATAAAATATTTCCCCTCCAAGAAGAATGTCAATACGTTTGGGAATATTAAATTCCGTATCTGCATAAATTATATTTTTTGGAAAATTTATTTTTGTGATATCAAACGGTTCTGCAGGAACACATCCTGTTATTTCAGGCACTAAGAGAAAGTTAAGTTTTCTTCTGAATGATCCACTTTCGTTTGAAATTTCAGTGATCACTCTTTCTTTTACAGCAGTGCAAACACCGTTCACACCCACAATTTTCGCGTTTATTTTTTGTTTCTTCAATCCTAAACATTCCGCGGCTTCGATGTTACATAAGCATTGCTGACTCCCGCTGTCTAGAAGTGCATTCAACAGACGCCAGCTGCCTCCCGCACTTTGAACTTTGACCTTGGTGGAGGAAAGCAAAACCGATTTGTTCTTTACTGTTGTATACAAACACGATGTAGCGGTTGAAGAAAAATTTACTTGTGGTGAATCGTTCATCGGCGCAGGAGTTGGGTCATAAATAATCCTAGATGAACTCTGCAGGGAGGGAACAGGAAGGTTGCCGTTCGTTGGGTTAGATTCTAAACGGGGTTTACTTGCATTGCAAAGAAGTGAATTATGGTTGGCATTGCACCACTTACATTTTTTGTTTAATTTTAAACAGTTCTTAATAAGGTGATGACCGAGACAATTAAAACACAGATTTAGAGATTTCACTCGATTGTTCCTATCTTGAATAGACATATCATGAAATTTCTTACATTTAAAAACTGGGTGTGGTTCTGACAAACATAGAGGGCAATTTTTTTTATCACTTTTTACAACAAACGTTTTGAATTTGAGAGGATTTTCGTTCTTTGGTTTCAACGAGGAATTTCTCTGCACGTTTTCTAAAGCTTGGCTTCTTTTAATTAAAAAGTCTAAAAATTTATCCCATTCAGGCAAATCATTGGAATGTAATTCCATTTCAAATTGTTTACGAGATTCATCGTCTAGACGTTGGGTGATAACAAAAATTAGCATTGATTCACACAAAGCGTTAGGTTCTAATTCTAATTGTTTTAAAGCTCTCAGATGACTCTGAATGGAGTCAATTAAATTTCTAAGGTGAAATGCAGATTCAAATTTTATTTTGTTAGGGTTCAACAGTTCAGCAATGTGGCTATTAACGATTAATCTTTTGTTTTCATATCTTCGTTTTAAGGCGTCGAATAAAGATACGTATGAATCATTAACTGTTTGTAATTGTTTTGCATTGCCTTTGAGGGCAGATTGTAAATAATACAATTTTTGAGAATCCGATAAACAAGTATTATCATCAATCAATGTTACAAACTGAGATTTAAATTGTAACCAATCAACATATTGTCCCGAAAATTCAGGTAAATTAATAGAAGGCAGTTTTACGTTACAATTAGAAAAATCATTGTTTACAGACAATTTAGAGGTATTCAAAGCTGAAGATTCAAGTAAAGTATTGAGACTCACCTCTAAATTATCAGCGTCTTGTTCCATTTTATCCAAACTGTTTTCAAAATCAGGGAGTTCTTCATCCGAAAGAATGCTGTAACTTTCGTTTCGTAAAACGTCGATTTTCGCTTTGACCTGGGAAAGCGAGACTTGTTTACTTTTTACTTCCACTTGATTCAATGGAGAATCAGCACTTTCTAAAGAGTTTTTAATCCGAGTAATTTGACCGAGCAAATATGCTTTCCTTCTGCTCAACACGGTGAGTTCCGATAGTTCTTTTGGCGCCATGTTATCAATTTATGGTTCTCGGGCTCGTATGACCACAAATACTGTATGGTGATGAATTGATTAGACTTTGAGTTATTGAAACTTATCTATTCAATCAAAGAGCTATGGACTGTATACAAAAATATGAATGTTTATTTGAGCGACGGTTGGTATGTCGTGCTCCTAGGGTGATGTCTACAGGAAGAATGAATACAATAAAAAAAAACAAGAATATGACGACTAGCGCCATCTGCACTCGCGGGTCGTAACACAGCTCAAAATTACTCACCCCTCACTTCTTTCAAGTAGAGTTCACATTCAAGAGTAAATCATCCGTTATCTTTCAAATCAAATTTCAATTGCAACTTCATAATACAACATTTCAATTCTAATTCAAAGATCCCGAAGTGAGGCACCTCTAATGTTACGTCTAAAAGATTTTCATTACAAGGATTGGGAGTGATTCAATATTTTTCAACAGTTTATTAATGACTTGGACGAACACACACAAAAAGACAATTAGTTCAAATCAGAAGGTGGGGCGAATTATCGTTCTAGATAGCAGTTCGAATTCGATACATGCTCAGCATCGCCATGTTCTCAAGTTCTGTTTTCTTTCAACGAATTCGACTGGCGTTATCAATCGCAGTTTAATAAACCATACAAAAATAATTGAGCGCTCGCGACACCTCCTTCTAACAAGTGGTAATACATGACTTTTGCGCAAATAAACAATGCTTGAATGAGACTTCTGAATAAGAATCTGCCGTACAATGTACACAGACTGTAAACGGCATTACTTCTACCTGCGTTTTTCAAGTGTGTTAAAATTTTAATGATTTGCATATCCCATCACGTTATACCTTTCGTGCATATTTAACTCTTGTTATGAAAATTTTTCATGATGTGGCAATTTAAAAAGCCTCAGCGGCCCCGAGGAAACAGTCAGGAATTCCAAAGGAACCCTTCGGGATAGTAATTCTTCATCTTATACCTTGAATCGGGAGCTTGACTCGTTTGCAGGACGGCAAGCGCTTTGACGCTGCTTTAAAGACAGGCGCACCTACAATGGTGCACTGAATAAGGATAATTGACTCTAAAGCGGCAGCAAAACATCTTTTCGGACAAATCTGGGTGCAATATCTTGTGGAGTATATGGGTTACTTGATTCGTTTGTTTCTTAAATATTAATCTAATTGAAAATCTAAGGTATTCACCTTAATTCCAGGTACAGATAAGATATTAAAAATATTCTCACAAAAACTATTCAGGAATGAAGTCAATTACTTTTCAAAGCCTTCTGTATCCTTATTTATTGTTTCTCTAACTGTGAAAATGCTCTCTACTAGTTCATTGTCCCTTAACGCGGATACTAATAACTTGTATAAATATCAAAAATTATTCTTTCTTGTAAATTCTGGTTTGATATAAGTCAATCCACTATTGAGAAAACCTCAATCACACAACGTCAGGTCCTAGTCCCTATAAATCCTTTAGACACGCAAACAACTCCCACGCATTATTCAAAACCTTCACACTCTTGCAATCTTAATACTACCTCTTTCTTCCTGTTACTTAAATCTTTTTATTATAAGAACCTTTCTATCCTCAAATTCTGTTTTCATACGATTTTATTACATCTATTCACTACACTTCTATATAAAGTTAATTTAATTTTCCTAGCCACGTCTTATTTGGCTGAAAAGGAGCTGTAAACTTAAGTAAAAATCCAAAAAGGAACACCAAATGTTAGTTAAAGGGAAGATTCACGAATAATCCATGTTATAAACGTGTCCTTATGTATCCTTTAGTGATGTCGTTTTCCTTAGTGCCGGAAGAACGAACGCTTCATCTTATTTTCTTCATTATTATACGAGCCCAGTACGCAAATTGATGATATTGCGTGTCATTGTTCACGATTTCCAGCCTCATATAATCATCATTACATTTCCAAAATGTAACAGACCATATATGTGCCTTATTTTGACTCTATTTTTCTACTAGACAATATATGTCTGCGTGTTACCCATGGTGTCCTGACCTTCCCCGATACAATGGATTTTCAACAATTCAAGCCCTAGCTTGTCTGTCTCCTATTCAGAACATCTTGTCATGTGTTACTGAGAGACTGGTACCACTAGCCAGTCACTACGATTGATGATATCTGGAATGGAGTTGAAGCCACTTGAAGTGTTGTACCACATCTGTCAACCGAGATCATTTCAACTCGATACTTAGTCTCATTGGATCTGTTATTACTGATTGAGGCGATAGCTCTGACTATTGGATTCTACAGGCTACATATTCAATGTACCTAAAAGTTTAGTCATGGCTTCCCTCCGTTATACTGTACATGTATAATAAATAAATTTTAAAGTCCAGCAGTATAAGATGAAAATCTGTGGTAGGGGTGTTTCTTCTGTAAGCTTCTTTAAGCCATATTAGGGGGGAAAACGAATACAACAAGCATGCAAGGCTTAAAAGGCAAAGCAGCTATATGAAATTAGAGACATGTTTCACAGTAATTTTGAGACACTATGGATTCGCTATACGGATATATGAAAGTAGTTGATACTCTCAGTTAATTCATAAGGTACATTTATAGAATATTTTATTTTATTTTTATTCTATGTAATATTTATCCTTGAAAATATTTAAATGCTTCCGAATAGCGGTGATATAAGCAGAACGGACTGGAAAGAAAGAGACTCTTTTCTTTCATTGCGAAGATGTATCGTACACAAAAATTACGCACGAATAAATTTTTTAAAATTAGGTTTCAGATAACAGCTCTAAGCCCTCCTTTTGAAAATTGACAGATGATTGAAAATGGGATCAACTAAAATGTAAACATTTTATTTTACTTATTATTCATTTCCTTTTTTAAAAATTCTTTAAACCTGTAATCCAGCTCACATGTAAAGAAAAATGTTGCTTTACAAGGTTTCACTAAGGAATGTACCAAATTTAAAGAGCTGCTATTACAAAACTACAGAAATTACAACTTTCCTGGGAAAATTAAATTATCAAAAATAACGTTATAAAGTTTTTAAATTATAAATATTTAATGTGATCACCACCGAAAGGAAGAACGATATCCAATCAATAATAGAGCTCCTCCCGTGCTCTTTTCTGTCTGTATTTTCTGTGCTATAGTTTGAATGGCTGTAATTATTAGCGTTTAAGACTTGTCAATATTCACCGGCAGTAGTGGAAGAAACACTTTATGTAGCCCAAAAGAAAAATCTTAAAGAGTTACTTCATGACTTTCTGGAGGCCGCACTGATTTACAGCAAGGTCCTCCTCTGATCCGTGACCAATCCATTGCGTTATACCATTGGCTATTGATCTGGTGGTGGTCACATAGAGAATTTATAAATGTATAAACTTTAAATTGTTATTTTTAATTTAATTTGTTCAACACGGATTGTGACTTCTTAAGTTTTATAATAGTAGCACTTCAAAGCTATAGTATTCTTTGAAAAACATTCTATATATATTAGATATTTCAGTGGCTTACATGTATTGTAAACTATAATTAGGAGATATTGAACTGTGACGTGTTACCCGACTCGTCTGTCATCTAAAGCATTAATCAAATCACAAAAATTAAAGTTCTGCTTTGTTCCAAACATAGTTAATTAATTAAAATAGTCACACACAAGCAATTCAAGTCAATTATTTTTCAACAACGCCAGAAGTAAAAAACCCTTACTTTAGCCAGAAGAGACGTCTTTTCAGCCCAGTTGGTAGGAGCGCAGCAAAAAGCAACCGGTCAACATTCTTTGGACCCACTGGATCAGGGTTTGAAACAGCAGCAGCAGCATCCAAAGTCACAAACGCTCCCTTTCCACAGGGTCGGATAACCACAAGCAGTCGAAATTTCTATAACAATGGAGAATTCTCTACTAGTTCACTGCTCCTCACCGCAGATACTTAACTTCTGTAAGATTTCAAAGATAACTTTTATAGGAGAATATGATGCGAGTAAACCCACAATGGAGCAATTTTGACCAGACAGCGTCGAGTCCTTGTCTCTATAGAACACACACGCATGTCCAGGGAAACAGATGCATGTCCAGGAAGCAGCAAGTTTCCCATCTTGTATCAAAATACTTGATTAAGAACAAGGAGAGTTATCTTTGTGGAACTTTTTATAGAAATTGTAACTCTATTATGAAAAGAGGAGAAATATCAGGAAAATTCTAATGAGAATAGTTTTATAAAGTGCTCTATAATCTGTTACTTTGAACATTTTTTTTCGGCAATTTCAAATCCAATGTTCTTTTCTTTCAAATTAATTTTGTTTACAGTTTCGATTATATCATAACCCAAACAACCATATATTGCATCGAGCGTATCAATCAAAAGATTGGTCAAATAGTTTGAATTTAAGTAAATCTAAATTTTCTTTGAAATGCATATGTTAAAAAGAATATAAAAAAGGTTGATATATAAGAAAACAACATAAAAAAGAATATTAATTAAGAAAAAATAACTTCTTCTAATATCTTCAACTGTCTTTCTTTATTTCGTTGAAAAATTATTCGAAACAATGACAAATTGACCTAAAGTAAAGATTGAGAATTTTGAATAGTTTACTCAAAAGAATTGCGAGGATTTTTTCCATAAAATTAAATAATTATTTGCACAGATAAGTATTTCTAAACATGTAGATGATTTCACATTGAATATTTTCAAACCGGATTGGGAAATAAGAGGGAAATTTGATAACTTCATGTTAACTTCATTCAATTTTTGCCTTCAAATCTGAATCGGCCATTGACGAAATCTGTGATTCGTTTATAATACTTATGCATAACTGAAAGTTACAAGAATTATACATCCAACATTTGTTTAAATATTTTAATAATGTATATGATCAAAGTATATGCATACTTGAATATGGCATGCATAAAGCTCATACGTGGAGAATTCGATATGTTACAAAAACAGTAGAACTTCGAGATTGAGTAAAATTTCCTAATTTCCTCTGTTATGTACAAACTTATTTCTCCAAATTACAACTGATCTTCTTTTGAAATAAATGAGAATAAAAAAATTATTTTAAAAACTGATCAGTTTATTAAAATTTATTGAAAAAGCTAAGATTTAGTGAAACTCTTCAGGAGTTTCCAATTGTTCCAGATTAATACAACCTGACTGATCCCCCCCCCTCAAAAAAACTATTACAAAAAATATTTTTGATAATCATTCCCTTCTTATCAGATATAGTAATTACAATAACAGTTGGATAAAAAAAAATAATAACTCGATCAAGACAAATATCGAAGAACTTTAAACCTGTTTGATACGACATCTTTATTTTGTTAAATTTCTCTCTATTAAAGAATTGTCAAGGAATTTCGAAGACATTATTATAATACTCTTGGATGCTTGGACGTTTTCTCAATTATTCAAATCTGGAAAACAATAAATATTTGATCCATAATTTATTTTACATCATTACGACTGTGTGCGACTATTACATCATTGACCGTGAGCTTAACTTGAATTGTTAATCTGGTACATGGAAGATGAGATACGTGAATAGTGCTAATTTTAATTATATAGCACAATAACCTCTCTTTATTATTACAAGATTGGAACCTCGACTATCTCTGATTAGAGATTTTGACAGATTACCGAGCGTCTATCTAGTTTAAACTGGGATATCGAAGATAAATCACTCAAGAGATAAAAACTTAAGCCATTAAAACTCGTATATCAAGTGTTTACGAACATTCTAAACTTGTATCAGAGATATAAATGTAAGTTATTATATGTTATTATATCCCTATGTAGGCGACAGTTTTTCGTTAGTCTACAAGCTATAAAGTTAAATTTAAACTCTGAAAATTGAATATCCTCGTTTTGATAAAAACATGACAAAACAGAAAAATTAATACAGTACAGTGATAATTAAAACAAATTGTGGCCAGCTACTTTAGACGCCTCCTTTCATTTACTAGTTTTATTAGCATGGGAAGCATTATCTACTGAATTTCGAGAAGATTTTACTGTGCAGTACACTGTACGTACTCAGTAGTGTTATATCGTGCAAACGGGATATATAATTCACTGAAAACAGGAAATCCTGTACTGAAATGAAAACTGACAGTTATGATAAACACTAGGAGAAAAGTCTAGCAATACTGTGAGGTGACCTGGTGGTCAAAATCAACAAACTTCCAAATATATAAGAAGATATTCGAAAAGCTCTATTGGTATGAATTTTAGAAAGTAAAGAGCCATCAAGGTTAATGTACATCTTTATGAATTTTTGCAAATACAGATCAGTTTCAAGAGATAATCATTTTGCAAGTAAAGCTCAATATGACGAATACTATAAATTTTCATCACTTGTTTTTAAAGCTAGAACTTCATTAAAAGCAGTCAAAGTTTGTTGGAAAAACACGCATCCAGACCATGATAATTGTAATGGTACAAGGTCACAATAAATTTATGAACATTAAGCATGAGTTAGAGGAAAAAAGGAATTCATTGGAGCATCACAAAAAATAAAAGTTTCATCAAACATAACAATGTTTTTGATGATTGATAAGATTAATTTATTTGAAATGTCAATTCCTCTTCTACACAAATGTTAGATGCGTCTCAGATAATTAGAATCTAAAGTGATAGCAGTTAAACCTGAAATACAAAAAAAAATATGTTAGAATAAAATTTTAAAATAAAAACGAAAATACAAATATATTGTTCTGATGATTTTTTGAAATATTATTTTTTTTATATAAAAAACGAATTCAAAGTGAAATGTCTTACTTGCTAAAATTAGTAGTGTGAAGCTGTTTTGCGTATTGAATAATTAAGCATGAACAGTTTTTATAATGTATCAGAGTGTTTTTTTAAGTAAGTACTGTTTAGCATTTAAAAAAAAAAAAAGTGTAATTTCTTATAAGAAAACCAATACCTCAATCTACTATTCAACATAACTACCTCCACTATCAAGGCACGTTTCACATCCTACAACCAGCTTCTGGATTCCATCCTCACAGAAATCTGCCACCTCATGGGTTAGCCACTGCGATCTGGTCGTCTTGACATCATTATTGTAGCTGACTCCCCCACCCCCCACACACAAATACTGCATTAAGTAGAGGAATAAGCGATAGCCGCTAGGAGCCATATCAGGGCTGTATTGAGGGGAATCACGTTATTACTTGCCATATGATGTGATAAAATCTCGAGTTCAACGAGCCTCATGTGAGTGTGCAATGGCATCAGCAAAACAATCCCTTCACTGAGCATATTACGCTTTTTATTTTGGATTCCACAACTCAGTTTAATTAAGGTCTCACAATATATCTTGGAATTTATTGCGCCATTCCCCCGAGTAATAAATGTAAGCTTCATTCCCGAAAAAATCCAATCAATACCCCCTGCCTATCTCAAAACTCAGTCCGCATGATTTAGCGTGCAAAAATTATTTACTTGAGCTTCACTATTTTGGGTCATGCTGAATTCCCCCGTTTTGCTGATTGTTGCTTTGTTTCAGGTGTCATATGTCCAATACCTTCATTAATTTTCTCAAGAATTTAGAAAGCTTTTAGGCCTTTTTTTATGCAAAAAAAGAATCAGGGAGTATTTCATCATCGGTAGCATTTTCAGTTGTGTGAGGCATTTTAAATGCGCGCAAATAAACGTAAACATAGAAGAGTGCTTCTATGCTCGTACCTGTGATTAACCAATAGACGTAGATCAGTGGTTCCCAAAATGGTTCCTATGAACCCCCAGGGGTCCCCGATATCATTCAGGGGGTCCGTGATAAATTAAAGTTAATTTGGGAATCCTTGAAGAACGCCGGGGGGTCTGCGCAAGGCTCAATATAAAATAATAAAATTGCGATCCATTTTTATTATCTTGGAAATTTAAATAAATAACAATAAATAAAAAATAGCGATTTTTACGTCCATCAATATATATATTAATATAGGGGAGTATATATTAAATATAGAGGAGTGCTTAAAATATACAATATGTTACTTAAGTACTGAACGTTATGTAATACCTTTTGTGAATGAACATTGACAAAACTTATTTCCACTAATTTGTCACTTGTAATAACAATGGTGTACATAACTTGTTTTAATGTTATTACTAAAACTTAGTTATTGTTCAATTTACTTCAATAAATTTAAGTTTTCAATTTTAATCAACACGCTAACAACAATATAACAACAAATAATAATGAAATAACAACAAAAAAAACTGAGATAATCCCCCAAATACGAAAATAAAAAAAAAATCCACTGACATGCTCCAATAATTTGGTAGTTCTATATAGCACCAGCTATTTACGTTAATAACAAGCATGGCACGGTGCCATGGCACGGTGACCTGTTTTTGGCCAGACGGCCAAAAACAGGTTTATACAGGAAGGCAATAACGTCGCAACATGCACTAACTTGTCTACAATATAAACATAAACTATAAAAGAGTCGTACATCATACATCTAAGTAGCAATTTAATTCTATGTTATGTTGATACGAAGTGTATAAACAAAATTTCCCAATCTTAGACAAAAAGAATTTTGTATTGTTAATTGGAAGTTTTGGTATAGTTGCACTTTTTGTATTGTTACGCAGATAGTGTACTTTTGTTACGTAAGTATATTTGAATAAAATTAATCTCTTTTGAAAAAAATTATATATCACATTTTTCAATATAATTACTAACGTTAAGGGATTAGTTATAGTATTAATTATAGAACTAACAATATAGTAATACCTGAACGTTAGTTTCGGTATAGTTGCATTTTTTTGTATTGTTACGCAGAGAATATATTCTCTGCGTAACAATACAAAAAATTATATATCATATTATTCAATATACTAATCTCTTAACTAACGTTAAGGGATTATTATATACTATATTGATTACTATATTGAGAAAGTAAAAAGTAATATATAGTGAAAAAGTAAAAAGTTAAAGAAAAGAGTATTCCCTTAACATTAGTTAAGTAATAATTCGTGACGAGAATAATACAGCACAAAGAAGGATTGACGAAAGGCTCAGTTCATAGAAAATTCTTTGTGAGTTCTTAAAAACATCTGAATTTTCTGTACAGTTTGACGAATTACTCTACCAGGCAATGAAACTTTACTTTAATCTTATGTAAGATTGTTAAAGAAGAAAACTTTTGCCAAGAATTGTTATTTGCTAAATGTTTGGAAACCTATACGAAAGGTTAAACGTTACTTACTGAATTAAAAAGATTTTTCGATGTAACACCTATACCTTTGACTATTATAATTTCTGATACTATTGACGGTGCTCTGACAATGGTAGGAAGATTCCGAGGATTTCTGGCATACTTAAAACAAGCTGTACTGAATATATTTTGAATGTATTTTCAGTACATTGTGTCATTCATCAACATCATTTAGTTGCAAAAATCTTATTGAACGTTTGCATGGATCACTAGATTATGTCATTAGAGCAGTTAATAAAATCAAAAGGAATGCCTTCAATGAGAGATTATTTGCTCAACTGTGTTTCGAAAAAGATGAAGATTATAATTGTTTACTACTTCACATAGAAGTACGTCGGTTATCTAAAAGTGTATGTTTAAATCGACTTAATGCTCTTTTTTATTTAGTGCTGGAATTCCTAGAAAACAAAGACGAAAACTGCCACATTTAACGAAATTTATTTGAAACTTCAAGGTGACCAATTAAATTAAATTAAAACTAAAAGCGTAATATATGCTTTTGTTGCAAAACTTTTTCTGTACAAACAAAACTTGGGAAGAGGAGAATGTTCTCAGTTTCCAAATATTTCGAAATTGCAAAATAGAGATGAAGATTTGCTTGCTTACTGTCAACACCTAATGGCTCTTCATTCAGATCCGAACCAAAGATGTGAAGATATTCTTCACTTGGATATTCCCGACTGGGTGTTGAACCCTTTTGCGCGAGGTCAAACTCAGATCCCAAATATAGATGAATTCGTACTAATACAGGATCAGCTTAATGAAATGTCCACAAATGAGAAACTTAAACCAATGTTTGAACAAGGATACACAAATTCTGGTTACAAAAACAGATCCCAATTTTATATCCTGCATTATGAGTTATTGTACAGATGTTGTTGACTGCTTTCCGCCTTCCTATTTGGTTAAACGTGGATTCAATGCCGTTATGAACCTCATCAAAAAAAAACACTAAAAATTAGAGCTTGCGGGGATTTGCGGTTGCTCCTCACAAACATTGAGCAGGAAATAAATATACTCATAATATTTCATCAAGTTCATCCAAATCATTGTTTTTTTAAAAAAAAATTATTTTTAACAAAAGTTATAATATTTAATAAATACTTCTTCAACAAATTGTTTCTTTTAATTTATAATTTTAGTATTATGCATTAAAGTAGCTTTTGTATAAAAAGGGGTCCATGGGTCAAAAAGGTTCGGGAATCACTGATGTAGCTACTCAATTCTCCTGTGTAAAATGGCGACAGTAGTGATGCAGCTGCCATATTTAAAGACGTGATACTTACTTAAAAAACACCTTTAGTATTATTAAAAATCCCATTTATATATTGGAGATCATTGTGAAAATAATTTGGCTGTTTTATTGTGTATTGTGATGTTTTATGTCTTTGCTCATGGGTTACAATATTGTAAATTATAAAACGAACATAAATACTTCGTTACTGTGAATAGTTATATATATATATATATCACTAGAAATTTGTTAATAATGATATAACACGTCAATTGAAAAGTCCCCGGCCTACCATAGTAAAACACATTTTTTTGGCAAAATTAGTTTTTTTTATTCAACATAATTCCCTTCAAGGGTGATACACTGAATATATCGACCCTCCAACTTTTCGATACCATTTTTGTAGTACGATTTGTCCTTTGCTTCAAAATAGGCCTCAGTTTCGGCGATCACCTCTTCATTCGACGAAAATTTCTTCCCAGCGAGCATTCTTTTGAGATCTGAGAACAGGAAATAGTCGCTGGGGGCCAGATCTAGAGAATACGGTGAATGAGGAAGCAATTCGAAGCCCAATTCATGGATTTTCGCCATCGTTTTCACTGACTTGTGACACGGTGCGTTGTCTTGGTGAAGCAGCACTTTCTTTTTCTTCAAATGCGGCCGTTTTTCGGCGATTTCGCCCTTCAAACGGTCCAATAACGCTATGTAATAGTCGCTGTTGATGGTCCTTCCTTTATCAAGGTAGTCAATGAAAATTATTCCATGCGCATCCCAAAATACAGACGCCATAACCTTGCCAGCCGACTGTTGCGTTTTCCCACGCTTTGGAGCGGGTTCATCGTGTGCAGTCCACTCGGATGACTGTCGAGTGGACTACGAAGTGAAGTGATGGAGCCATGTTTCATGCATTGTCAAAAACTTGGGTTTATTACGCTTGATCATCTTCAAACACTGCTCCGAATCATCAACTCGTCGTTCTTTTTGGTCAAAAGTGAGCTCGCGCGGCACCCACTTTGCACAGAGCTTTCTCATACCCAAATATTCGTGAATGATATGATGTACACGTTCAGTTGATATCTTTAGAGTGTCTGCCTGCTATTTCATTCAATTTCAATTTACGGTCATTCAAAATCATTTTGGGGATTTTTTTAATGTTTTCGTTGGTAACAACCTCTTTTGGGCGTTCACCGTCTTCGGTGCTCATTTCACCACGTCTAAACTTAGCATACCAATCCTTGATGGTTGATTTTCCTGGGGCAGTGTCCGGAAACTCGGCATCAAGCCAAGTGTTTGCTTCAACTGTATTTTTTCCCTTCAAAAAGCAATATTTTATCAACACGCGAAATTCCTTTTTATCCATTTTTTTTCACAATAACAAAAGTTGCTTCCCTCAAAATGCTATAATTCACAAACTAATGATCCGACAGCTGTCAAATTTATACACGCATCTTTTGAGGGTTAGGGCTAAGTAAAACACATATGGATTTAATTCTAGTAGCGCCATCTATGTGTCAGGCCGGGGACTTTTCAATTGACCTGTTAAGCTATCACTTTTATTAGTTTTTATTTATACGTGTATAGTTACAAAAAGTGCGCATGAACATGAAAGTATACGTATAAACAGGTGTTTATGTTATCGGTAAATAAAAGAATAATACAGATGTACTGAATATAAACCAATCTACGTATCAAGAGTCATACAAGTCGAGAATACGGTTTTTTCTTCCAAAAATCTACCGAAAATTCAAAACCCATATATAAGTGGCAATGGAGGGGGGGGGGGGGTTGTAATTTGTAATTTGAGCTTTTAAAAAGTGCTGCATCAGTAATTTTATGAATGGCAGTGAAGACGATTTAGCGTATGAAAACATAAATTCTAGAATGAAAAGTATTGTAAAGGATGATGATATGCAACCAGACATTCCAATGAGTGAACGTGAATTTGATGAATGAATCGGATGTTCGGATTCTGACACAGACTTTAATGTATTCATATGTGACCTTTTTCTTTTATCACAAAAGTTGCATTCAATATGTAGTTTGAAATAATATTCATTTTACGTTGTTATTTTTATGTGCGCCTTATCTACTATATCCTATTATTATTTCTAGTGAATGTTTCGGTTCTTTTCCAATATCCGGGTAGAAATTTCACCAACGTCAGATTTTTTTTTTTTTTTTTTTTTTTTTTTTGTATTGGCTACAACTTAACATACTAGTATAATATAAACAACTCCAGAAATAAAACAACTGATTTTCATAAAAAGAATGATTATTTCATTTACCTGAGAATTCATACACTTAAGATACATAATCTATAAAGAGTTTAAACGACATTATATTTGGCGATTTATCGCTTGCGTGTGGCTAACGGAAAAGTATTTGCGGTTTTTACGAACTTGAGGATATTTATTTAAGACGACCTCCTTAACATAACTTCGAAAATGTTTCAAAAATTATTGGTTTACACACATCAATATTCGGTATATATTAATTCGAAAGATAAATCGTTCGTTAGAGGCATTAAATCCCAAGTAAAAAGAGAGTTGGAAACAAAATCTGCAGATGGTCGCTGTATATACTAATAGATTCAAATATTCAAATTTCATTAGACCTTAAAGTATTCCTCCTTACTTTTATAAAATTCTTATTTAATTATACCCAGATGATATAACATCCTAATATACATCAATAGTTTCCGTTTTCCTATAAAATATTTTATTCGTAAAGTTCTTCAGCTCTCAATCACTTTTTAACGTTGTTCAATTTTGAATACTTTAATTATGAAATAAATCATATGAAAAAAGAGAATAGTCATCTTCTAGGAGTGTATATCAAAAGTTTCATAATTCAAGCACATTTTGTCACACACACACAGCTTCCCTCTCTTACAAATGAGCAATAGTTGAATATATCTTATTCTTAATTGGGTGGAAATTTGGAATACTTCTTGGACTTTACATGAATTTATTCAATTTAAGAAAAAGTTTTAAAGAGATGGCTTACCAATTGTTTGAAAATCTACGGAAATTTCAGATATGATGGGTATATTTTCAAGATTTCTACTAAAATGAAAAACTATGATAAATATTAAAATATTGGATACAAAATACCTTTTTTTATATAAAACATTTAATTATAATATATGAAAGCATTTAAGAGAAATTTTATTTTAAAAAAGCTAAATTTTTCGACCACAAACATAATTTGATTTCAACCAACAGCTACTATTTTCATCGAAGAATTAAAATCAACTTAATCACGTTCCAATTTCAAAAAAAAAAAAAGTATACTGATTTGAAAGAATGTAATAAGCAGCATTAAAAATTGGAATTTAAGAATTAAATAATAAGCTAATTTTTAGTGTAAGATTTCATGTGCTTTTGAAACATTTTGTAACAAAAATTGGAATCCGTTGAAAAAAACCTGACTTTGTGTATGGTATGAGAAAATTCAATAAATTAAATTTTACCAAAATCTGTCAGTCGTTATTATAGAATGTATTAGGAATATTTTATCTTGTGACGAATACGAGGGAGATTCAAATATTAGAGGGAGAGGACAAATACGAAGGAGTTCTTCACATCCCAAAAATTCGTCGCCCTGAGTTTTCAGCCGGATGAGACCATCTTTGGAACATATATATCAAAAGCAGTCCATTATATAAATTTTTGGTTGATTTCTGGTGTATAATTATTAATTTAGGTCATATGTCTCATCGACGGTGATAACTCAAAGTAAGTTGATACGGGCAGTAATCAAAACTAACTTCTGAATCAAAGTCATATTTATTTCAGCGCCATTGAATGGTAGCACAGAAAGGTAATATCAACCCGCTTTAGCAATTCCAACTGGCCTCATAAAGAGGTAAATTTGAGCCAATCCTCAAACTGCCAGTTATAGCGGCTTTTTATCACGCTTTTCCTTTCACCTAATATACCACGGGACTTTATATGACTTTGTTTGAATTGATAATATGTATCCTATTCTCTACAATTCAGTAATTGATAATAATTACTGAATTGTAGAGAATAGGATTGAGAAATCGCCAAATTACGATTTCGGAAAATCGCTAAGCAGTAAGATTTATCGCCATATTTGGTTGTAAACTCCTTAGGTTGCAGTCCTAAAGAAACAGCACTTCATTTTAGTTAAATATCGCTTTCCTCTTAACGTTACCGATTTCGTATTTTTTTTTTAAATACCTATTTTGTTGCCTTTGACAATGTCGTTAACAATTTTCAATTTACCAAACAGCGAAATGGATGAAGGTTTTGCACATTTCACGGTGAACCGTAAGTACAATTTTGTAGATCTGTCTACGGGAATTCACACGCAAAATGTTGCAAGAATGTGGGGTTCCGCGAAGTGACGTAAAAAGAAACAGCGCGGCACGGCATCATATCTGGCAGAATTTATGTGGAGGAAATACGTTGGGAAAAAAATGCTTGCTATAAAATAGTGAACGCAATTTCGCAATTTTATGTAGATTTTTGTTCTAAAAGTGATGTAAATATTAATATTAAACATGTAAATTTTTATAGTACTTATTGGGATGAGATTTATCACTAAACATATAAAAGATTATTAAATAAAAATATTAATTAAAAAAAAGTCTTATATTATTTATTGGTGTGTTATTTATTTTCCTACATTTCAATTTCGCTCTCCGCTTACTTGGCGATTTTAACTAGCTTGGCGACATTGGCGTATTCTTAATTTGGCGGGCGCCGCTTTAATAGACAAATAGCGAATTAATTAAGGTAAAAGTACACCTTCGAAGAAAAGTTTTTGAAATAACCTTAATTTTGCCTACAAATGCATATTTTAAGACGTTACAAGGGGTTCAAAATTACAGAAACCCCCAAGAAAAGTTTTGTTAGTGTATATTTTTATAGTCAAAAGGAAATTTTATATAAGTATAAGCAAAAAAATAAGACATTGCGCAAAATATGATAATTCAAAACAAAATAAAGATATTGGCATTTTATTAATTGAATAATACAGAATATAACCTTATCTAGAGAAGAAAAACTATTAATTTGATAACATAGCTCTTAAGTAGGAAGTTATGGTAATTTGAGTTGTTAACTCTGGAAGTTTCTTTAAGAGGTTAGTGTGTGGGGGGGTAATTTTCACTTTATTGTATTGTAAAAAATCTTCTACTCAATATAAAACCTCAAGAAAAATATGTTCTATTTATATATACACATAAAATTCCAGGTTCATTGATGCATGTCATTTTGAGATATTGTGTTTTACAGTAATGAACATCGTAAAAAAAAACTTATCTATAGATTCTTTCCGGTCACAGAAATTCCTGATCAGCAATTGATTACGGTAGAAACAAAATTCAAATATTCAAACACATTTACAAAATTCAAACACAGTCTTAAACGTAAAAGATTGAATTTTAATATGAGGTCAAAAAAATTGAAGAACCGATATTTAGAATAAAAATTGTGTTTTGAATGTGTACTATCACCTTAATGGTAGGGAGTGTGAGTGGAAACCATAAACGACGAAGAAATATTGACCACTCTAACAAGTGTAAGAAGTTATTGCATCACAATCAGGAAGAATCTACATAAGGTGAAGGAATTGAACCCTCATTTCTAAATCTACAAAGAGTTCTAACTCGAGTGATACGTAACACACAAGTATGAAATTATAATATTAATCTTCATATTAAGGTCTGACGCGTATAGAGAATTGTCCACAGATGTAGTAGGCTAAGGATAACTTTTGATTACTATTACATCAATAAATAATTGATCAAAATAAAAGCAGTTTTATTTCATTCATTGTCTACCTTTATTAATTAATGAGTGTGTTGATTAAATATCATCAGCTATTCTCGTTACAAATACAGGTGCATGAAGCCACAACAGTCTTATAATGCTTCCCAGGCACTTTCTAACTCGAGCATTGAAATGAATTTCTCTCATCTATTGCCATACGGGGCAATTTAACGCTTGGTTTCCCTGCCGTTCTCTTTCCATTTGGTACCTATATCAGCGCGATTCTTAAATTATCATTTGACGGCATTCTTGTAAAGTGACCAGATCTTAACAATCGAAAAGCGGGACACCATTGACAGGGGGAATTCTTGATTAAAAATTTGGTACCTAAATAAATTAGAGACTTAAATGATCTGAATAGCTTATTTGTTGACATCACTTGTTTAACTATCACTAACAAGTAGTGCGATGTGTATCGTATTAGAAACAGTTCCAAAACTCAACATGTGATTGCGTTACTTCATGAACGACCAACAAACTCCTTACACCCTGACCCTTCTCCTCTCTAAATTCCCCTCCGCTTCCAATTTTTGTATGTAACTCCTTTGCAACAATATTCCAAATGATGCTAGATCGCTAGCGAAACATGTCACCATAAAAATAAAATCTGCGGATGTGTACAAAAGGTTCTCTCTTCATTTTACAGCTACAAAATGTATTAGTCGTTGCCTATGGCAAATAATGACACTGTTTATTCAGTCCAAACAATGGTGGTCGTATTCTAGCAACTGATCAAGGCGAACTTTGATGAGCAGTTCCTGATAATCAGTTCTCAACAATTATTTTTATTATTAAAGTTTAACATCATAAAATTTACAAAAATAATATAAAGCTCATATCCTGATGAAATAGCTACATAGAATCCGAAAACCATATATTCCCTTCCCGTTCTCCTGCCGTTCCCTAGCTTGTCGTGTATTCTTTCTTAAAATTGGGACTTTCTTAGTTAAAACCCCGCGGGACGCGGGATAAATTGTTAAAAATTTGGACTGTCTCGATAAAAGCGCGACGTCTGGTCACCTACCATTATAGGTATATAACGATTCTAGGTATATAACTAGGTATACATTCTAGGTATATAATTAGGTATACATTCTAGGTATATAAAATCCATGTTCAGAGTGACCACGGTAGCCTAGTATTCAAGGTCACGGACTTGCGGCCGGCGCTTTTTTGAGTTGTGGGTTCAAGCCTTAATGCCACTTCAGAACCGCCGGGGATGTTGTACGTTAAATCTAACAAGGCCCCTAGTCCTCCTGTTTTGGAAGCATTTAGAAAGGGAAGTGGCAGTTCAAATGTCGGTTTTGTCACTTGACCGTGTTCAAAATTACGAATTCCTTCGCCAATAGCTCGTTTAATACTCAGAGCGACGTTAATAAACAATCAATAAAAAAATCATATACAGCGATGTTGTTTTCTTCTTTTTTTAAATTTTGACCGAATTTGTATTGCTTATGTTTTATTATATAATTCAATATTTGAAATTTTATCTGGACATTACATTCTAAGAATCTTTCTGGGGCAAGTTGTTTGAGAGGCCTTTAATTTACATTCTTATAATTCAGTGAGCTTGCAAGACTCACTTCCATAAAGAAAGATTACTAAATTCCCCTTCGCGTAGAGGAGGGTTGAAGCCCCCCCTCCCCCCATGTGTCGTAAAAGGAGACTAATGAAGACCTGGGGGTATAACTGAGTTCCTGTTTGGGTGATGGACTAATTACCCATTCTTGTTGAAATTTCTGATCATGGAAAGTGCAGGAAATGCACAAAATGTTAACATGGGGAGCCCTAAGTTAGATATTCTGCCGGATGAAGATTATTTTGTAAAATTCGATGAGAGGTCCCCTACTATGATGCAGCTAAGCCTAGGTCTCGCAGACTCTCAGATACATGATGATCTCATTCACTCGACCTAAACACAAATTAAAAATTGACAGTATTGATAAATGTTTCATTAATTATTTACTTGTGATGGAGCAACATGCAGATAGAAATACAGTTTAGACGGTATAAAGTTAGTTAAAAAGATTAAAATGATATTTTTAAGTCCTAACTCCCTTTAAACATTGCTGTTAGGTTTGGACGTTAAAGTATTTTTGAGAAAGATGAGTCATTATATTTGATTAAAAAAAATTAAAGTTAGATATTGGATTCAGAAATGTCATGTAATTATTCTAAACTAGAATATTCACATGACATTACAAAAAGCTTAATCTCTGCCGAATATCCGCTGTGTTTGCATGATAAAACTACCCTAGACATTATATTTTATTTTTAAGGAAATAACATACGATATTAATTTATTTTTAAGGAAACAAAACACGGAATTAAATTTTTTTTTCAGAGAAAAGTAAAAAACTAAAAAGATATTATTGCATTTGTGTGTATATATAAATGAAGTTAACCTCCGTTCAGTAAGAACCTGAACTAATCATTTTCACAATTTTCAGTATCTAGCTTTCAAAGCCTTTTTGGAAATATAATTACTTGTCTTAAAGTAAGTCTTTCTATAATCTATATATATATATAACTTCTTAAAGAATTTAAGGCACTCTAAAAGAAATTTTTATTGTTTTATCTTAAAAGATATTATGATTTTGATTATTTAAATATTATCGACAACCTGTTTGTCTCCTTAAACTAAATTGCTGCAAAAAAAAAAATGATTGATGTACACCCCATTCATAGTATCTTCCTAAAAACTCGAATTTTTATTTTTTAATAAATAAATAAATAAAATGATTATTAAATCAACAATGTCATTCATAAATCGAGGATTTTAGGATTTTTATACATTAATTAATAAATAATAAACACCATCGAAATTATTTCATCAAGTGATGGCCTCCCGTGCAACACAGTTGTTACGCTCCAAGTTATTCGAATCCCTATTATACGAAATAAAGAACGGGTACAAAATAGAAATTCTAAAAATAAGAAAAAACCCTATTATGTATTTAATTAGAAGAAATGTGTTTATTAAAGTCATTCCCATCTAAATTATTACTTACTGGTATATATTAAATGTTTCCTGTGCCATATCCTACAAAGCACGATTAATCGAGAGCATTTGCTTTTTGACATTTTCATCTTCTGGAATTTCTTCAGCATTTTCTTGTGTTCTATGCTTTGCCTTTCTGTCTTTTAGATTGCTTGCTATATTACGCTTTCCTTAACTCTTTGCGGAGCGGTACATAAAAAACATTAAATTCTAGTTCAAACTCATCTGATACACATTAATAATGTTAAAGGGACACAATATCAAGTGGTATAATTATTTTTTATTTATTTCCTGATTCTTAAAATACCGGATATATATAATATATCACCACCCCTGTAGGACATCCTATTTGTACACTCGCTGTTTCGTAATCCTTCGAAAAAAATAACAAATACTTTCATAAAAATTCCTACTATTTCAGTTAATTTGGGAAATATTAGGATCATAAAACACTTTTGAAAAGATTAAAACTTTATGATGTTGTATTTTTATTTCTAAGAGTGATAATATGTCATTTCATTTCAGTATAGCTTTTTCTATACATATATAATTTTCATAATTTATTGATAAAACTATACTATAAACTTATTAAAACAAACTTAGTTGAAATACATATACAGTATAAATAAAATAAGACATATTTCTTATTACATAAACTATAGTGATATTTTCTTCCTCACTTGTTTCTGAAGATGACTCCGATCCATCAGAAGCGACTCTTCAAACAAAGCAAGTTTTTTCTCCATCGAATGTCTCCGTGTAGGCATTTCTTAAAAATATATTTTAGAAATATTATATTTAAAACTTTAATTAAAGCTAAATTATAAAGCTACTTTAAATAAGAAAATTCGAATTTTTCTGAAATAATTATGCACCCTATTGCACGAAATCTGAAATACTCATGAGAAGAAATGAAACATGAATTTAAGTTCAATTTCCCCCTGCACTCGATTTTTGCCTGTACACACCTGTACTTGGAAACACATATTAATTACCTCTATCTTTTCATTGTAACAAAGTGAACTTTCACATATCAGTCGGAATCACAATTTTCAGTGCTACCATCTGTTTTAAGATTTGGGTGGTGGTGTAAATTTTATACCACTTAGTTTGAAGTATGAAACCAATACTTCATAAATTTTGTTTTGAGTAATTAGCAGTATTTACATAAATTTTCAAACATGAAGCTGGCTGATGAATTTAAAATATTCAATTCATTTCAGAAACATTTCTGCAGGAGATAAAACAACCACTAGTTGGGAACTTTCCTTAGATTCAAAGCAATAACTTTCATGGTTCTGCCATCTAATTTAAGTGAAGAAAAGTATAAACTGCCATTTGAATATACATGTATGGAAAAAAAACATATTATACAGAGATTTTTAGGATGCTAGAGATGTGGTTTTAAAAAATATATCACCACCTCTGAAAGAGTTGAATTGTTTGGGGTTTTTTTTTCTTTATTAATTTATTGATATGTTGCGCTTTCTTTTTGGCAAATATTTCTGTACTCTGAAATGTTCTCGGTATTTCCTTCGGTTCTATACTCTCTGTATTTCTCCAAAAAAATATTCTTTTAGATTTGTTGTTTTTAGCTTAGATGTCTTTGTAAATTTATTGATAATGGGGTACTAAGCACTTGTGCAATGGCGGTTATTAGGAAGACAGAGGGTAAACCCACCCAAAAAGTTTGAGGGAGGGGTTATATCTTTCATCCACTTAAACTTCTGAAACTAAAAATTATAGACAGAATATTTGTATAGACCTTGTTGTTTTGTCATCTAATTACCTTGCGTTTTGGTTCTTTATTTAAAAATTTATAAAAAAAAGAATATGCACAAAATGCAATGACTCGCATCTCTGCACGGTTGCTAAACTCATGCGTCGAGGCTAACCGTTTCGCAAAGTACCACATCAAATGGCAGAGACTCTCGTTGCAGATGACAGGAGGACGGGTAGTCATTGTGGATGAATGTATTTAAGTCTGTACAAGAGAAAAACAAATGCACTTAATGTTGTTTTAAAACTGAGAGACGAAACATATGAATCTCTGAGAAACATTTTACATTGTATATCTTTCTTTCTTTTATACTATTAACTATATTGCATTGAACACCTAATTAAACGTTATCTAGCACAAGCAATCTATAGTAGTATTTTTTATTATTATTCTTTGACTCTTTTGAAGTGCAATGAGTTATATAACACTACCTGGAGTAAACTCACTGGTTGGATTTTGGCGATTTTTCATTTTTTGGTGTTTATTTGAAACAAGTCATTTATTTTAAATGAAATTATTACTGATCATTTTTGATTTCTTGAAATATTTTTTTAAATGTAATGCATGCATAATATTGTTCCTTTGATAAGAGTATTGAACAATGTCTGACTCCACATCAGAAGGCAATTATAATAAATATCGCGCAAGACTATTGGACGCCACATATGCTAACAACAATGGTTTATTTAAAAACACTTAAAATGAATTTAAATTGAGGACAATCATGAGCTGTCGACCTGAAAGGAAATAGAAACAAAAAAGAAGAAAATAGAAGAGAAAACCAAAACACTTCAATGCAGTTCCTCACTCGATTGCTTTTCAGTAATACCTTATATATATTGGGTAGCAGAAGGAATTGAGTTCACATCAGCTTCACGTCACTTCAGCTGTCATGTCTTGCCAGAAGAGCAGGTTCGTTCTCATAGCGGTAGAGTGACAGTAGCCTGGAACTTTGATCACCAGTCGCCACAAAAGTAATATTCCCTAGTATCTATTTTACAACTAAAGTCTTAAATATTGTGTTCACATGTGTCTACCCCTTTATACTACCCGAATTTCCGTTTTTTTTTTTTTTTTTTTTGTCTATAATTCACCCCATTTCCTTCTAATTCCCAATCGTCGCCACTGCACTAGTATTCTCTTGAAAGTCATGCTGCTTTCAACAGAAGGATCTTCTTTTAAGAAATAAGTTCCACTGTTCAAATGTCATCGGCATTTTTTTACGCTTTTTGGAGTAAAAGGATCAATTTCTTCGCTTTCATTTGTACTATTGTTCCCTCCATTATCTTGACATATTCTAGATATCATTTCCATAAAATTTTCTTCATTCGTTTCACAGCGGGCTCTCCGCGCTTTCCCTTCAACTAACCTTTCAGAGTACTTCATGACGTTATTTCATTTGAGAGCCTCACCTTGTGAATAAACTGTGATTGATATAAATCGTTATTGCTCTACGTATTAGAAGTATAGTAAACTGAAGAAGAGGAGAGATTGGACGTGTTATATTATGAGATGAGATACAGGGTTAAAGAAAGTGTAACACACATGAATTGGGTGCAACAGTTAAGTGACCGTCGAATAACTCATACTGGACGTACACCTAGTTTTTTATGTAATGTTCCTGATTCGAACCCTGTTTGCTGTTAATGAGATAAATAGATTATTGTAATCTTTGGTTTCGGTCGCGAGTTAGTAACCACTTCCTATTCATAATAATGGTTGATTTATTAGATCATTATAAGAAATAAATGAAACACGGTGAATTATTCTTAACTGTCTATTTTATTGATTGATTAATTAATGAGTTTGGATGGATAAGATCCTAAGTCGTGAGAAGGAGGCGTATCAGCTTCTTCTACTTGTAATCATTGTATATCTAGGTTATCTTGGATATCCTCGATTGCCATTTCGTCTGAAGGGGTAATCACGCCCGGTTCTCAATTTGAAGAGGTAATAAGATGTATAAGTACATACCACACTTCAATTGACTCAGATCAGGAGGTTGCAAATGATCCATGATATTTTAACATTTAAAATATCAATATTTATTTTTCATTCATTGTATTATTGTACAGGAGAATATCACTTGTTTGAATAGAACAATAATGAAGCTAGAGTAAATATTTACACATTAATACTTAATGGAACATTATGATGAGCAACTGTTGAGTAACGTAATAGACGTCAATGTTAGCAAGATTTTAGTATCCAGGAAACATCTTCAGAGAACTGTGGGTAGTTACATAGCGAGAGCGATGAATGTTCTGGTACGAGATGTCTCCAAATGATCCAGGTTGAACTAGGCTGGTCAGGGGTGTCACGGAGAGAAGGAAATCCAGACAGATCCAGGGAAGGAGCTCACGTTCGATTGTAGGCAGAGTAAAGCAATAGGATCGGCAAGGAAAGGAAAAGGAATACCTCTGCTGCTACTAATATGCTCTTCTGATAGTTGCACGGGTATTAATACTAACACTGCAGATGCACACATCGAACACTTATGATTTGCATCACTGCACGCATGCAAAAATTATTTGTTCCAAAGTGCCGCCTTCATAGCAAGGCGAAAATATGCTGGTGGTTCGTGCCGCTTCTTGGTATGGTGATAAAGTGGAAAGCAGTATTAAGGAAGTATTGTTCCAAAGTATTAAGGGAGGCCACCACAAGCCAAAAGATTCCCTTCTAGAAACTTGGCAAGTTCTACTGCTGCATTAACTACCCAAAGGGCAATTGTTTTAGTTAGTGATAAAATGGTCACACGATACATAAAGTTTGTTTGATACATAAAGCACAAATGAAAACATTTTCTCTTCTTCGACTTTGTCACAGTTACATGAGATTACGTTTCAAAAACAAGAACAAGAGACGGTGAAGACTTCAATACTTTCAGATCCTCGAAAAGTGCAGCAATTTTATTAATTGTATCAATAATTTAGAAGGAGCTGTGTGTAAGCGATCAGTTAACAGTTCTTGGGGAGAAGAGAGAAACAAATCTCTTCTCGTCTTTCATTTTATAAATTAGTACTAAATCGAAATACAAATATCTTCGTATATTTGTATAAGTACAAATAATTCCACCTTTTAAAACAAATATAACAGCAGCAAGCAATTGCTAAACGATACACAGAATTAATTATCAGATACATTACAGAATAAATGAAAAATTGGGAAATTAAAACAGACTGTAAATAAAATGCTTCTATTAATTTATTGTTATAGAATTTAAATTAATGAGAGAAATGGATTTTTTAAAAAAAGATGAGTTTACTTGCAAAAGAATTATATTTTTTAGTAAATGAAACGTTTTCTTTCCGAATGTTTAGTTCGTACATAAAATTGTAAAATATTATCTGACGACGTGAAATGAATAATAACTATTTCAATTTAAAAAATCATGTTACTTGCATATAATATTCCTCTGTTTGAATCTTTGTTTTGTATTAGTGATTCTGCTTTATTTTTGTTTTTATGCCATTTTTTATAATATAACTTACTGAAGTACGATGGTTGGATTCGTAAACATATATTATTCCGTTCCAAAGAATAGAACAGTACCAACTACATCATCTCTATATCTTGTTCTAACTTGTTTCTTTTCTAATGTTTTGCTATATTTTAATGTTGTTTGGTTTCTAAATTGTTAGCTATATTTTTAGAACTTTTAGCAGTATTGAATCAATATTTTGTTTGTATTATTTTAATAAATTTTCGACTTATTAGCACTAAAACTTTTACTTTTGATGTAATATTTATAATCTCATTTTTAGTTATCATTTTAACTCATAGGATTTTTTTCCCTTTAGTAATAACGTAGTTTTACGTTCTAAATACTTTTTTGAAAGTTTTTAGAGTTTATTACACACACAATATCATTTCATTTGTTGAGTTAGTATATAGATATATATGGTAGTATATATATATATATATATATATATATATATATATATATATATATATATCCCAATTTATCTGGCTTACTATATATTATTTCCAAAATTTATCCGGCAACAGTGCATGGTAGTGGACATCATCACTTAAAACGTTTCTTAACCTATTGCACTCAGATTCATGATCACTTGTCAAAGATATAATCTTTTGAATCTTTGCCTTTACAATTGTGAAATTTGAATTGATTTTTCATGAAAAGCATGGATTCGGGTATGTAGTTTTTAAAGATTTTAACTGGAAATATTTAATTATAATGTTTTATTGTTTCGAAAAAAAATGTTAAATTTTTAATTGAATAATTTTTAATTGGATATTTTTAATGGATAATTTTAATCGGATATTTTAAAAAGGATAAGTTTTAATCGGATAATTTTTAAATGGATAAGTTTTAATTGGATAATTTTTATTTGGATTATTAATAATTAGATAATTTAACAGATGGTTTGTGTTTAAAAATTTTAATTGGAAGGATTTTAAGTGAAGAATATATTTTATTTGTTTGAAAAACAATTGTTTTTGAAAATAATTAGTAAATGAGATATCTCGCCATTCAATTTTTCTTCTTTGTTTATTGTTTCTTTTCTTTAAATTACAATTTGAATTTTGGAGTAATCCAATTTTACCCAACAAGATGCATTAAGGGAAGGTTCGTACCATAGAACTAGTTTAACCCCACAATTCAGTTCCCAGTCTGAATATGCATGTTTTGTTTTGTTCGGTATTCAAATTATTCTTTGGTTCAAATTAGTTTCAAATTTGATTCAATTTTTATTCATCTCTTAGTTTCAAATTTGATTCAATTTCAACTTTTTTACTTAGTTCTATAAATGTGTTTCTTTGTTGATTTTGGATTTTAATTGTTCTCATACTTTTATGTTTTTTAATGATAAATTCATTGCTTTATCTTATATACATACATACATGTGTGTGTGTGTGTGTGTGTGTGTGTGTGTGTGTGTGTGTGTGTGTGTGTGTGTGTGTGTGTGTGTGTGTGTGTGTCTTATTTTGAAATTATTCATTTTGACTTGATTATGCTTGTGATTTATTCCCTTTAATGATAATGTAATTCTGAAGTTGTGATGGTTGATTTTTAAAATAATGGTATATACCAGGAATGAGGAGAACAAAATGCTGAATGGTAGACTCTTCTTCTTTTGTGCATTTGAATCCACAAAAAGTATTCATGCAACTTTGTCTGCTCAATAATGATATTTCAATCTTAGTTTTATTGAACCATATTTAAATGGTAAAAAAGGATTTCTTTTCTTGAACTCAATATGAACATGATTTTTCAGATATATCTGCTTTAGGTACCATTTTTAATAATATTCCTAAATATATCAATCATAACGAAAACAATGCACAAAATCTAGCGAACCTTAAGCTTTTTAATATATTACTGTATATTTTGAAACAGTTATAGAACTTGTTGATTTTGGAAATTATTTTTTTTTCTTTTCATACATAAATTATTTTTTATACAAACTTAGAATTACATAGAGAAAAAATATTTTCGTATGCTCACCATATGCACGTAGTATTCATATAGAAGCCATTTTGATTTTATCCAGACATTAAAAATAGTTTTCTTTAAAAAATTGTACATTTAAATACAAATATATCTCTAATAACGACTGAGAGGAAAAAACTATGACAAAAAAAAAAACACAAACAAAAACAATTCTTAGTAGTTTTATAGAAAGGTTGAAATATCATTATTCTGCACTCCAAAAATTCTAAGCTGTACCTTAATAATTTAAAGTGCAATAAATGCTAAAAAGATATAGTACTTTGTATCGGTCATATATTCTAAAAATCATGGTATAGTCTGGTACCTCTTTAAACACAGTTTCTCCTTATTCCAAAGTATCACTACATGTATATCACATTGCTTCGGTTTTGCTTTTCAATCTTTTCTTTTCTCTAGATTTGCTGTGTTAACTAACTATGATTTTTAATTAATGGTTGCATTTGTTTTGAATGAAAATTTTAAGCATAATTTGTACTACATTACACATATACTCTTTATTCATAAATTCATTTTAACTTCTCATACGTATTCTACCGATCAATCCATTGAATTCTCAACCTTTAATATCTGCGGGTTCTAGATGACAAAAAAATCAACAATGTTGCCAGTTCTTAACCAAATTACAACGATCTTAACGACATGCATAACAACACAACATCAACACTACTAAGACACATGCTGGCTGTTGGGGTAGTGTGTGTGTGTGTGCATGTCGTGTGTGTGTACTGTGTGTACTGGTGCATGCACTTCATGCATGTGAACCTATTATCTTTGACACAAAAATCTTTAAACCCACAAAAGTCTGATAAATCGTATTATTACCAAATACTCTGTAGATAACTTATGATAAGCCAGATCTCTCAAAACGTTAACATTTAGATATCTGAAAAACAGCCATTATTGAAAGTCAAAGCTATAGTAAAATTAACCTGTTTTCAAACCAAAGAACACTTTCTGCGTATAAGTAAGATATTATCTTCTAATGATATTATAGACTGATCTTAAGAAAGCTGTAAGAGGTATTTTTGAGAAATTCATATATCTTACTGTCAATAAAATTAATTATTATATAGGTTAACTTAGTTTTTCTCAGAAAGTGCTAAGCTTATTTTAACTAACTAAAATGTGTTAACAAAATTAAGGAATACCGCAAGGTATCCTACTAGTAATAGTTTGGCTAATTTTTATTTTCATTTTTATGAATGTAATTATATTGATTATGATGATTTTACTATGTTTAGATAAATGGACAATGTCATAATTTTGGCAGATAATAATAAAGAAATGAAACCTTACTTTTCTTTTTATTCAGCTTACATAAGATTATTGCATATTACGATAATATTCTTGAATCTCAATACTAAGATATTTATTCAAAAAATTTGAGAAATGTGTTTTGCAAATATATAGTACAAGAAGAATAACTGCGCATGTTCGATCTACAAAATTTGTTTGGAACTGTACCATGGATCATTGTATTTTAGAAATATTATTTATAATTATGTCTTACGAAACATACACTTGTTAATAATTTACATTAAGATTATTTTTTAAAAAATTTGGATAATTTTTACGAAAGAAAAGAAAAATTTATAAATCAGAAGTTCGAATTTAGAATTTATGATAACAAAATAAATTTAAATTATTTTTTTAATTTTTAGTTTTTCTCTCTTCCATGCATTCATCTTTTTCACTATTAAAATTTCGTTTCTTTTTTTAACTTTTAATAATGTTTTATAAACTTTGAATTAACTATTTGGTTTCATTTTTTTTTTCTAATTTTTGTTTGATTATTTCTTTATTCCTGTGTTATTTATTATTTTCATTGTATATATATATATATATCTGTGTGAGTGTGTGTGTTTATTACATTATGTTTTGAAATGTTACATGCGTAATATTTTTACAGATGACACCACTTCTAACGCAAGTCATTTTGGCTTCAATATTTGTCATATTTGCCCTTAACAAAGACGGAGATGCATTTATTCTGAGAAGATCTCCCAAGAGATGTAATTCTATGGAAAAGCTATAACGAAGATAACAGCAGGACGATCCAGAATAATACCCTTGAGAATCCAACCAACAACAATGACGAAAACAACAACAGTCAATCTGAGGAGAGTTCCAATGGAAATGACAATGGAGGCAACGGGAAATGAAACTACGAAGAGAATTTAACAGTTAACGGGGGAGACTCTAATGGATGTGGAGATCAATCGGGAACAAAACCATGAAGAGAATTCCATGGTCAATCTGGGAGAATTCCAGAATGAGAGACAGTGAGATCAACTTTGAATGAACACATGGAAAGAATTCCAGTGGTCACGGCCATAGTAATTCTAATGGAAATGGCAGTGGAGATCAATCCGGGAATGAAACTACTGAAGAGAATTCCAGTGGTCAATCTGGGGAGAATTCCAATGGAGATGACAGTGGAGATCAATCCGGGAATGAAACTACTGGAAGAGAACATGGTCAATTGGGGAGAGAATTCCAATGGAAAGCAGAGGGAGATCAACGGAATGAACTACTGAAGAATTCCAGCAGTCAGAATCTGGGGAGAATTCTAATGAAAATGGCAGTGGAGATCAATCCGGGAATGAAACTACTGAAGAGAATTCCAGTGGTCAATCTGGGAGAGAATTCCAATGGAGAAGACATGGAGATCAATGAATCACTGAAAGAATTGTTCAAATTCTGGAGTAATTCCAATGGAAATGACAGTGTGAGATCAATCCGTGAATCGAAAGTCACTAGAAGAATGAATTAGTGGCAATCTGGGGAGAATCTCCAATGGAATGACAGTGGAGATCAACCTGGAACGAAACTACTGAAGAGGAATTCCAGGGCAATCTGGGGTATGTCAATCTGGGGAGAATTCCAGTGGTCAATCTGGGGAGAATTCTCAAGTGGTAATCGAATAAAGATACAGTGACAATCGGGAATGAACTCTTGGAGGCGTATAATCGGAGAGAATTCCAATGGAGATACAGTGGAGATCAATCTGGGAATGAAACTTCTGAAGAGAATTCAGTTCAATCCGGGAAAATTCCAATGCAAATGGAACGTGAGATCAATTCAAATGAAACCTTATAAAGAGAATTCATGGTCAATCTGGAGAGAATTACAAATGCTCAGGAGATCCAATGCGGAATGAATCTACTTGGAAGAGAATTCATGTAATAATTCTGGGAGAATCACATGTGATGACAATGTGGAACAGGAATAATTCCTACTGAAAGAAATTCAGTGTGTCAATCTGGGGGAGAATTCACGAGAAATGACAGGAGATCAACTGATGAATACTGGAAGTATTCCAGCGAACGAGAGAGAATTCCAAGAAATATGTGAGATTCAAATCTGAAGAGGACTTGTGGAATCTGGGTGAGATTCTGAATAATCTGGGGAGAATTCCAGTTCAATCTGGGGGAGAATTCTGAGATGACAGTGGAGATCAATCTCTGGAACTGAAACTTCTCGAAGAATTCCAGTAGTCAGTCGAGAGCTAATTACCCAATGGAGATCAACAGTGGAGATCAATCGTGAAACTCTGGAAGAGAATTCGGTAATTCAGAGAGAATTCAAATGGAGATGACAGGAGACTTCAATCGAGGGAGTGTTCTCAAATGGAAATGAAGATCAATCGGTGCATGTGATGAAGATATGCAGATATAGGGTTGGTAACAGGTTTATTAGGATTGCTATTTTTTCCTACAAACTCTCCGATCAATCATCAAGCTGCTTTTCAGATTCCTCTTGGGAGTATTTTTTGAATCTCCAATTATAATTCCATATGCAGTAAATAAGAATGTACATTTTTTTTTGTGTCTGACTTAATTTATGTGAATGATTCAAATTTGAATACAAAAGCAAATTAAATTTAATAGCAATTTTCGTGTTAGTTATTTCTCTTTATATAAAGTCTTTATTGTGGGGACTGAACTGAAACTTATTTATACAATTATAATTAAATTAATGTGTTTTAGATATTTGCAAAAAAATGTTTATATATATATATGCATATGTTAATCAAACATATCTTTACCATGTAGATAAATTATAAAAAACATGCATATAAGTAACCCCAAAATAAGTTAATAATTAAAAATCATTAAATCAACAGTATTAACACTCCTTACAAAAAAAATGTAGTAAATAAAAAGTTAAATTTAATTCATCTTAATTTTAGTTAATTTAGTTTTCATTATTTAGTTAGTAATTAGTATATATAATTTAAAAACTTGCAAAGTATAGCTAAAGATTTCCATAAATTGTGAAATTTATAATACACATTCAAGAATACATAATACCTCGAAATAATTAAAAATTAAAATATCAAACCAGTAATTTAAAGACATACAAGAAATATTATAAACATATAAGCCGATAGAAATATCGAATAAAATACAAAAAGAAAACAATTCAACCATATTTAAAATGTGCTTTGGTAAATACATGTATACACATTGACCTCATTATTTGTTATCAGCATTCTTAACATCCAACGTATCTATTCAACTATCTAGTTATTTATTCTGATCGTGATGTTATTTAAGCGTTGTTAGTAATAATATAATCACTATAGCATCAAAGATTTTCCAATCTGTAACAACCAACAAAGTTGTTCATCTTAATGGTAAAAGTCGATTAGAAGAAGATAATATCAGACGGAAGCCTGAAACTATTTATTAGCAAATAGTGGATCTTCCGCATAGGACTTTACTTGGGATCAGCAGGCAAAACCAACAAGTAATCTAATACTGCAGTAGACTTAAAGGTGAGTGCAGTATTTTTATGAAAAAATTGAGCTAAAGATAAATGATCTTTTAAAAAAATGGTCGAATTGAATTTATATTACCTTCAACCCACGGTTCATATAATAACATAATCGCTGCGTATTTTCCAATTGAAAAAATAGACTTTTTTTTGTTGGAATCAATGTTTTCAAAAGTGTTATTATATTTGAATATGTCATATAATCAAATAATTTCTAACTATATTAGAAAAGTACGCAGAATTTGATCAATAATTTTTATAAAACTAGGACAATAATATAGGTCTAATAATTATAAAATCAAATATGTAAGCAGGATACTATTAAATCACAAACTCCATATGAAATTTTACAAATTCCACAAATGATTAAAGGATGGAGATTATTCAATACAAGGTGTTTAAAGTTAATATTTTTGTTCACTCATTTGTAGAAAAACAGTCTTCTTTGACATTTCTGCCGAACTATACCAAATTTGGCATGTAGCATTAGATATACACATGTAACCTGAAAAATAAATTGTCCGGAAAAATAGGAAATTAAATTCCAAGGAAACTTAAGTATACCAACAGAAAAAAAAGAAGATTTTTGTCGAAAATGCTTAAGTTATTGGAATCAAATAGAGAATTATTTGATTTATTAAACCTCACAATAATTTATCAGATTGATCTTTGAATTCTTTCTCTCTCCAGGAAAGATGATAGCACAGATTAACTGACGAGTACATCATAAGTCACCTTAAAGCAAAACCTTAATATTTCTAAAATATTATTTAAAATTCCATGCATGTGTCTTGAATTCACTTGCATACCCCCCTTTGACAGTCCGATAGAAAATTTCACCCAGAAATCTGAGATTAATGAATAAGTAATCAAACGCAGATAACAGTAAGAATTAAGTTATCTGTGTTTGTATTTTTTTTACTCGTATTAAAAGCTGGAGTGAAACTTGCATAGCTGTTAATTGATACAGTTATTTAGTTGTATGCAAAGAAAAATTTTTGTTTATTACTTCAACTTTATCTCTACCCAACTGCATCAATTAAAATATATGGTGGTGGATTCTATTGCTAAAATTTCTTAGCAGGTAACAATTTCTTAATATCATACATGAACTAAAGAACATAATTTAAAAAAATTTTAATAATCAATGAAAATCAATAGAAAATGTTTTAATTGCTAAAATCAAATGATAACGCCATCAATAAAAAACTAGAAATGCAAGTTAAGAATGTTTCAAAAATTGTTATAAAAATAAGAATCATGAATTAAGTAATTAACAACAGTATTCTGAGAATAAGAAAAGCTATTGAAATTTCAGTTTTAATTCTGAATCATTTTTCCTTCCTGCCATTTGCCAAGAGCAAAATATCGTATTTTCGTTTGAAGATCCAAAACAAAATTATTTATATATTCTTCAACATATATTTGAAAACATGGGAATAAAACAGCCATTTTCTCTTCTGAGATAAAATGGAAGCTGGAAAATTCTTTACATCTTATATGGTCAATTGCCGAATTTATTAGGGTTTTAGCATCAAGTGTTCAAATTATGACTGTTTTATGGTTTCTTGACACAATTACTAGTTGTTATGTGAAAAAAAAGCACATTACTTCTTTAATTTATTCAAAGTTGTTCTTTTAATCATGACGTTTATTTAAGTGATGTGTTATCAATTCAAATCATTACAGTATTGTCCAAGCCCTACATCCGCAGACGAGAGCCATTTTATGAGCAAGGTTCTAGTTAAAGAATAGAAATTTTTGACAAAACTTTATACCTTATGGGAATGAGACTTAAATTGGGCCTAATTAATTCAGCAATTATTGGTTTGGGAAGCTACAAGTAAACAAAACTCGTTTGAGTCAAGTATGAAAGTCATCAATTTTATAAGACAACAAGAATCAATTGATGACAAAGGCAACAACGAAGAAAGGTTCAGATTGAAATGGAAACTACAATCATAGTAATTACACATGAGAGATCACTTGATGCCAAAAATACTAGACACATAAACAAATATAACTGTATAATTGTGACAAATACAGTGTAACTTCGATAGAACGTCCGACCAATTCACTGGCAATATGCCAGCAACACGGAGTTGATTAATGTTGCGATTGGTCCGCACGGCTCACAATGGGAGCAAGTCCGTGGAACGGACGGCCATGGAAGAGTCCTGAACATGACGTAGAAAGTCTGAGTACATGCAGGCTGCATGAGAGCATAATCTCGCTGAAAATGTGTGCGTGTGTGCGTGCGTGTGCGTGTGTGCTGTGTGTGCGTGTGTGTGTGTGTGCGTGTGTCGTGCGTGTGTCGCGTGTGTGCGTGTGTCGTTTTCTTCCAGCGACACTAAGAATGATCTTCGGCCATCAGACGAAGAAAAGCAATCAACTTAAATTCAAAATCTCATCATGACCGATGCAAACCACTTGGATTACCACAAACCCAACATACCTGAATTATTTGTTTGATTTCAATCTATAACAAGAAACAATACATTATGCAAGATGCGCTTATATAAGGGTGGAATCTCAAAAGGTTTTTTTTTTTTTTTTGTGACAGACAGCATTAATGGTGATAAGTCGAATAACCATTTCCGACACCATCCGAAAATGGAAACAAAAATGGATAAGTTTCATAAAACATTAATTGAGAGATATGAGTACCAAATCAAAACATTTTGCTTTTATATGTGACTTTTTTTTTCATTTCTTCTCTTTTTTTTTTTTAATTTACTTTGAATATTAATGTTTTTGAATAAATAGTTTTTTTTTTCAATTACAAAGATGATCTCCTCTTAATTTTGTTTTGCAAATTTAGCTTTTTATCTATTTATTTTTTCTCATCTACATGTTAATTTTGAATCTTTAAATATTATGTTATTGTCTTTTTAATTGATATTTAATTTTGTTGTTAAACTTATTGTAAACATAAATAATTATTTAAACTATTTATAAAGAACAACTCAACCGCTCAGTGAAAAGTAGAATATTTCCATAACATAGTAGAGAAACAACAATATTCTGCCTGAATATTGTATCGTTTTATTTATTCTTAAAATATTTATCCTTAAATCATGTAGTTGAGTTGTTTTTTTTTTTTCATCTTATTTGGTCATTTTTGTTCTAAAATCGGTTTATTTGGGCTTGATAGTCCATTGATTCTGTAGATGATATAGTTGTCTTTATAAACTGTTACTCCATTTTATGGCAGTCATTTCTCACATCTTTAGCAAGGCGCTTTCTTTTATGCTTAATTAAATAGATTCTTTTAGACTCTTTTGTCCTAGTTAACATGTTTTTTTAAATTCTTATTGATTTTGGCAGCATGGCAGATCATTTATTTATCATTTTTTACCGTCTCTGTTTATTCTGAATTTTCATTACATTTAGACCAGTTAGTTTTTTTTCTATAGTTGGTTCTTGAATTTTATTATTTGCATGTATGTAATCATTGATGTGTTATGTAATACTGACGTTAATACTGTTAGTAAACACTTTACCACATCACTCATCCATCCAAGCATGTCAACAACATTTACTTACCTGCAATTTATTCCAATTCTAAATTCTTGCTTCTTCACTCTGACTTCTACTCAAAATTTTTAGCAACTTAATGATTTTACTTTTGTTTTAAATTTATTTTTAATCAATCTTAGCACGTTAATTAATTATAATACCTTTTATGAGTATATCAATTACTTAAGCATTTACTTTAAATTAACACATTAACGTGGAATTGTGATTGATGTGCTGAGGTTTGTTTATATTTGATATTTGTGAATTGTGAATTGATGTTTCTATATATATATATATATATATATATATATATATATATATATATATATATATATATATATATATATATAATATATCATACATAAGATGCAAAATCTCAAAAAGAAAACTAGAAGTGATTATCTCAAAAAAGTACAAGCGATCATGTGGTTATAACATACTGGAACTGAAAGTCCCCTGGCCCATTCATAAAATGGCGCTACAAGAATTAAATCCATACAGTTTTAATTCAGCCCTTAACCGCCAGTGTGTATAAATTTCGGATGCTGACTTGATTATTAGTCGAATTATGTATTTTGAGGGAAGCAAATTTGTATTGGTGGAAACAATTGGATAAAAAATTTCAGTGTTGATAAAATATTGCTTTTTGAAGGAAAAATACAGCTGAAGAACACTTGGCTTGATGCCGAGTTTCCGGAAGACACCCCAGGAAAATCAACCATCAAGGATTGGTATGCTAAGTTTAGACGTGGTGAAATGAGCACTCGAAGACGGTGAACGCCCAAAAGAGGTGTTGTTACCATGTTAAAAAATCCCCAAAATGATTTTGGAATGACCGTAAATTGAAATTGAATGAAATATACACTCTAAAAGATATCAAAAGTAAATGATATCATTCACGAATATTTAATAGAGAGAAAGCTCTGTGCAAAGGGGTACTGCGCGAGCTCACTTTTGACTCAAAAACAACGACGAGTTGATTTGAGCAGTGTTTGAAGATGATCAAGCTTTAATAAACCTGAGTTTTTTTGCTCGATATGTGACAATGGATGAAACATGGCTCCATCATTTCAATCTGAAGTCACTGACAGTCAGTCATCCGAGGCGGGATGACGATGAACACGCATAAAAGCGTGAAAAATGCAACAGTCGTTCGCAAGGTTATCGGCGTCTTGATTTTGGGATGCGCATGTGAATAATTTTCATTGACTACCTTGAAAAGGAACGACCATCACAGCGACTATTACATATATATGGTTACCGTTTGAAGGACGAATCGCGGAAAACGGCCCCATTTGAAGAAAGAGAAAGTGCAGCTTTCACCCAAGACAATGCACCATGCTCACAAGTCAGTAGAAACGATGGTAAAAATCCTGAATTGGGCTTCGAATTGTTTCTCATCCACCTTTTCCAGATCTGGCCCCCAACGACTATTGCCTGTTCTCAGATTTCAAAAGAATGCTCGCTGGGAAGCAATTTTCGTCGAATGAAGAGGTGATCGCCGAAACTGAGGCCTATTTTGAAGCATAGGACAAATAGTAGTACAAAAATGGTATCGAAAAGTTGAGGGTCGCTATAATCAGTGTATCACTCTTGAAAAGAATTATGTTAAAATAAAAAAAAAACTAATTATGTGTTTTACTATGGTAGGCCGGGTACTTTTCAAATGACCTGTTAAGACGGAATAAAAGGTGAGAGAGGAATTGAGGTACCAAATGTCTTTATTCTCTGTCACCAGAAGAATCCAAAAGTTTCAGAAGTTTTGCATTCCGAAAGACATGTGTGGAGTAAGAAATTCCTGGACGATGACATCAAAAGATGTTATGACAATCGAATCATTTTGCGAAGGATCAATTTGAAGGCTTATGTACAACTAGTTGATCTTACCTCAGTATCGTTGCTGAAATGCACGTAGATGTGGCCACTGCTCATTAAGTTTGGACCAGATGAATCGAATAGTCTTGAAAAGCCATATATATCTGGATGTACTACAGAACTTACGGATCGACGTATTGGAAGAGATGTTTCCCAATCAACTACTCTGGATATTCTGTGGGATGCGCAAGCAGCTTTGGATGCTATAATCTAGGAAAATTTCACGACAATTGGCTGAAAGCGGCTTGCACACAAGTTGCACCTTAAAACTGCCATTGACCACAACCCGCCAATATGAAAGATTACGATGGTGTCAGGACCGAATCAATTGGACGTTTTGCAGGGTACATTAAGGAGACGAATATCGGTTCTGTTGACAGGCACGGTGATAGATTATAGAGTGCAACACCTGGATGTGCTACCTAACTTTCAGTAGCTGAAAAATTGTATTTTTCAGAAAAACAACGCTTGGCCGCATAACACATTCATCAGCAGACAAGCCTAGCAAAATGTCCAGTTGTTACCTTGGCGCGCAATGTCTCCTAATCTCTCACCGATCTAATATATCTCGGATGTGATTGGCCGTCTTGATATACCCAACCTCAAATAGAGGATGAACAGTGAAAAATGGTAAAGAGTACATGAGCTTCCATCCCTCATAACTCTTTCCGCATGCTAACTGAATCTGTACCTCGTAGGAGTACTTCTTGCATCATCATTAGAGATGGCACTTCCTACTGATATATCCGCATTTTCATCGTGGTATTAAAATTAACTTTTTGTAAATAAAATCCTTCACATACAAGTGCATATCCATTATACATATTTGTTTTTTATCATTACATTCTACCCAATCTTCCATGGTGTTGCCTTTTTATGTCAAGTCGTAGAAATACAAATTACGATGATTTTGGTATTAGTTTGAAGGTTGTTCTCCCCTTACTCTGGAGCTGTAATAAGTAATCTTGCAATGGTCTACAATATAGTTAAAATTTTCACCTCAGTATCTTTATCTGAAAGTGAGAAAAATCCATGCTATTCCAGGAAAAGTATTTTTTATCCTGTTAGAAACCATGATGGAGAACTATGAGAGCCTTTGGTTTGATTTAGTCACACTAAAAGCAAACCTCGTTTTGTTGAGTCAGGAAAATGACGAGATAGACACCTAAACTGGCACCCCATCTTCGCATCCACTAGTACGAACTCGAGGATTTAGAGCTCTGACAGATTTAACATGTCTCAGTCTCATAACACAATGGTCTTCGAAAGAACCAGATCCAAACCTGTTACACGCACACATCCATCTAAGTCCGTTGCCTTACCAACTAGTGGTTGCATATCTGCCGATTTTTTCTACTACCGGTAGATCTGTATAATTTTGAACAAAACCGGTGCATAGATAAATTATCGGAACACAAAATGTTGAGGGACTAGCATGTTTTTTTGACATTAAACAAATCGAACGTGTATGAGACACACAGAGAAACCAAGACGCATTACAGAGAAACCAAGGCCTCTGATTACTATCCGGAACTTGGAGATTGTACTTCTTCAGAAATGAAACAGGGAGAAGAAGTTCTTCAGAAGTAAACTACCCTAAATTCTTATCGATAATATCATTGCAAAAAAAAGATGTGCAGCAGTTTTAGGCACCATACTCCAAATTAAACAAATTAATTAATTTCCACACAATAATTTTATTTGCCATTTGCATTGTTACTGTGCAGCATATTTTAATGTTCTTTCCGACGTTTCAAAAAAAATAAAGCTCCCATGCATTATTTGCGTCTTTTTTTCTGTATTGCGTTTTGTTATGCACGTACTCTTCATTTCAAGCCCATGCATGGCTCTCTCGAATGGTTTTCTTCACTTCCTTGCTAGCTCCCGTAATTATTTTAACAGTATAGTAACCATGGACCCTGACTACTGAGAGTTAACAAAGGCCAACTGTACATTTTCCCTTCATATTTTCCTTGTTTAAAGTATTTTACTGTTTTCTTAGTGATTTTGTTATTTTTTAATATTTTTTGTGCCAAAGAAACAGGATATTATGTTATATTTATGGTTTTATTCAATTAATATGTATATAAGTTTTGTGTCATTTAATTGTAGTTAGAACTCAAAATATGTCAGCCTCTGCCTGACGTCACAATCTTTGTATAGTATCGAGTGCAACTATACTCTACGTATAACTGTAGTAAATAGTTCTAACCTCATGCATTCTATCACAAGGCATCTCTACTGTTGCTTATTGATGACACCATGGCTAATAAGTGTGTTAAAGTTATGTACATAATTTACCGAATGATCCCTAGTGGGCAACCACAGAGTCCACTTCCTTCTGCCGATCAAAATACAGCCTTTCCTCAATCTATAGAGCTCTCAATTTCTCCCCGAATTTCAAGAATCAACAGCAGCACATCATCTTCAACTGAAAAGCTTCACTTCCCCTTGTCTACTTAAATTTTAACACTTCAAGACATTTCACAGATACTGTCTTGAGAAACGGTTCGCGACTCAAGCGCCCGATGAAATTCATCGCCCGACACCGATACCGAATCATCGGTAAAAAGAATGTCAATCAGATATCTTGGCCCTGTCAAAGAGGGAAAATATAGTAGAGAGAAAGACGAGCGAGTGCGAGTATTAGAAACAAAAAAAAAATATTAATGACTTTCAAATGAACCATAAAAATATTTAATAAACGTCATGTTAAAATCTGGTGTGAGATTTTGCACTCAGATGCTATCCTTCTCTCATAACGCTAATTCAAAACATCTAATCCTGCAATGTGTAGTGCAATTTAAACAAAATCAAACACTACAGCATTCGAAAGTCGGATAAGTTTCCAGAACTCCACATCAAAGAACGGAAATTAGTTATACGAATTTTTGAAGAAAAATTACTTTGTAGTATTTATATAAGGAAAAAAAACAGAGATATTTTTTTTAATTCATAAAATGATATCACCGGTCAAAGAGGTTGCGGTCAAAGAGGTCTTTTTTTTTGTTTAAAAATTTTATTTACTTAATATTTCTAACCAGTATGCTAAGATAAAAAAAAAATTATTTATTCAGTGATTTATTATCATTGGGAGGGAGGAGGAAATCATTTATAAAGACATACAAAAAATCACAGGAAATACTGAATGAATAAGGGAAGGGTTCGACGCACTCATACAAAATTTAAAAGTTTAGTTTCCCAATAGTAGGTTTCGACGCTTTATGAGTGAACTTGGACAGGAAGTAAAGGTTAACAGGTTATACTAACTTCTGTTTTAATACTAGGGTATAATTGTGTGTAGGTATTTTAAATTTGATGAACCCTACAATACAATATAACTTACCCGCCGTGCCAAGCAGCCGACACACGTTAAATCTGTAGAGGTTCAAAGTTTCCCATTCGGCTTAGTGTGGAAGTTTGAACAGGAAGATTCCAGTTCAGGGGTTGTCCTCGACACTTGACCGAAGCTCAAAATTACGAGGTCCATCGCCAACAACCCTTGTGTTTTTATTCATATTTCACTTAGTAAAATTTTTAACAATTCAAGGAAGAAAGAAAAGTTGAGGAGGTGATTTGTTATCTGAGTTTATGCAACCTTTTGATCATAATTCCTAGTTTTGACGATTAAAATAGAATAAAAATTTGCTTTTTTTCCTAAATTTAACGGAGACGGGTTTCTTCTCCTCCAATCTCCTAAAGTTATTTATCCATGTCATTGATTTTAAATGAAATATCAAAACAATTTTGAGCATTTAATATTTTAAAAATGTTCTTATTTGAAACAAGGATTTCTGTACAAAAATTAAAAACATATTTTATGAATTAAGAAGTTCTACATTCATTGAAAATTTCTTCACAGTTACCAATATGATCGGTAGAGGGCATAATATGAAAAATACAATGTGTAGAACCTAAAAAATTCTTTTAACTATTAAGATCTTAGTTATTCTCCAAAAAAAGAAATGAGTAACAATTTCAATAACTAATAATAAATTTAATATTGCAACTACAAAATCTGATCCAAAATTATTATTTTAACAAAAAAGAGCAAACGAACCTTACAATTAAATGCAGGATATCGATATGCATAAAAATATCAAACTAATTAAAATTAATTAGAAAATGATTCATATATTAAAACATATTAAAATCTTCATCTGTCTTATTATCTAAAACGTTCAATCTGTTCTCTAAACGATTGTTTAAAAAATACGCAATAATTTCCTAATTAAAAAACCTTCCAAGAATATTTCAACATCAAAAAAACTTATCACTGCAAATCAGTTTGCGTCACTTTTCAAGAGAAACTGATTGGCGGCGATACATAATAAGATATTTCAAAATAGAAACGTATGTAGGAAAAGTTTTTACTTCTGATTAAAGCAGATATTTTTATATGAAATAAAATTTTAATCAGACAGAATGATTTTTTTGCAACAAAAACTTCTAGAAGACTTTGCGCATTCTTAAAAGGCATTGTCATTCACTTGTAGATCACTGAGAATGTTACGAAAGAAATCCCCAATATTTTTAAATAAGTATATAAGCCATATTTAATACTTTACTTTTACTTTAGTCATTAGTACTTTACTTTTAATCTAAATTTAAGAAAGAATCCTCTTTAAAGAGTTTGGATAGCATTTTATACAACACAACCTTACTTTGAAGAAAGTATTATAACATTCCAATTTATAATAAATATGAATATTGAGTTTTTAACATTCCTACGGATCTATTTAGAATATTTAGTAATTTTAATTCAAGAGTTTCCATTTCTAATTTTAAAATGAAAAACTTTCTTTTCAGCATATATTCCATCTAAATAGCGCATCTCATAAATGTACGGACTCGTGTTTTTTTAGGTAACAATTAAATATTAAAGATACTTGATCAGTACAAATATTAAATGATACATAAATATAACATTTTGAATATAAAAGTGAAATAGTTAAAATTTTGTTCACATTTAATCAATAAGAATAAATATAAATTAATTTTAAAAACTTATATTGTGCCATAAATACAAAGAAAACTATAAAAATCGTAATTACATGTTCTGAATAAAAAAAATTATTTATTCTACATATGTACTTTTCCTGTAGCGTAATTGCTAATGAATTTAAAATATTACTTAGCTTTTCGATTTGAAATTTTTTGACTTTTGCCATGCAATATCGAGTTCTAATAAGCAGATGGAAGCGAAATTTGCGTTTAAAGTATGAAAGAGTGAAGGTTTCGGAAATTTCTAGACACAAACTATGCATAGAAGATCTGGTGTACGTAATACTTTGTCGCAACGTGACACTTCAACGGTGAGGAAACGACCTGGGAGACCAAAGGAAACATTTCAACGACAAAATAGGCAGCTTCTATTCCAAAAATTTCTATCTGTCAAATTGCCAATAATGATCCATTCCAATATCCTGATCAGCGTTTACAAGCAAGCCAATTCCATGCTTATCATGGTATGAGGCGAACGCCAATGCGCAAAGCCCATCTTAGAGAGGAGCGACTACTTCAAGCTAAGAAACACCTTCAATGGAAAAATTGTCACTTTTCTATTCAGTGGTGAAAAGAACGCCAACATTTTTGGCCCAAATGGTTGTGCTAACTATTAGTACGAACTCCGGCTTGAACCACATTCTTTCAATAGCAGACAATAAAACGGTAGTCCTATCAAGGTATGGAGCACGTTCTATTTTAACGTCACAACTAACACATGTTTTCTATAAGGTCGCCAACGTTCAAAAGATTACCAGGATGTGCTTCAGACTCATTTGCTTCCATATGGGAAAGTTCTGGCAGGTGATAACAGAATATTCTATAGAAGGACAACACTTCAAAACACTTCTACATTGACTAAGACTTGGTTTATATAGAATCAAATTATCATATTGGATTGGTAATTCGTTAATGATCCAGCTATTAGCCTGGATATTAACCATACGAAAAATCTTTAGGTAGCATTAGAACGACATGTGTATGCTCGTGGACACCAATTTTCAACTCTGTATGAGTTAAAGCAGCAAATAGATTAGAGTTGGGTTTATTTAAAACTCGATTTGCTGCTAACCTTAGCTCAAAGCAGTGGTGGTAGGGCATTCAAGTTAATTAGAAACAGCTATTTCAAAAATAGTAGTTTTTTTCCTGTACTTATTTCAATAGTACCTCTATTTGTCCATACGTTTTTGGAAAAGTGTATCTTTTGTTTTACTTTTCTCCACCAAAAATTGAGAACTTTGTATATACTTATTAATTCTCGTGATTTTCTATATTGTAAATTGTTGTTGTGTTTGTTCTTGCTGAAAAAATTGTTCTCGTGATTTTCTATGTTGATTATTTTTCTTCTGTTCGTTAACTTTTACTTAAGCTGTTATTCCGGAGAATTCACTCGTCCCTATGTTTTTGAGTCGCGATATATGACATGATTTTCAAGTATTAGTTTTAACCTGGCTCATATGAAAAGTGTTGTAGGTACACCACTCGATTCCATTACTTTCTCCGATCATCATTGTCTCGATTCCATCACTGTCTCTCCAAGTATTGGAATGTCAGGCACCGGATCAACAAGTTTTATGCTCATTCTCCAAACTGTTGAGCACTGTAGGTGAATGACCTTGGTCGCGAGTTCATTGCAGGAATCGTTTCAGTCGAGTTATGGAAATGAGTCTTTAATGCTACTAACACCTGTCGGACAGCCGAACTGTTGCAAGTAAAATTTGTCCAAGCTCAATATCCTCACATTGGAGGGTTGTGGATGCATAGGTGTCATCCTCATCACATAACCGAGGCTTAAAATTACGAGGTATGTCATCAATAGCCCTCGTGTTGTACGTCCAAGTACGGCGTTAAATAAAGAATCAATTAATCATAAAACCAACTGTTAGAAACATTTTCCGAGTATAGTGCGTAAGTTTCGAAATTACTCGTACAGTGGACACAACTCAAATGCAATATTAATTTGATTTAGCCAAACTATTAAGTTTGATTCAATTAACTGTAATAATACAACATCCGCGCTTCCGATTCCTCCGGTTTGGTGAATTTTAAAAAGCAAATACGCCATTTTGAAGAGTAAATTTCCCATTTCACAAAGCAAATACACTGATTGATGCAATTATTGTATAACTACGAAGCTTGATATAAGATTTAAAACCTTCATAGTCCATAGTCATAACTTTTTTATGTCATCAGATTTTCATAATTATTATTGCGACAGAAAGTTAAATGCATCTTTTATGTAATGCATTATTCACTTTTTGACACATCCTCCATTCCTTTCCACGCACTAGTGACAACGCATGACTACCAGATAAAAACCATCATAGAAGCACACCGTTAGTTGTTTTCGACATCAGGAAAGCCACAAAATAATAATACAAAAGTTTTAGTATTTAGTTTTTAAAATGTATCAAGCCAAAGTTTCTTTCTGGGTAAAAAAAGAAATGGCCAGCGAATGAAACAAAACATAGTTATTATAAATAAGAAATACACGAGGATAAAGTGATCGTTTTCTTTATCAGTCTAATTGCATCTCTTAATATTTTTTTTTTTTTTGTTTTTTTTGTAGACGATTTTTTGTTCATTTGAACACTAGATGGCACCACAGCCTAAAATTACTAACAATCCATATTTGCGACGTATACTTGTCTATGTGTGTCTAACTAAGACATCCACTCATAAATTACTATTGGTGATATATCGGCTACGGTGCATGCCTCAAATAGTCTCCTAATCTCAACTACAGGAAACTGAGGGCGTCACAGAAAGCTATATCAATTGCAGTAACGCTGAAAAAACAACCTTATCTAAAAACGTTCAGGATGTCCCCTGATTATCCTATATCATTAAGATGATACTGGAGGGGGAGTAGGTGGTGGCTCACTGAAACAATCAGGACAAAAGTTTAAATACCTCAATAACTAATCCGAAGTGGATCTCTTTTCCATGGTTGTCAAAAGCATGGCAAAGACTGGATCTGTTTTGTTCGTGCTCAAAGAGATAAGGAGTTCAAATCACTCCAGTCACTCAAGGTCATCTGACCTTCCTCCGTATGGAACAGAAAACCCCTCCCTTACACCAACGAAATAAGCTTACCACTGAACCCGTAACTCTGTACATGACGAGACTTATTTCCTCGCATAAGTGTCAATAATTGTTCACATCAGTGTTTGCAAATTTACCAACTTGTTCTATTTTCATGATGTACGGATATTCTCATCAAACGGAGAACCGAAGCCAATGTTGACGAGTATTTTGCAAGCATGATGGAATTTAATTTTAGAGACCGAATAAAGTCATGGGGGCATCGATGGACGTAGTTCATTGGAGCACAGGAAGACTACACACAGAAAAATAAAAATCGTTTGAATGAAGTCAGTCATTATTTTGTATCTGTTTCCGAGAACTTTTAACAACCTCCTAGTTATATGATAGTAAAATTAAACATTTTCAGAATTAGAATGTGAGTACTAAATTTTTGTTTTATTAATTTCCTGCTTTGTAATTAATTCATGAGCTACTCTTTTTAAGAGGTACTGTAGAGGCAATATTACTGCAGAGGAAAATTTGGTGAGACAAAGCCAGTGAATCACTACATGAGAGTTTGTGTCAGCACTGTCAATCTACAAGGGAACTGTTCATCCCTACTCCATGAAAATTAATGCAACCAGCTACTGCGTCATCACACAAAAACAATAATTAAAAGTAACTTATGCATTATCCAAAGGGATATTCCGTTGCATGACAACGTCCTCCGTCATAACTCCACTGCATACAAAGATTTGCTGCAGCGATTTCTATGGTAAGCCCTAGAATATCACTCGAATATTCCAAATTTCTCGTTTGGATGACCCTTTATAATTTATGGGATCGCCTTTTTAATTTTCAAAAGTAATTTCATGAACGAAACTAGCGTCTTCTTAGATTCACTCGAAATTTGACCTTATATGGTTATCAAACATCTAGGGTTAGAATAATATTGAGATTTAACTAATACCTAACATTAGATAGTTACATAGTATCAGATGGGGTATTCATAGAACAATTGCTGATCAATTACATGGTATAAAGATCGAATTCTACGCACAGAAAAAGTCATGTTTTTTAAAATTTGAGCCATACTTTTTATCGATGAATATTTTCTCTCAATTTCAAAAGATGCTTCTAATTTATTGAAATGAAATTAAAATATAAATCGTGATACAGAACAGACATAATTTTTCCGATTCTTTTCCTTCAAATCAAGTGGCCATGGTTGCCGAGGGGTCGGGGTCGCGGACGCGCAGCCGGAGTTGTTTCTGTCGAGTCGAGCATTTGAATCGACCCGTCGCAAGGCGGGGATGATGCGTGTTAAATCTGGTAAATATTACAAGTCCTCTCGTTGGCGTAGTGTGGAAGGTTGGAGAGAGAGGTACCACACACACATTTCAGGTATCGGCCTCGTCACCTGAACGAAACTCAAAATTACGATGTCCATCGCCAATGGCCCTTGTGTTGCTTCTCAGTACAACGTTAATAAACAATCACAATCTCACAGTTCTCAAATCAAGGTCATATTAATAGACGCATTTGCAATTCATTCAAGTTAAATACACGTTTGTATTGAATTTGTTCGTCATGATCTTATCTAAATATTATTCAGTGATGAGAAACGTATCGTTTTCAAATATTACGCAGCATATTTTGTTTTAGTCGAATTCATTTGAAAACAACGAATTTAATTTTTGTCATCGAAGCTAAAAATCACATGATTCGATGAAAGTACGAAATAACTTAATCATTCGTTTATCTTAAGGGGGATGGAGGAATCAACCATCTGGGCGGACCAAGAGGAAATTTAGAACATGAGAGGATATGTGGATTTATTGGCCATATCAAATGAGATCCAAAACTTTGCTTTCGAAACCATTTAATAATATATATAAAAGAGTTGTAGACATAGAAAAAAAATAGAAAATGCAATATAGTTGCATCCAAATGTTTCAAAAAAATAAGATGATTATTAATTCACATTAAGATTGGGGATAAAATGTCCAGAAACTTAATTAATTGTTTTAAATATTGGATTCGGAACATATTATTGATGTTATGATATTAATATGACTTTTACAAACAAAAATTTCTTAGAATTTTTTGTCAAGTATCATATGACGCACGTCGTATTGACTACGCTTGACAAAAAATTCTGTTTCATGACGTTGTTTACACTGTCTTCTGCTATTTCGAAGACCACTCTAAACTTTTGCGTGCTATACTGTGGTAATAGCTTAGTTTGTCGGGTGGCTATTAAAAATTCCACTAAGGCCTTCTCTAAGTCTTGAAGAAACAATGTAAAAAAATTTACCTCTTTCACAGTATTCAACAAAGATGTAAGCACAATCTATGCGTTTATTGCTGATATATCAACCATATTAAAAGATAAACTAGTGGCCATCGTTTAGTATTAAGCGAATATGAATACTAAATCACCATTCGGTACAAGCTAATCCCACTCTCTTAGTAATGATCATAGTGAAGTACCACTTAGGGATTGAAGTGATATTCTTCGCCTTATAAATTCAAGTCAAAATGTTTGCATGATAACATGACATGCTTAGGCCCATACGAATCCCAGCTCTTTAGAAAATACTGCATTACTTGAGTGTATTACACATTTTCTTTTTGGACTAAGTTCAATTGGAACATCTTTTCGATTCAGTTGAGATTTTTAGCACTTATTTACAACAACAAGAGATGTAAAATAGCTATATGCCGTTATACTATAACCTGAAAACAATCCATCGACCTTTTTTTATTGAAGTTCTGTTAGTGGTTGTTAAAACACAATGTTTTCGATGAGATTATATGGAAAACTGGATTCCGCAGCTTCACGCGCTGGAATGACATCATTGGGGCACTGGGGTGACAAAAAAAGGTTGAGGACTGCTTTCAATACAGTTTTATAACATTAAAGAACAGGTAAGGTCATTTAGAGACCCAAATCAAAATGCAATTTTTTACGTATTTATTATTTTAATGAAAGAAACGATAACTTCACAATTATTATTAAAATAATGTAAAACTCAACTGTAAGAATTTCGAAAGTACTACATTTTTTTAAACTTAAATATTCGGCACAAACTGGCATTGGGAACATTTTATAACCCCACTTTATTCGATGATTAATTTTGCAAATGCAAATATATAAGTGGAATTATATTAAAATATGTTTGTCGAGTGAAGATTATGAAAATCCTCATCGAGTGAGAATTTATTCAAAAGCCTATTATTATAATTACTATCGTATATTTCCGAGTACATCCAAAATTAAATCCCTTATGTAAGTCGAAATTCAAAACACTTCTTTTAATTTGAATTTGATTATTTGAATTTCCTGGATTGTATTTAAATCCCGGGAATTTCCTGGAGTATGGATTGTATTTAAATCCCGTGAACATAGATCTTTAGGTATTTATATGGAGGCTGAATGTCTAGCAGGGATTATTTCACATCGAAGCGTGAGAAATGCTGGACTATCATATTTAGAAATCACATGATCGAATAAATCAAAAAATTTTAATGGAATTGTTTTAGGAAATAAAGGTGAACTCCTTTTTGTGGCAGTTAAAGTATAGAATAAATTAGGAAATTAAATTCAATTTAAGCGAAACTAATTTGCTCTATATTTTAACTACCATCGTAATACGTCCATCTTTATTTCATGATCCCATTCCTTTTAATCTGTTAACTTATGCGCTCCCGTAATTTCCAAGAATGCTCAGATCAGCATTTCCCACAATGTGAACTAATTGAAATAATCAATACTTCAGGCTCCTTATGAATTACCTAAATATCCGTACATCTCTTCCATATGATCTGTATAATCCTTAATTAATTTCCCTCGAGGAACAAACAGAAAAAAATTTGCGTCACTTTTTGCCAAATTATCGGTGTGATTGAACGTGTGTTGCATCCTTCGCTATTCTCAATGTATCTCCCTCCCTCTCGAGTGAACATAAATAAATTCGTAATACATTGATTCAAGGTTTCTTCTTTGTCCTTTATGCCATTACTACCACAATTTAAGTACACAAAATATTTTAAATTCAATATTTCTTAAGTACCGGAAAATTATAGTGTGTGTGTGCTAAGACTGTACTTAAAAAAATAGGTATTCACTGGACTTTACCTGTCGTAATCGGATTCTACAGAATACCATTCTGGTGATTAGTTGGTCATGCATTAAAGACCCAATTTCACTGAAGATCATCATATGTAATAATTTAGTCTGCTGCAAGTTAGTCGCCATCAACTCCAAATTTCTGACTTGACGTAATGAGGAAATTAAACGGATGAATAATCAAGTCAAATAACGTTCTCCTTACATGACTACTGTTTAAAAGTACTAATTAAAATAAGTAAAAGTAAATATTTTATTATCAGTTAGTCTATTCCTTTGTTATATAGCACCATGGGCCTAAAAATATTGACAAAGTTACAGGGCAAACCCGAAGTAATAAAATGAACTAAGAAAGAAAATCGATGGAAAAAATGAGCCCGGAATGAGTTACCCTACATTGACTTACACTTATCAAATTGTAAAAGTTGTTAATGACGAAAAAACACTAGAATTAATCAAGTTAAGTACCAATTCATTAATACAGGAAAAAATGCAGCATAATTAGATTCATACAAAATACATTAAAACACGTAAGTGGAACTTTTGTTTAGAACACAAATGGAATACATAAAAATTAGTCAAAAAGTTTAATATTATAATTGGAAATTCAACAGAAATGATAATTTGAACTATAATTAGTTATTTATTGTGTTATGAGGCAACAATACGAATAGTAATATTTATTAAATATTCATTAGAGGGAAAAAGAAGCCAAAATAAATTACTTCTGTAAGCTCTAAATTCTCCTACACAGTTATATTTAAAAAATTAATTTTGAAAGCTTAGTTGCATTTAAATAGCTATAACATTACTTTTACATAATGTAACATTATAATATTAAGTCATTTTAATAGAGGAATTTTTATTACAAAAGAACATTAAGCATCAAATTATTAAGATGAAATAAAATTGTGGCGTTTTTCCACATCGTTATTCGGTTCTTGTGCCATATCTCAATTTAATTTATTAAACAAAAGCGACAATACACTAAATAAGAACACGCGAGATTAAACAAACGAAATTATTTATTATCAATATCCAGAGTCGCTCTCTCCAGAGTTCCACCCAAATTCACTGACCTAATTTACGATTTAAATAAAAAAATATCTTACCAATACATGCGTTGTTCATTTCACAATTATCTTTGACAAAAACCTCGTAGATAAATGCGGTTAGTGAAATTTGCTTCAATCTACAAAACTAACAGAATAACTTCAAACGTAGAAACAATGCTCAGGCTGCCAATGCTTATCCTCTACCACTCTTCTCGTTTTCCATTAATTGTATAGTATTTATATATCATTCTATCTAAATCACTTCACTACATTTCTATCTTCATCTAATTTACGTAATCATGTTTCATTTTATTTGGGAAGAAATAGTAATGTTATGCTATTCAACTCGATGAAAGCACCTTAGGTCAGTGCAGAGAAAATCGCGAATAACCCAACGTCATAAATTCTTTGTTAAAAATTATTAAATGATAGATTTCCAATGACATTGAAGTAAATGTCATGAATAAACAAATCATTGTGGGGATTATTTCAGGTTTCTGGCATTATATTTTCAAAAGTAATATAATCCGCCTAAATTAGTATTTATAAGTTAAACTGTAATTTTTTGTGTTGGGATGACTAGGATTCACTTCCATTTGTAGCTATCAAAAAATGAAATTCTATCTTATGATAGCAAAGAGCTTTTTAATGGTCAAAAAATCATTGAGTGAACTAAATATTCGATATTTTAATTTTAACAACAATCGCATTTAATTTTGCTGTCTATTTATGTTTTTCTATTAAACACCCTTTTTTAAAGTATTTATCCTGTTAAACTTTTACCGCCTGTGTTTTATGTTGCTTACTACATACTTAAATTTTAAAAGAATAGTAAAACTAATTTACTTCAATAAAAAAAAATGAAATTGGTTAAAAAGACAATGCTTTTTGAAGACAGATGCCTTTTCTAAGACAAACTGAAATTGCCAATTGAATGCTACCATTTATTAAACAATGCTAAAGTAAATTTAACATTAATTCATAAGTTAGTTTTGATTGCTCCCACCTCGAACTGACACCGTCTTTGAGACCAGGATTTATCATTCTGCACTGAAAATCAAGCAGCAATGAAAGCGGTGAGTTGCTTCAGGCGAATCTGCAGCAAAGAAGGCGTAAACGGTCTTATCGGCCGGAAAAATTATGGCGACGAATTTTTGGGATGCGAAAGGTGACATACTCGTGGACTTCTCAGAAGAAACAATAACGATTAATGGTTGATACAGTAAATATAAAAAAGTCATAAAGTTATCGTGTAATCTTAGAATAAATATAATGGCATTAAAATCTTAAATTAAATCGGAATACATAAAATTACAAAGGAGCGTGATTTTGAAACTGAATACCAATTCAAGAAATGCAATTACTTATTTTTTGTAAAATTTTAATGAAATACACTCAGTATTATAGATAAAAGATGAAGCATAGGAAATCTCCTAAGACATAAAATGCAGCCTTTAACATCATTTCGAATTTTGTAAAAAGAAAAGAAAGGCTTGCATTAAATTACTTATAATAATTTTTGGTTGAAGAACAAGTTAATATGTTACTTTAATGTTTTCATGAATGAAAGCTATAAGGATCATGTTTATACTAAAGTTCTTTCCGTTTCATGTCCCTTGAGAATACTATAAAATTACATCAACTTTTGCATTTGAATTGATTCTTCTGTAATTTAAAAATGCTCAGAATTAATAGCGTTTAAATTCAGGAAACAGTAATATGCAGATTAAATTAAATTTTTATTATTTTATCACACTACTTTTACTGATAAATGAGGCCTTTCTTGGATTATTCACCTTTCAGAGTGACTTGTTAGATTACAAAAGTTCGATGTTGACTCCAGTCACTAAAGAAGGAAAAAAAAACTTCTTTCTTCACATATTGATAATCATTTTTTGCTAAATTATTTCTCTCTAAATGAAGGCTATTAATATGTTCAACAGGCTTTTAATTTTTTATCTGAAAATCCATCCATATGATAATACTAAATAATGATCAAAAAGTAACATAAGGAAAATTTTTAATGATGTTGACTAAGATAACCCTAAATTCATTTTAGTAAAAATACTATTTCCTACTTAAGACCAATAATTCGTCATAACAAATAAATAATAGAACTCATACTGTCACTATACAACCGCTAACAAATTAATTTTACTTTTTCCGGAAGCTAATTTTATTTCCACCCAATAGAAACAATTTGTTATTTTTCTCATTCGACTATTCAATATTTCTTTTTTTTGTTGTTGTTAACTTTCCCACATCGTTGCCTAGCAACGCAATGATGAAAGTGATTTTACCCTCAAATCCCAATTTAAAATTCTATTTTAGTTCAATTTTAAATAAGTCTTTAGAAAGCAGTTGATTCTGAATATTAAATCTTTGAAAAGGGGAGGTGTAGAAAATATTCTGGAATAGCACGGGTTTTTTTTAAGTAATGTGCAATCGGTGTTAAAAAAATTAATAAATTATAATTGATCATTTAAAAACTTTATTTCCTTTGAATTTAATTGCTACAATTTTTTTAATATTAATGTAAACTTTCCAAAAGAATAAAATATAACTTGCCATCATAGCACTTTATTATTTCTTTCAAAAATAGAAAATGCTTTCCTCTCAACACGGCAAACAACACTAACTTTTGCTTCAATTCTCATAAAAGCTATGTTTGGTTCTAGAAGAGTTATAAAATTAAATTTATTACAAGCAAGGGACATACATTTCATCAAATGCTTTGCTTCGTCCAGAATTCATTTGATTTTCATCATGAATAAAAATTATAAAAAAAGTTTAATAGATTTATAAGTCCAATGGAATTATTAGTTCTACATGATGCTACTTCAATACAACTCCTAAGAACAAAAAACTTTAACGAAATATTTTCTAAAATAACAAGCATATGTTTACAAATTGTAAGTAATATATTGGCTGCTTTTGATACGTCACAAGAAAATCGTATTAGTGTAAAATTTTGAAACAGTAGCTAGCTTTTTATATTTGATAATAAAATTTAATGTGTTTTCGATTCAGATTTAAAAATTGAAAAATTTTAGTTTGATCGCTTTGAAACAAATCTGTGCTTATTTTAGTTTATTACATAAATGGATATAAATGCATAACACAGAACATTGAAAACCTTAAGCAACGCATTACATTTTGAACAGTTATGGTTTTCGAAATGTTCAAATCTTTATTGTTGATGACTTACGGTTACTTCTTGAGGATTTCAAAATGCCTGTCAGCGTCTAAAAACAGGAAGCATTAAACGTGCTTTTTTTTTAAAAAAAAAAAATGCACAGAAAAAAGTAATTCACATAGTTAATTGTTAAATAGTTTTAAAGCAATTATACGTACTTTGTACATTTATTTCTACTCAGTTTTCATCAAGAGAAACATTTTTTCAACTAATTCATGTATTCAAAAAAATTATTTAAAGATCCCCTAAGTGTTAGTTGAAGAGAAAAGCGCAATAAAACCCATGTCATAACATCAGTGAAAGATGAAAATGTGGTGAAGTAGAGAATATTGTTAAGAATTCGTGATGATGCCTCCCTGCAACGTTAAAAACAGGAAGTAAAGGAAAAGAGACATTTACAGAGATTTCGTTTGATACCAAGGAAAGCTTAAGCAATGACCCCCTTAACCTTAGTGACGAATTTGGTACCCATTTTAGTGACTTGGCGAGAAACTTGGTGACTTTGCGGACAAAATAAAGGTTCTCGAAAATGCTAGAATTATGTGAGATATCTCGATCAGGAGAAAAGTTCTATATTTTTCTTGAATTTTCCCTGTGACATCACACTTGACAGAACCGCTATGAACACAGAGACATGAGAAGTCTGAGTGAATCTGTAAGGAAGCGGCCTGTATCTGCCAGAATCGCCGGAAACCAGTTATTCTATTCATCTTATAATTAAATTTTAGTTGTATTCCATAACATTCTGTTTCGCTGACTATTTTGTTGCTTCCCAAAAATTCTTGTCACTTGGTAGCATTTGAAAGAATGTGATACATACAAAAAAAGATGATGCTTCAAACCGTTTGAAATATTTTATTAAGTCATAATATTTTTTTTTATAATTCAGAATCAACTTTTGAAATCAGAAAACACGAATGATTTACAATGCTATATATTGAGTAATTACGTATAAACTTCCTCTAACGGCATGCAACTACTGAGTCGAAGCCCTTTTTATAGCTTCTGAGATAAACAATGATTTTACTGTAGGAACTCTTAGACATTTTACTTTCAGAGAAGTATAAATACTTTCTTTAAGAAAAGTAGAAACTGGATTGCTAGGAACTTTATTATGGTATAAGAGTCTTTGTTTTCTTTTAAAGTTATTCGTTCAGTTGTTAATGCCTTTGTGTATGACCGTTTGGTGAATTAGAATCATGCAGATCTTAAGTGATTTCCGCTTTATTATGAAAACTTTTGATGAATCTTCGAAACCACTTTTTCTTTGTAAACTTGTTCCCTCCCCCCCCCATTCCACGTTTATTATCTTAATTAGTATCTGCACATTGTGTAGTACAGAAATAGAACCCTCTCTTCGGTGTCCATTGAATAATTGTCTATTACATCGAGCTTAGAAGCAACGCAAAGATTATTGACGACACATTTCGTAATTTTGAATCCTAACCAAGTGACGAGGACAACACCTGAGCTACCATCTTCTTTTTACCAACTGTCACATCAACGATTCCAGTTCCTAGAGCACCAAGGTACACCATCATGTGCGCTTGTGCGTCCTGAGATTACTGAGGACGCTAAACATTAATAGATTGAGAACCCTCCTACACCAAACCAGTAGTGCACTATATGCGGAACGGGGGTTTGGTTCTCGAATTATGTCACACCAACGGGAGGATTTGGAGTCTCGACAGATTTAATGTGCATCATCCTCGCTACACAACAGATCTTTTGGGGCATTGGGGCTCGAATCCACGACTCGATGGAAACAACGTGACTCCGAATTAGCCCTCAAGTCTACTAGGCTACCGAGGCCATCTCTGCATTGTTAAAGCCCGATAGGTTTTTTTTTTTTTTTTAAATACTGCGATACCCCCAAAAAAATGTTTCATTTATTGAAATTTCTGATACTTTAAATATAAAAGATTTTAGTTATTTATTATTCGGTTAGTTAACATTTTTAATGAGATACTAGAATACCGGAATGTTCAGAGATACGAGAATGGTTTAAAAAATATCCGTATTAAGTAAAGGAATTGGGGTATTAAAAATAGGAAATGAGAAATTCGTTGTAGTATTGCCCATCGTTGACTTTTCTAAAAGGCTTACGAATATGACGCTCTTCGTTCCTGAAAAAATCGTCACTATAATTAACTCTACTGGGGAATGAATTCGTTGTTGCCTTTTTGTAGTAAATTCACCGGTAGTCACCCATTGTTTTGATTATTGCTTTATTTCCAGTGTTTTATGAAGAAGGCAGGTGTCATCGACGGGAACAACTGGACAAGGCAGGAATCACATTTTGATTCGGCAGCAACTGGTTGTCGAATCAAAACTAACCTATGAATCAGTGTCATATTTGTTTTGAGACCATTTAGCTCAATAATAACAACAACTTTCCTTTTCAACTCCATCTGCCATTGGGAGTGGGTATTTTTTGAACCAGCCTCGCATATCAGTTACTCATTGAACTCCTATTGGCGTAAGATATGTTTCTTTAATCCATTTCATAGCAAAGTTATATACCCATGGATTTCAAAATATTTATGTACGAGAAGCTGTGAAGAGCAACGGCAAACTTATACTCATTACAAACTCTTACTTAAAAGACAAGCCTCGACTACGTAAAAAGCGATTCTGCCAGAGAAAAAAATAAAACCAAAGACTCATTTTCATGAAAAGCAATAAACAGAATCTTGTCCACGCTTCCCTTATCAAAATAGGCTAAGTTTAAATCTGAGTTCTTTATTTATACTGTCGGAAGATATTTAGGAGAGGAAGTAATAGCCGACATCGCATACATAGGATAAATATTCAACTATTCCTTTTTTTTTAATTAAAATTAAATTTAACGTACTGATAAAACGCTTTATCAAGCAGTTTTTATAGCAACAATCCCATGGCACTGATAAATGATGTATTTAAAACACATTTATCTAAATTTTTTCTGATTTCGAATGAAGTAGTTTCGTTTCATTATTTCAGGCTCAATCTCCAAGAAACAAAAAGTAAATCTTTGAAAATATTTCAAGTAAATACAATTATTTATTTGTCGTATAATTTAAATAATAAGACTGTTGTGTTTTCATGTGGAAAATTTGAGTTTCAAAATTGAGAATTCACTTTACTTATTTTTGTCCAAAAAGAATTAATATTATTTGGGGTATTCTTTTGTTTGCATAACAACTTCCCCACAGATTTCGACGCACTATGCTACTAAGCATTTTACATAACATTTCTCAATATTTCGATCTATTCATTTTTTTTCTCAAAATTGGTTTCAATTGCCCCTTGCCTTGAAAATCGGCTTTTAAAATGTCACTTCGCACAGTCTTTTCCGTTTCTCCATCCGTGGAAGCTTGGAAAGGGAGAGGCTAGTTTAGATGCCATCCTCGTCACTTGATTGAAATTCTAAATGACGAGGTCCGTCACCAATAGCCCTTACGTTGGTTTTCAGTGCGACTTTAATGAACAATCATATCGCATTCCCTTTCCATATAAAGTTAAAAAGGACCAAGAATAAGAAACATTTTTATAAATTTTACAGACACCAATTTTTATTGTATTGTAGTTAGGGAACTTTTTTTAAAAAATTATAATTTTTTTCTTTCAAAAGTTTATGTGTGGAGGAACAATTGAAAAGTTCGAAAACAATGAAGATTACTGTACATTCTAAACCATAAATTATTGTGAATAACATATTTGATAAAATATTTTATTAAAATAATAATACCGACGCAGTAAATACACATACAAAACTTAGGGACGGTCAGTTTTTTTTTTAAGAAACGTTCCTTACACGTGATCACTTTTAATATTGCAGAAGTAGGGAAAATGCTGTGGTTAGTAACCCTCCTAAGCAATTTTTTAAAGAATTTTTCATCAGATTGTAGTTAGGAGACTGTAATCTGTAGTGAAAATTCTTTCAGTTTGAAATAGCAGAACACAGCTAAAATACTATTATTTTTCTACATCACATTTGGACTTATTACTGCTGTTGAAAAAGAAAAAGGTAGCCTTCAGCCCAATTTTCATCACTTTACTTAATTTTTTTCTTCGGTTTATGTAATTATTTCATTTGAGTAATGATTACGCTCATGAAACTAAATTAACCATTCCGAGAAGTATCAACAATTAAAGAAGAAATTGTTTTCGGCTCAAGAAACTCTCTCTGTTAAACTTTTCACAAACATAACATCTATATAACTGTGAAAATGTCAAATTTCCTTCTATTACTTAAAATTATTTCATTCCTAACTCCTGGAAATTGTGTAATGTGAATTTTGATTAACGACTCTTTTCTGCCCATTGTTTCGCTAATGAAGGGATTTCCTCCGGCTGCCCATGTTGATGAATGGCTCTTCTGAGAGTCATTTATAAACAGTTTCGGCAGAAATTGACCCTCTAATTAATAAAAGAAGCAGACATAACATTTTGGGTACTTTGATTTTCACTTGTCTGCTTTATTTCTTCATTTGTTAATGGAATTAAGAATCCTTTTCGACCTCACCTGGATTTATATTCAATAAATAAATGAATTTTAAGCCTTAGGATAATTTTTATTTACTCGTATAATTGAAATCAAACATTTTTACTCTTTAGGCAATTACCATACTATGCACCTACGAAGATTATTGATTAATCGGATCTACTTTTGCAAAATCATTCTGCCGTGTGAGTGTTAAATTTATCGTCCCTCTTTTTTTTTAAAAAAAAAAATATTCTTAACGCCAATCTTTTTAAATTTAAGTAGCTTTAACTTCCATTCTTATTTCCCCATTAGCTTCCTTAACTCCGTTAATTACTGAAATAACACAAATTAGGGAAACTCCCTTCTCCAGGAATATAAAATTCTGCTCCATCTTAAAAGACATTACCCGCGTAAGACAAGTTCATCTGCGCGCAGGCTGGATAACAGTTTACCTCTATAAACTGTGCAAATATTCTTTAAAAAACATGATTGAAAACATCTATTAATGACTGCTGAAGAAAACAGTAAGTAATTTCCACGAGAAGATGTGTCACATGTATATTAACTTATTAATAATAGCATATTTTATTTATCTAATTTTGCATTTTAAGTATAGTTCCTCTTTTCCTGATATATATATATATATATATACAAAGTTATTCAAAATAAATCATCTGGTTTCAAATTTTCAAAAATAGATGACACAGAATGAGTAATACATAAATACAAAAGCAAAATGTGGAAGTTTTATATTGAGAACATTATGTATGTATCATCACCCTTGTATCTTCTTGAAGCTATTTCACTAAAGCGATTTTAAAAGCTTGCATGGAGCTACCGCGGTGTTGGATTGATCGCAGAGGACCGAATGACTTGATATTGCACAGCTGGCCATCCAAGTCACATGTTAAGACCCATGCAATTTCTTCCCTTAAGGGTTTGTAAAAGATAAAGTGTATGCGCCACCATTGCCTACAATTTCGCCATTCTTACGGAATTCAGCTGCTGTACAATAAACTATCATTCACATTTTACAACATGTTTGGCAGAAAGTTACGTATGGAATTGACATTATGAGTGTAACCAAAGGAAGCTATATTGAACACTTGTAAAAAAAAGATTTCCACGTTTTCCTTTTGCATTTATATATTACTTATCATTCTGTGCCCTTTATTTAAGAAAATGGAGCATTTTAAAATCAAATGAATCATTTCGAATAACCTTGAATATGTACATACAGGGTGGTTATAGAAAAAACTTTGCCTACATCTGCACTTCTAGCGTCCGTTCCATTTAACGAATGGCAACACAGTGACACTCATGGTTACAGTTACAGTTACAGAAATTGAAATTTTCGAAGGAAAATGCCTACTTTTTCCCATCGCAAAATGTTCAGCGCATGCGAAAACCTTAAATAGCGTTAGAACGAAACTTATATTTCCGAAAACGTTACGCGCATATAAAAAACAGTTCTGGGCGAACGGAGGAATACTGCATGTGACAGGGACAAGACACCACTTATAGGACAAAAGAATGCATTGATTTAGATCAAACATTTTCCACGTGAGTGCTATGAGGGTTGTTTGCAATCTCACACTTTATAGAATCTCCTAAATCGGACAAAGGATGTGGATTGCACATGTAAACTCTGGATTTGATGTGACCCCAAAAAACCAGAAATCCATAGGAGTCAAATCGCATTGGCCACCAAATTGCGTATGACGATGCGATCACCAAAATGCTATTCTAAGACCCTGTGAACAGACATCGCAATATGTGGAGGTGCACCATCTTACATCCAAACGATGTCATTTAGCGCATTCCGCTGAAGCAATTCTGGTATTTCATAATTTTGCAACACGGCTGTATTGCAAGACGCTTTTACAAATCATGTTACAAAGCCCGTTACTGTCACTTCTTCAAAGAAGTACGGGCCAAGAACAAATGTGCCTGTAATGCCGCACCACATAAATTTAGCGCCAAATAAAGGTACTGATACCACAGCGGGAGGATTCATGTCTGCCCAGTGCACACAATTTTTGGTGTTCACGTTGCCATTTAAAATACGCCTCGTCTATCCATAGTATGCGAAATTGCCAGTAGTTATCAGCATCATTTCCACATCATATTAGAAATTCATTTGTAAAATCGATACGTCGTTGCTGATCCCCCGACTGCAGCATTTGGACACGCTGGTACCGGTATGGAAACATGTGAAGTACAGAACGCAGAAGCTCTAGGACCATTGTTTTCTGTACACACAAAACACGAGCTGTGCCTCTTGCCGTTTGAATGTGTCCTAAAGTCACTGTGTTATGCATTTCCGTAACAACGTCGTCAGAAACAGTTGGCCGTCCGGATCGCGGTTTATAACAGATGCAATCCGTATCTCTTCGAATTTCTTTACTAAATCACGCAGACCTTAGGGAATATATGGTCCACGTCTCTGGATATGATTTAGGCGATAAATACGCATGGCTTCCAAGGCAATTTTTCAAATTTTGATAACACAGTTTTACTAATTCACCACGAACTGTCCCAGGCAGGGTCATTTTGTCGGCATGTGCGAACTCACGACTGGAGATTTAGTACATCACCTCGCATTTTATCGGTTTTACTACATGAAATATCGATCGCACGGCGTTCAGTGATTGGTACCTTGCCTCAGACATATGCAAATTTTCGCGCGCGCCTGAATAGTGTTTTGTAGGCTGGTTGGTAGGGTGGCTTAGCGTTGGATTAGAGCTACACTCTATAACAAACAAAACAAAAAATGATGTACCAAGAAGGAGTTGCTCGATTGTAATAAAATTTCGTATGCAAAGATATTTGGACCAAATATGAAAATTAAAATTTGGTGTCCAATGAATGAATGGAGGGAGCTACAGTGCATTGAAACTGTCCACTCAGAAGGTGTATATAAGAAGCGATTCTCAATCTGATGGTCAAATCTTCTGTTGCATTACAATTTAGGATATCTTTCATCGACTGAAAATATGCCTCGCTGCAGGATTTTGAGCTCGTTACGAGCAACTGTCAGAGTTTGAAAGAGGTCGTATCATTAGATTGAAAAAGGCAGGTTGGGCCAATCGGAGAATCGCTCGTCATATGGGTCGAAGAGATGCGGCAATTAGAAGATGATGGCATGAATGGGTGGACAATGGCAGATTTCAGCGGCATAACGGTAGTAGTCGACTTAGGGCCACAGCAGATCGAGAGGACAGAGTGATTGTCAGATCAGCTGTCACAGCGCCTGATTCATCGTTATCAACCGTCAAATGGACGATCCGCACACGAGTGACCACCATCGCCATTCGCAGACGGCTGATAGAACGAAATCTAAGTTCGTACCAACCGCTACGCCACCTACCACTCACGCCTGCACACTGTCGAGCCAGATTACAGTGGTGGTTGACTCGTTCGGGTTGTAACACTATGACTGGGGACGTATGGTGTTTAGCGACGAATCCAGCTTCCAACTGTGTCCTGAAGATCATCGAAGACGTAACTGGAGACGCTCAGGGAAGCGTGTCGATACTGCTTTCACTATTGTACGCCACACAGACCCTCAATCAAGAGTTATGGTCAGGGGTTCCATTTTTCTTGATAGCGAACCCCTTTAGTCGTCATTAGAGGCACACTTACAACACAGAGGTACGTTGACGACATTCTGAGACCTGTTTTGCTACCATTCCTTTTGCAGTACCCTGGCCTTATTTTTCAACAAGATAGTACCAGACCACATACGTTTCGTGTTCCTATTAATTGTCTTACAACTTGTCAAACACTTCCTTGGCCATATCTCTCTCCAATCGAGCATTTCTGTGATATGATGGGAAAACGACTGCCTCTACCGGGAAATTTTGATGACCTAGCCCGACAATCGAGCAGATTTAGCAAGAAATACTTCAGGAGACCATCAGGTAGCTTTATCACTCTATGACACGTCGTGTGGCAGTTCGAATCCGGACTAGAGGTGGGCCAGTCATATAATTTTGAGTGCATCCCTCCAAATAACTATACTTTAAATCTGCTTTCGATCGGTTAAACGGTAGTGGAGATGTTGGCAAAGTTTTTTTTTTATATGACCACCCTGTATATATGTACGTATATATGTGTGTATATATATATTATGTGTATATATATATATGTGTATATATATATTAACATCCAACACATTTTCAAATATATATTTTAACGAATAAGTTGTCAACTAAAAACAACTCATAACGTCGAAGATAAAGTTTGAATGTAGGAAATCACTCAACCACATTTACTTTCCACAAACAAATTTTGATAAGACTGATTGCAGAATCTTTTTGGGGAAAAACATATTCATTTCCTAGCAGTTTCTTCTAGCACGTTTTTATATTCGCTTTATATAAATATAATACAATTCTTTTTTACTAAAAATACTTTTATTTCTTCATTATAAGGATTCTGTCACGTTTTGACAAGCAAAAAAGAGTCACTATGTCGTATATTTTAGCTTGAAAGTGTCAAGTAATCATGTCTAACGAGGCATTCCTGTAGAAATTCAAATTATTTTTTAAAAGTGCTTATCATTGACGGATGTTGCACACACGTCATTTGAAAAAAAAATGTTGCTCAGCAAAATTCATAAAAATTACTCTCAACTGATCATTTTCATTCAACGTCCAGGCAGAACTTGGTATCCGTATCAGAGTCTTCGGTGTACATCTTCTAAGAAAGGCAAGTCCTTGCTTACGGATCCGGAAGCATAATATTTTTCATAAAAGTAAGTTCTGTAATTTTGCAGTTCTATAGCGAAATGGTTGAAAACATTTTAATGTTAACAATTTAATTTACTTAATTTTCCAATTTTCGAATCTGCCTTATTCAAAGATTCGTTTTACGTAACAAGAACGTTTAGTGATTTTAAACCTAGGCCAGAAGTAGTTCGTGAATAGAATATTGCTTTCATTTCTTCCCCAAATGAGGTGGCAGCGATAGCCAAGCGAAATCGTGGATGGCTTTCTTCGCTAAGTTTTGGATTCGAATCCTTGAAGCCACTGAAGACCTCAGTGTACCGGAGCTGAAGCACATTAAATCACTCCGTTCTTAAAATCTTCATGAGCTTGTTGGGCAGGCTTGGAGAATGGGGTTCCAGCTCAGGTGTCGTACCCATCATTTGAGCGATGATTTGCGAACAAATATTTATAGATATAACTCAAAAATGAAAGCTATTCTTATATATAGGTCATTGCGGAAAATGTCAGTTATATATTGTGACTACGGTAGCCGAGTGGCTATAGTCATGAGATCATGACCGATGTTGCTCCTTTCAAATATGTGATTAGAATATTAATTCCACAAAAGACCCATAATGTAGAGGCTACTGGACTCTAATCAATTTGAACTCCAAGTCCTTACTCGACGAAATATGGAAGTTAGGAGAGTGGGGAGGGGGTCTGTTCAGGTATCATCACTTAAGTGTGGCTTAAAATTTCGAGGTCCGTTGCCAATAGTCATCATGTTGCTTCTACGTGGAACGTTATTAAGCAATCAATTAAATCCCCGAATAAGTTTCTCTTGCGCTCACCTCCTACGGGTAGACGGTAAGTTTACAGTAAATGAAATACATTTCATAAGTCTGCGAGTATATAATCTAGTACAACATATTCTGCTTCGAAAATAATTTAAATTGATATTCTGCTGCCCTTTAAAGACGTTTCTGCAGTGAATTCCTTTCGACGATTTCTTCCGAACGTTAATATTAAATACAGATCATTGGAAACATAATTTATGCTTTTGTAGGCCTTCACCCTTGTCCTGATCTTCGGGTAGTATTTAAAATTTCCAAATATTCACTCCATGGAGTATGAAAATGACTCTTCAAGGAGCTCTGAAGGCCCTCGGCTACAATGAATTAAGTTTCGACCAATGGTCCTCTCGACCATGCCTTCACTTTTAAGAAATAATTTTGAATAAATTAGATTTAGTATGGAGATGAAATGAATACTCTATTTTTATTTCTATTATCCTGCTCTTTCGGAGGTGTTGCTGTTTATTCAGTATCTTAACTCTTATTTCATTGGCCTTGTGTGCTTAGAATTTTTTTTTACTTCATTTTACTCAAGAATATATATATTGCTTTTCATTTATTTTATATTTGTGTGTGTGTGTGTGTGTGTGTGTGTGTGTGTAATGATTTAACTTAACTTTGTAACAATTTCACTAAAAAATACTTTAATTTCCTGATTTCCCATTTTCGAACGCAAAAGTAAAGAGTTCATTCTTATTTTCGGATACATTTCCAAATTATCCTTTAATTTATGCGATCACGCGCTCATAAAAATCTACTTAACTTGTGGTTCTCACGATTGAAGACCTGTAGGGATAATCCCTATTAAGCTGTTGGACGCCATTTAAGTCCCTCAGCATCCCTACATCTTACACCATGTGATATATTACGTGTAAGGGAAAAACCTCTTCTATAAAAACGAATGTGAGGAAAAATTCACTCTCTTCTGATCTCTTCTGCGCTCTACTAATCTCTTCTGTAAAAAGGTGGAGCTGTGACTCCAGCCCTATGGGTATTATGTTGTCTCTCTCATGCTCTCTCAGCTAAAATGATTAAACAACCATGAAATTTGAAATTCATCACCTTAGATACTTTATTAATTTGTAAATGATATATATATATATATATATATATATATATATATATATATATATATAATGATTGACAAATAATAGCAACATAAATTTTTATATACCGTGTGACGAGAATGATCACTCACTGGAATGGAACTTTTCGATAACAAAATGTATTATTTTATTAATAAACTGTTACATAGCTCTTTGGTATTGCTTTCATAAGAAATATCAATTTAATGATGACTAAGCGTAATAAGATATTATGCATCATATCGATCTTGCAGCAATGATTTCACAAATAAATGTAGGTTTCTAATAATGCCCAACATAACAGAGTTTCTATTGGCCACTGTAGCCTAGTAGTCATGGTCGCGGACTCGCGGTCGCTGGTTTTCGTCGTATCGTGGACTCGAGCCTTCAATCCCCTAAAGACCTGCAGCGTAGCTAAGGCTGATGTGCGTTAAATCTCGAGACTTCTGGTCCTCTCGCAGGCATGGTATGTAGAAAGAAATGCCAGCTCAGGGGTCACTTGATCGAGATTCAAAATGCCGATGTCCGTCACCAATAGCCCTCGTGTTGCTTCTAGAGCGATGTTAATAAAATCAATCAATCAATCCTTCAACATTTCTATATAATAACCTTATTTGCTTTAAACCAGTGGTCTTCAAAAATTTTCTCATCCTCAGGGAATCCTTAGAACTATAAGGTATTTTCGGGGAACTTCATCATACCATTTCGAAAAATATATCTTAAGAAAATAATATTTAAAGTAAATTAATATGCTATAGGTGTAATAGTATATAGCATATAAAGTAAATTTAAAAGCTTTGTATATAGCATATAGAGTAAATTTATATGCTGTATACAAAGAAAAGTATTCTATTTTTATTTTAAAAAAATTTAACATAAAATTAATATAATTTGTTCATCAATATCATTAACTCGCTCTCTAAGTATTATCCATGCTTGCATTATCTATCTATATATATATATATATAGAGAGAGAGATATATATATATATATATATATATATATATATATATATATATATAATGATTTTGGGTGTACTTTTTTTTGCACAAACTGCGGAAATGTAACTCTATCGATATTTTCTACAATCGCATTCCCCGTTCTGCATTTGATTTGTTTCTATATTTTGCTTTTGTTGCCACATGCGTTAAAAAAAAAGATTTTTCACCACATACAAAATAGTAACTTGCTTTTAAATAATTGTAGTCCATTTAAACTCCCCAGTGAACGGGAATCTAGTTTGCATACATCTCAGTTAAATAATTGAATATCTGGAGCTACTTTTGCACGTACGTCACAGCTGACATCGCGTTTTGGACGTCCGCAGCCCATGCACGAAGCTTCTAATTTATTTTCAAAGATAACATGTGGCGACCATCTTTCATTACTTAATTTTAATGACATCTTTCCTTCTAATTAAATGGTTATTGTGTACGAGACTCCGATTGAAAATACATAAGAGCATGATAAAATACTTTATTTATCACTAAATTTTCACTCTCTCGAATCCCACTCAACTCGACAATTTCTAGATTACGATTTAAAAATGAAGTCTTAGCTTACCAGATCACTCGTTCTGATTCCAACAACTTTCACCAACAGTAGCTTCGCATCTTATTACTTAGACTAGAATCAATTCAATCCAAAAGGTTAATTAAGAGGCTTCAATCCAATTTACTAATAACTATCAGAGCTTGTCTCGTTATCCTTAATACACCTTCAATTTTCTTTCAATTCTATCTCATTTATGTGTTATATCACTATTTCTAATTCACTTCTGTCTTCATCTAATTTACCTGATCATGTTTCATTTGGATGAGAAGAAATTATGATTTTTCGCAATTCAAATGACTATAAAGTCCCCGAGAATAATAAAGAGAAAATGATCACGAATAGCACAATCTTCACAAACCAAATGTGTATTTATATTTTTAGTAAATAAACACAAGAAAACTGGTGTGAGTGTCTTATAATTTCATCTTCGAAATCTTATTTTGACTCGCGGAACTCAGCTCGAAGGCCACTGCATTAGACTTTCACACTAATATTACATTTATGATTACAAAACGCTGAACAAGCTCTGTATTCTTATCTTACAGATGAGACTAACGTGGATATTGGTTCTCTCCGCCGTCGTCCTTCTCTGTGTCATCCAAAACAACAGAGCGGACGCGAAAAGTGTGCCTCAGCGAATGAAAAGAGCTCCCCAGAATGATGACGCCAGCTTCACCACAATTCAAACCACCACTGACAACGACTCCTCCAGTGACAGTTCTGATGGTGATGATGACGATGACGACGATGAAATTATCATCATCATTGATTGGCCACTTATCAGGAACTGGCCATTTTCCTGGAGATGGCCATATTTCTACTAGATTGTGGGGATAACTTACAATAACTTGGTATCTAAAATAAGTTGTCTATTTAAGTAAATCTGCTTTTTCTGTATCATTGCTGAAACTTTTTGTCTGGTACACAGCAACATCTTGTTACATTGAATAAAACATTTTTTTTTTTTGAGAATTTGTATATTTTTATTTATCCTTTGTTCATTTCATTTAATATTTTCCACGCATCTCATTCGATTTTGATATTTCATTTTCTTAAATACATATCTGATACACCGTATTAGCCCGAATATAATGCGATAGCTTTTGACTTATCATTCCCCCTTAAAATATTGAAGCGCGGTAAATTCGAGGTCTAGGTAATGGAATGCAACAACTCTTCTTATAAGTACGCCCATGCCTTTGCCCGACCTAATTTGTTTTAAGTTACTTAATCTTATTGCCCTGAATGTAACCTGTGCTATTAATAATTTTAAATAAATTCTTATCTGACTAAATTACATTTTATTTGAATTTTTTATGTAAAATGAATAGACCGCATTAAATTAATCATTTCTTCGTCTTAATTCTCTTTATAAAAATTTTTGACATCGCGTTATATTCTTGCTAATAAGGTAGTATTTTTTGAAGTGTCTTACCTTCAAGAATGAAGTTTTGTTGTAAAATGAAAAAAGTTCTTTTATGATAAGATTTTTTGATCTATAAGAACCTACTTGTGGAAAGAAAGACATTGATTCAAATCAAACAAAATCTTAGGCAAAAAACTGAATTTGTTACACAGCTCTTTTTCATAATTTATTCTAAAAATTGTTGTATTTCAACGAATTTTCGAAAAACTGTAAGCTATTAATTAAAATTAATAACAAAATTGATAAAAATAATATCAGTAACATTCTATTAAACTGTGTATCGTAATTTCTGTGTTTTCGTCCGGCAGCGATAACCTACGAGTAATGGTTGCCATGGCTCAGAATTATGAGTTTCATCGTCAATAGCCTTCAAGTCATTTTAGAGAGACGCTTAATCAAACCAATACACATTTCATAATCGTTATAAAATTTAAACATAACAAATTAATAATTCCGGCAATAATCAAATATCGAAACAAAATTTCATGTAGAAGATTTCATTCAAATGAAGTAAAATATTTCATTTGCAATACTAAACCTACCCAATAGCGGAAACACATTTAATGATGCTGAGCTCAAAGTCTTCTCAGTGGCATGGTGTAAAAGTTTGTAAAGGAGGTACCGGCTCGGAAGTCTCTCTCATCACTTAACCGAAGCTCAAAAGTTCAAAACCTGCTGCCAAAAGCTCTCGAATTGCTTTTAAAGGCTACATTACAGAAAATTAAATCAATCAATCAAAATTTTGGTGACTACACATATCATATAAGGAGCTTTATTTTTAAGTTTACGTTAATTTAATAATAAGCCTAGTAGTCATGGTCATGAACTCGAGGCCGGCTTTGTTGGCTCACGATTTTTGAACTCGTGGGTACGAGTCCTGATTCCACAGAAGAGGCTCCGTGTCACGGGATGGGTGCACGTAAAATCTATTTAAGCTCCAAGTTTTCCCGTCAGCGTAATATGCAAGTTTTGAGGGTGAGGTGCCAGCTCAAACGTCAGTAGTAAGCAGCGTAGTAAGCGGGGCGGAAGAGACGTCATACTCCTCCCCCCCCGCCCCCTTTATGCGTTGGTCTCGATATACTGATAAGGTTATCATGTGTACCTACTGTAACGATAAGGGACCCCACCCCGTTATCTTTGGGATTGTTATTTACGAAGCGATAAGCTCGTTGTGTTAGTATACAAGTGCTATTCTAGATAAATGAATATAAATGGAATAAATGAATTAAAAAGTATTTTTTTTACTCGATAAATTAAAAGTATTTTTACTGAGCATAAATTAAAAGATTTTTATACGAGTTAGAAGCAATGTATTTTAAATAAATGATTCTCTTTTACGCGCGAAGTTGTTGGATATCATTATTTTATATACTTTTTAGAGTTTGAATGAATATATTTTAAACTGAATTAATTAGAAGATTTTTTTTTTTATTTCTTCGTATAAGGTTTAGGAACTGGATATTATCATTTTACCCACTTTTTTTTTTCGTTTGAATGAATTAAATGAATATATTTTGAATATTTCTTTTAAATTGTGTTTTACGATCATATTTATTTTGCATGTATATAAGAACTTGAATGTAAAATTATTTATATTTGATTAAGTATTATTTAGTTGAAATTTAAAACTTTCGTATATGCGTACATTGAATCGTAACGAAATGATTATTATTTTTACAATTGAAAATAAAACGCTTTTTAAAACACCATTTTTGAATTTTACCTTCTTGCTCAAACATTATTAATAAACATCTAAACATTCTACGAAAATTCTAACGCATATACTATAAGAAACAATTTTTTATATGAATAGGAAATGAATTTAATTTTTTTTATCCAATGAATATTACTATATTTTTGGAAGACTAACACAATCTTATTTGATGTAAGATATTCAATGTTTAAATGATTTTACTACAATTTTTTTTACTGTAATAATTATTTAATGATTACTTCTTGAATTATTTTTCTGTGACACACACACACATATTTAGCTTTTTCGAAAACTCACTTCTTTAAAGTCTAACAATCTTGTTTAATATTCAACAATTTTATTTTTTTTATTGTAACAGTTCAAGTTAATTTTTTGTTTCATGTATGCATTCTTTTTCTAACAATGTTTAGTTAAATGAGTTAACTGAATAAATTTAGATCGAATAGTTAAGTATTAAAAAAAAAAAAAACATAAATTATGAAATAATTACCAGTAAGTTTATTGAAAATATACTGTTGAAAATTGAAAACATTTTAATTTAGAGTTTCTACGTTTCTTATCTCATTTTCTTGACTGTATTTGCATCGAAATTCTAGGAAACATCTGCGTACCGATAAATACGGTACCGATAGTCTGTGCCTCCTTATCTAGAGTATATTTTCAAAGAAGGATTTCATTTCTGAGGGTTATGTTGATTTTTTTAATGGGGGATTTACTGGGGTGAAATATCTTATCACTGTTTTTTTTACTGTAATAATTATTTAATGATTACTTCTTGAATTATTTTTCTGTGACACACACACACATTTAGCTTTTTCGAAAACTCACTTCTTTAAAATCTAACAATCTTGTTTAATATTCAACAATTTTTTTTTTTTATTGTAACAGCTCAAGATAATTTTTTTTCATGTATGCATTCTTTTTCTAACAACGTTTAGTTAAATGAATTAATGTATTCCGACTAAATTTAGATTGATTTATTTAGAGTAAAAAAACACACCCTTAAATTATGAAATAATTACAAGTAAGTTTATTGAAAATACACTGTTAATATTTAAAAAACCATTAAGTTAGAATAACTACAAACAATTCTTTTCTAAACGAATTTTTATATGGATAGGAAAAATAAATTTAAGACTTTTTCTTTTTGTAACCAATGAGTTTTGATTATATTATATGAAACTAACAATAAATATGTTGTTCTAATCTTATTCGAAACATTACTTTATGAATTTTCTGATGAACAGAAAAATTGATTCAAGCTTTGAACAATAACGATAAATATTAACTATTTTTCGCACAAAATGTATGGTACCGAAATTATTATTATTATTACAACTGAAAAGAAGCTGCTTTTAACACAAAGATATTGGAATTCACTGTGAACTTTTACCTTCTTATGTAAGCATTGTTACTTTATATTTTGTCATTTTAGAAAACTCTGTAATGAATGCACTATTCTACTAGTGATTTTTTTTAAAACTTTCCTATACAATTTCTGAATATCTGAATATTTTGCTGTTTAGATGTATTACGTTATTTTTACTATATTCTTCTTATTTTTTTTTTTTTATAAAAAAAAAAAACATTTACATAGTTTCCACACTTTTATTATTCATTCAATAAGACTTAAAAGGAGCGTTAATGATGAGCAAGTTAATACATTTTCTGAATCGAAAATAAGTTTAACAATCGAAGTCAGACTATATTATATTATTTAAGGTTATCATTTTTTTTTTTTTTTTTTTTTGTACTTATTAAAAATTTTAACATCTTTCTGAAAAACTTATAATGAAAATCACCAGTTCATATTGTCTATTACGTATATGACGATGTGAATTCTTTCTTTTCATAACTTTTCTTAGCACTTGAACTAATCATCCAAAAAAACTGGATTTAATATGAAAACATCAAACTCTAGTATTTGTGTCGAATAATAAATTTATTTTTTATAATGTTAATACAGTTAACTATCAAGTTAGATTCTTTTTTCCCCTAGCAATATTTTTTGTGTGAACCCTGAGCAAAGAAACCCTATGAGGTCCCAGTTTATTCAACTCATTGCTTTGTACAATGCATATTTTTTACAGAGAATTTTGCCTAAAGTTTGGCCCGAAGTATTTTAGTCTTACTTGAAACATATGAACCAGCTAGTTAGGTTTATATTCAAGATAAATTAAAGGCTTTTACATAAATTAAAATAAATGTAGCTAATACAATCTGAATAAATTGGGGGGGGGGAATTAAATACTAGGTGCTTGTAGGAATGCTCAGGTGAAATATCTTATCACTGATAAAACTAAAGTTTACTGATCTATAGAAGCGGAATTTCCAAGGGTTATGTTGGTTTTACTGTGAGAATGTTCTGATAAAATATATAATCGTTGATACAACAAAGGGGAGGTTTACTTAATCTTGGAAGAAAGATTTTCTGAAATACTTTTGTTAACTAAAATGTTGGGAAAGTTCTGGTAAGACTTAACGAGGGGGAGATATCTACTAATTCTTGAAAGAGGGATTTTTTCTGAGAAATGCTAAATTTATTTCTGAAGACATGCTGATATAATATATCTTATTATGGGTAAACATTGGAGGAGATATGAGAATACGTGAGGAACTTTGATTGTGTTTGAAAATGACGCAGGCGTTTTACGAATGATATGTTTGGCTGAAAATAGTGTATGATATCACACATTTTTTTAAAATATTAATGGTCTGCAACGTCAATCTATCTATTGCGTTTTAAAATCTTCTTGAGAAAATTATACGAAACGTAACACGACGCAAAGCAATTGGTATAATTGTAACTATTTTGTTATTGCGAGGTCCAACCATATGGAATTGGTAAAATCTGAGCACATTGAAACGGTAATCGAGCGAGAAGGCTTGCTTTTGGAATATCGAAAGCTTTTTACGATCCAACAAGCTAACAAAATTTTTGTCAGTTTGGAAAACCAAATCGAATATTTACGGTGATGACGGTGTAATATACAAATTTTCTAAAACCGAATTCAAAGCCAAAAAATGGGTGACAGTTTTGGAGGATTTGATGAAAGTAGCTGATCAACTGATCGAAAAAGAGAAACATTTAAATTTTTGTCTTGTCAATCGATACCAGAATGGAAAGGACTCGATCGGGTTGCACAAGGACGACGAAAAGGATTTGAATGCTTAATATCCCATCGTTACATTTTCTTTCGGTGCCACGCGAGATTTAGTGTTTAAAAGAAGAGGTAACGAAAACGTATACGTACCTTTAGAACATGGAATCGTGTTGTTGATGCATCCTCCCACGAATCGGTTCTGGTATCATGAATTACCCAAAAGAAATCGATTGAAAGATGCGAGAATAAGCTTAACTTTTAGAAGAATTGAAAATGATGTTTAATTTTTGTATTTTTCGCCTACCTGCCTACCAAACAAAATACAAAAAGTACTTGTTATTACATGTCTTTAGAACTGCAGATGTTTTTAAAATTTTAATAAAAATAATTTTTTATATTTATTCTTGTGTTTGTCTGAAATCATTACTTATACATGTAATTTTTAAAATATTTTTTAATTAATTTTAAAATTTTATTTTTTTTATTTCTAAAAGTATGATTTAAATTCTTGTTTTTCCTACTTACAAAAAAAAGTATTTTGCATAAAAATTTATTTTTTAACATAAAAATAAAAAAAGTTATTCTTAATTTTCTTCTAACATTATGAAAAAAAGTAAGTTTTTAAAAATTCATTTTCTCTAACATGAAAATGAAAAGCTATGCTGAATTTTTTCTAGAAGAAAAATATTAGTTTATAAAAATCTAAAATTAAAATTGTTTGATATTTTATTTTTAAATTTTTGCTTAATTTTTCTAAGATTGAGGTAAACTATGTTTTAAAAAATTATTTTCTAACATTAAGAAAAAATAGTGTATGTTTTTTAAGAAAATTATTTTTTCTACCATTAAAATTGTTTAACATTTTATTTTAAAAAAATGTTAATATTTTTATTTTTCTAACATTAAGAAAAAATATTCTGTTTTTAAAAATTTATTTTCTAAGATAAAAATTGTTTAAACATTTTATTTTAAAGGTTATATTATTTTTTTTTTTTCTAACATTAAAATAATATTCTGTTTTTAAAAATTTATTTTCTGTCAGAAAATTTGCTTAATATTTTATTTTAAAGATTATATTAATTTTTATTTTTCTAACATTAAGGAAAAAATGTTCTGTTTTTGAAAATTTATTTTTTATAATCTTAAAACTGTTTAACATTTTATCTTAAAAGTAATGTTTTATTTTTTTTTCTATCATTAAAATTGTTTAATAATTTATTTTCCGCATTGAAAAAGTTATACTTATTCATAGATAAAAATGTTATTTTAAAATTTTTATTTTCTAATATTAAAAATATTACTTTTTTAATGAAAAAGAATTAATGTGATTTACTAAAGTTTTAAAAAGACAAATTTTGAAATATTATATTGTAACTCTAAATTATACTACATATAAATTAGATATAAAGTTGAATAATAAAACATACAAAAATATTAAGTAAAACAAGCATATTTATTTAAAGACTTTGATCGGAAGCAATATACATTTGTTTTGTATTTTTAACCATAACAGACATATTTAGTTTTTCTAAGAAAGATTTGCTTACATAATTTGACAATTGGGAATTTTTCTGTAAAAAATCTGTAGCCAATTGTTCGAAGTTCAAGGAAAAAAGAGCAAGTTCGCCATACATCTGTAAACGACTGTCATGATTCATCGTAATGCAATCATGTCCTAGTTGATTAGCATATTCCTGGACACATCCGTAACATTCGAACACATCGGCGATAGAATTTCCCAGATAGTCACACAGAAGTTCAACCAATGAAGTTGTTAATACCAATTCAACTTCTGAAAAGTCCATATTTACCACAGCACAAGGTGTAATTTTCGAAGCTTCGAAACATACAATCGAATACAATCGACATGGCACTTTCCGTAATTCTCTTGTGGATTCGTACTAATTCACGCCAGTTATTTTCGTTCAGAACACAAGTTCCTGGGACAAACTTCTTAGAATAGTCCTTTTGGTTAAAATAACGCTGGCAGGTAATATGCGGAACATTTTGGATGAGAGCTGCTGAAATCACCAACGCGTCTTTTACAATGAAAGACTGATCAGGTGAGGAGGGTACATCGATTTGCTCGATGCGTTTGGCAAGTGATTGCCAGAGCACAGGTGACATACACACGCCTCTTTTAGTTGGAAAAAGGCGATTATTATCATTTCTTCCATATTGACGCAAATGAATTTGTACAGCGTTAGCAAAATACGTCACTGCAGCATAGATGTCTTGACCCAGATGGAAATGATGTAGAGGAACAGCATCGTCAGAGAAAGATGAATCTACCTTGGTATCATCATCATCATCATTAAAACACACTCGTTCACTTGATACATCTATGGAACTAGACTTTCGTTTCATTTCTTGTAATTCTGAATGAATATAAGTCCGCTTAAGAGAAGAATAAAATATATAAACACAGTCAGTAACAAGAAGCAGCTAGAAATGATTTTGAACTAAATGTGCTGCAAGTTTATTGTTAGAACTTGATACCACCGCTGAATTGTGATAGGTTTGCTTAGCTGATACCACCAAACTTAAAGAAGCTGATTGGCGGAGTAAGATAATGTATTCTTACGCCCCGCGGAATATTAAATTGGGTGTAATTTGGTCATGTTATCAATATTCGAGTTATAACATGTTCATAACATGTTTACGCATTCCTTTTCATTATCACTTCTAAATAATTCTGTCGTGATTTTGTAAAGTTCAAACACGTATTCTTTCTATGAATTTTCGAAATAACCATACAAAAAAAAAATTCTTTTTTTTTCTTTTTTTTTTCTTTCAATAGTATAGCATCAATAGCATAGCCAAGGAGTTATATCAACTTTTCAGCATCAAGAGTTCTTACAATTCAACTTTCTGTTAAATATTTCTACATGATCATCGATAATATGATCATAATGTAATCGTGCTCGAATGTTTGAGAACAAAGTTTACATAAAAGCTGAAATTTTTTTAATTATAAAATTACTAATTATATTTAGAAAAAAAAATTTCAATAATTAGTGAGTCAGCCCCTCTACACGACAAGTCTTTAGTAACATCGTGATTCGAATTAACAACTCTACTAAAACCCCGCCGGCCATGGCCTCGCGGTCATGACCACTCGGCTACTGCGATGGTTCCCCTGTTTGATGTGTAATTTCTGAAGACGCAACAAATGTGTAAATTATCCATCCTCAATCTAGAACAGAGCATTTTTCAGTAAGCTGTGGTTTTATATTGTTTGATTGAATGAATAGTTTTACGGGATATAGAGCAACAAAGGCTATTATTTCCTTTAACACAAATAGACCCTGAAGTTTTTCCAATACAAGCAGATTGGCCTTTTTAGAAATAATACGGTACAAACATTTCAAAACATTGTTGCCTAATATTTTGATTTCGAGAAAAATGCATCTAAAAATGAGTATTAAAATTTCAATTTCATTCATTTGTCCCACAATGGTGAAATTTAATTGTTGGATTCTGAAGGTCTTTTTTTCATTTCAACACTTTAAAATAATTATTTTAAAAACATTTGGATCAAAAGGAATATAATATTGATATATTATTTTTCATTCCAATGATTTACAGAACAATTTCTTGGTAATCTTATAATTAAATTCCCAGACACATATTTTTTTGTTTTGTTTTTCTGCATTGTTTGGGTTTTATTTATTACGAGGAAAAATTCTCCATGTCAAGGAATTTCTATGTCGAACAATAGCTTTAGTTTTTTTAATTAAATTTTATACCCATATCACTTCTCAAGAGAAGTTCTGTAATTTTCTGAACAATCATTCAGAAGTTTAATTTCTCAATTCAGAAAATTAAACTGACCTGAAATCTAAATTGCGAAAATAACATGTTTCTAACACAGAAAATCAAAAAGTAAAATAATTCTTACAATACGCATTCTATAAAATTTTACTTGCAACGGAATTCAATAACTTGAAAAATCTTTATGGGAAAGCAAGCCTTTGGTATAAAAACTGACTAAATATAATAAACGATTACTGAAATTCTGAAAAAAAGTAAGCTTTTGTGAATGGAAGAAAAATTTGTGAATGCATTTCTATACAGTTAAGAAAATAGAAGTTATCTAGAAAAAAAATTTTAGTTTGTCAATTCAATTATTACTTTTATTGTATATCCAATTATTACTTCTAATTCTACACGCTTTTACCAATATATATACATATATATACAGGAGAGTGATGGAGATTGTTCATCCCGAATATACGATGGTTTGCTCTTACGCAAAGGGCTGGTTGTTTAGGGAGGTAATTCCGGATTCCATGTGTTGTTGTTGTTGACATGGAAAAGGCTCGCAGTAGCTTTACTTGTTTATTAGGAGAGATGATGAAGAGTGAAAAGTATTTACACTATGATATATATACAGGTAGTAAACAGTTCTTCCGAGACGGATAGATGGCTGCCTCATTTAACCCATATTGGCGATGGGCGCTGGAGCGCGCTCGGGCGTTTGAAGTTTACTTCCGACGCGGGTAGCGAAGGAGAAGAGAAGTGGAAAAAGTGGCGGAAAGAGAGAGGAGAGGAGAGCGAATACGCGGTGTAACTCAGTTTTGTTCTGGGATAGGTGCCGCTGCATGAGCTTATCACATGACTCTGATTCGTGGGGACATCTATTGAGTATCGGAGGAACTGGTTTTACAGTAGATTGAAAAAATAAAAATTAATTGTTTAATAATTAGGTGGAAAATCCTACATATATATGTATTGCGCTTGCGTGCGTGCGTGTGTGTGTGTGCGTGTGTGTGTGCGCGCGCGCGTACATTCATTGCCATAAAAATTTGTACACCGAGAAGAAAGAGAGAGATTGTTATGGGGGCACGAAGGTACGTGGCATGCCTGTCCAGCAGGTATGTAAATTATTAGAAATGCAGCGTGATCGCGCATTGTGCAATGTCAGTAGAGGGAGTTGAACTTCGTTCTCTTTGGATTATAAAACAGGTAAGCAGAGCTTGTTTGCTTGTATTTAATCTGTTGCAGAGGGACACCTTTTAACTAGAGATGCCATTACGCCGCTTTCGGAGACAATATGAGCTGTTGTCCTAGTTCGATAGGGGAAGAATCATAGCGATGATGGAAATCAGGTGGTCAGCTCGGCGAGTAGCTCGCCACCTAGGCCGTTCTAACTGCACAGTGAGGAGGTGTTTGGGACCAGTAGACAAGAGAGAGAGAGAGGTCTGTTACACAGCAACCAGGCTCAGGATGCCTTCGAAAGACCAATAGTCTAGAAGACCGTCACATCATATGACACGCACGTATAGCTCCAATTGTCTGATTATCCATCATCCATACTCAGGCAGCACCTTCACTACTGACCTCTGTGTCAGTCCGTACCATCTCGGGACGCCTGGCTGAAAGACAGTTGCTATCGCGGCGCCCATTTCGTGTACTGTCATTTATACCCACTCACTGTCGCCTCCGTTCGTAGTGAGGTCGCGCTCGAAGGGATTGAGCTGAAATCGAATGGAATCAGGTCATCTTTAGCGATAAATCCAGATTCAATTTGGGCAGTGATGACAACCGTGTACGTGTGGAGAGCGTCTTAATCCTGCCTTCACTGTTTTGCTGCGCGCCACTCCCATAACTGGTGTTATGATATTGGGTGTCATAGCATCGACACACGGTCACCCCTAATATAGTTCCACGAGACCATGACAGCCCCGAGGTACGTTCGTGACATTCTTCAGCCACATGTGTTGCCACTTATGACAAGGCTCCCAGGAGCCATTTTTCAACAGGACAATGCTCACCCACACACGGCAAGAGTTTCACAAGACTGCCTCCACTACATCTCCACCCTTCCCTGACCTGCTCGTCCCCAGATTTGTCACCGATCGTGCATATTTAGAATCATTTAGAACGACAAGTCTGACTGCCTACGAGTTAAGTGGTATTAAAAGCGCGTTTACAGCAGCTGAGGAACGAGATGTCGCAGGACATCATACGACACTCGTATGTCTCACATCATACATTCGTGCTACAGGTGACCCAACAGGGTATTAAAACCTCCATTCATTTGTAATTTTTTCTCCAATAAATTATCATTTTGCATTGATTTTTTTTTCACTTACTTGAATTAACATCTTTCTTATGTATGTAAAATGCCGTTATATTCTGACAACTCTTTCTTTGTGAGCAAATTTTTATGGCAATGTGTGTGTGCTTGTATGTATGTATGTGTATATATATATATATATTCCTGTAAATTATGTGGATAACTGCAATTACGTTATTCTTAAAATAGAAACTAAAACAAAACAGAAATATTGCATATTAATCCATCTCTGGCAATTATACAAAATGTTACTAAAACCGTAAAGAAAAGGAATGGAATATTTTCAACAGGAACATATTAGGAAGTAATGTAGGGTATCCAAATCAAATGTCCCTAATTTGAACATTCGATTTTTAAACAATATAAAATTGGCTGCTGAATTTTTATATTTTAGTGAACATTTTCGGAAGTGACGTCATACTCCCCCCCGCCCCCTTCTGGCCGTGTTGGTCTGGATATACTGATAAGGTTATCATGTGTACCTACTGTATCGATAAGGCACCCCACCCCGTTATCTTTGGTATTGTTATTTATGGAGCGATAAGCTCGTTGTGTTGGTATACAAGTGCTATTCTAGATAAAGGAATATAATTGGAATAAATTAATTAAAAGTATTTTTTAATCGATACATTAAAAGTATTATTACTGAAGAAAAATTAAAAGATTTTTTACACGAATTAGAAGCAATGTATTTTGAATAAATGATTCTCTTTTACGCTCGAAGTTTTCGGATATCATTATTTTATATACTTTTTATAGTTTGAATATATATATCTTAATCTGAATTAATTGGAAGATATTTTTTGATTTCTTTGCATAAGTTTGATCAATTGGATATTATTATTTTACCGACTTTTTCTTTCGTTTGAATAAACTGAATGATTTTTTTTTTCTTTTTAAATTGTGTTTTACGATCATATTTATTTTGCATGTATATAAGAACTTGAATGTAAAATTATTTATACTTGATTAAATATTAACTAGATGAAGTTTAAAAACTGTTATACGTGCGTACATTGTATCCTAACGAAATGATTATTATTTTTACAATTGAAAAGAAAACGCTTTTTAAAACACCGTTTTTGAATTTTACCTTCTTGCTCAAACATTATTAATAAACATTCTACGAAAATTCTAATGGATATACTATAAGAAACTAGCTTTTATATAAATAGGAACTGAATTTAATTTTTTTTTTATCCAATGAATAGAATTCTTTGAACACTAACACAATCTTATTTAATGTAAGATATTCAATGTTTAAATGATTTTACTACAATTTTTTACTGTAATAATTATTTAATGATTACTTCTTGAATTATTTTTCTCTGACACACACACACATATTTAGCTTTTTCGGAAACTCACTTCTTTAAAGTTTAACAATATTGTCTAATATTCAACAAGTTAATTTTTTATTTCATGTATGCATTCTTTTTCTAACAACGTTTAGTTAAATGAGTTAACTGAATAAAATTTAGATCGAATTGTTAAGTATAAAAAACCTTAACGTATGAAATAATTACAAGTAAATTTATTGAGAATATACGGTTGATATTTGAAAACATTTTAATTTAGAGTTTCTACGTTTCTTATCTCATTTTCTTGATTGTATTTGCTTCAAAATTCTAGGAAACATCTGCGTACCGATAAATGCGGGGCCGATAGCCTGTGCCCCCTTATCTAGTGTATATTGTTAAAGAAGGATTTCATTTCTGAGGGTTATGTTGATTTATACTGTGGGGTTGTTCTGGTGAAATATCTTATCACTGTATACAAAGAAAGTTTACTGATTTATGGAATCGGTATTTCCAAGGGTTATGTTGGTTTAACTGTGAGAATGTTCTGGTAAAATAGTAAGGTCATTGAAAATATACTGTTAATATTTGAAAAATCATTAAGTTAGAATAACTACAAACAATTCTTTTCTAAACGAATTTTTATATGGATAGGTAAAATAAATTTAAGACTTTTTCTTTTTGTAACCAATGAGTTTTGATTATATTATATGAAACTAACAATAAATATGTTGTACTAATCTTATTCGAAACATTACTTTATAAATTTTCTGATGAACAGAAAAATTGATTCAAGCTTTGAACAATAACGATAAATATTAACTATTTTTCGCACAAAATGTATGGTACCGAAATTATTATTATTTTTACAACTGAAAAAAAGCTGCTTTTAACACAAAGACATTGGAATTCACTGTAAACTTTCACCTTCTTATGTAAGCATTGTTACTTTATATTTTGTCATTTTAGAAAACTCTATGAATACTCTATGTCATTTTAGTAATGAATGCACTATTCTACCCGTGATTTCTTTAAAACTTTGCCATACAATTTCTGAATATCTGAATATTTTGCTGTTTAGATGTATTATATTATTTTAACTATATTCTTATTATTTTTTTAAAAAAAAAAACATTTGCATAGTTTCCACACTTTTATTATTCATTCTATAAGACTTAAAAGGAGCGTTAATGATGAGCAAGTTAATACATTTTCTGAATCCAAAAATAAATTTAACAATCGAAGTCAGACTATATTATTTAAGGTTATCATTTTTTTTTTTTTGTACTTATTAAAAAATTTTAACATCTTTCTGAAAATCTTATATGAAAATCACCAGTTCATGCTGTCTTTTACGTATATGACGATATGAATTCTTTTCGTAATTTTTCTGAGCACTTGAACTAACCACCCAAAAAAATTGGATTTAATATGAAAACACCAAAACTCCAGTATTTGTGTCGAATAATCAATTTGTTTTTTATAATGTTAATACAGCTAACTATCAAGTTAGATTTTTTTTTCTAGCAATACTTTTTGTGTGAATCCTGAGCAAAGAAAACCCTATGAAGTCCCTACCCTGTTTATTCAACTCATCGCTTTGTACAATGCATATTTTTACAGAGAATTTTGCCTTAAGTTTGGACCGAGTTATTTTAATCTTACTGGAATGTTATCTACATATGAACAAGCTAGTTGTGTTTATATTCAAGATAAATTAAAGGATTTTACACAACTTAAAATAAATGTAGCTAATACAATCTAAATAAAATTGGAGAAAAAAAATAATACTAGGTTCCTGTTCTTACACGCAAAGTAGTGGGATCGGATATTATTTAGTTTAACTAAGCGCATTAATTGGATTAATATATTCTGAATACATTAGTTTGTTATGCTTAATTTAGAACATCTTAAATTATAAAACAATTATATTGATAAGCAATTAGTTGATAAAAAATTACTATAATACTGCTGATTTTGAATATCAAGTTAGAATTTCTAAATAATTTTTACATGAATAGGAAAATAATTTTAAGTCATGTTCTTACTCATTGAATTTGACTACATTTTTTGAAACCAACAAGCTTATACTCAGCATTTTTCCAAAATTTCTACCTACATTTTTACTAATGTATAGAAAAAAAAAATTGATTGAAACTTTGAACAATAATGGTAAATATTAGCTATTTTTCGCGTAAAATGTATGGTAACGTAATGATTATTTTTCAACTATCTTTAACTCAAAATTTTTCGAAAATAGGTGCTAACTTTGCCTGAACATAATTTCTTTATCTTTCAACATTTTATAAAACACTGTAATGATTGTACTATTTTCTATATGCTTTTGGTACTTTGTCTTACATTTTCTTAATATTTTACTGTTTAGATATATTACATAGGCTTTATATAGATACTTTTTTTTACTATATACTTATTATTATTATTTTTATTTAATTGTTTTTAGTTTTATTTAAAGAATAATTTAGTAATATGAGAAATGTTGAGTTTTTACCTACTACCATGACGACACATGTTATCTAATCTTTGGATTCTGAAGACATGTTGAGTTAAAATTTCTTATTATGGGTGAACGTTGGAGGAGATATGAGAAAACGTGAGGAACTTTGATCTATTTTCTAGGAATGCTGTTCAATATTCTTAAAAAGAATGATATTGATAGGGGAGAAAACATACGATTTCTATTCTTATGAATTTAATACCATTATGTATGCAAGCAGAAAATTTTGAAATATACATTAGAATTCAAATAAATAACTTACAATGTAATATTTTAACTATGTGTAACAAAATATGATGATTAATTTTTCGTTGAATAATACTAATTACATTTTTTTTTCCTAACATTTATTTATTAGGATTTAATTAGAGAAAAATCGTTATTTAACCAAAACACATAATTTTAAAAGACAACAATTCATGTTTCTACAATCTCTTTTGATAAAATTAACATATTCTTCTTAAAAGGAAAAATACTCTATCAGTACTATCAAACGAGTAAGTAATGTACTTTTGGCTTGTACGTAAAAATGGTTTCTGCTCTATTCGAAGAACGCTATTGTATGGTTATAAAATTATAGATGGGTTTTTTTTTTTAAGTTGTTAAGTAAATATAATTTATTCTTGAATTTGTCTGAAATATATTTTTTAAAACTTTTTTTTTGATATTTATCGCTTTTTCAAAAAATTATATTTAAAATATTTTTATTTTTCTAACATGAAACATGTTATGTTTAAAATTTTCTATAATATTAAAAATGTTTTTTCTACTTAAAAATAGTATGATATAAATAATTATTTATTTATAAAAAAGACGTTAAGTTTAATTTCTTACATTCTAGTATTAAAATTGTTAAGTTAAATGTATATGTTTATTTTTCTAACATTAAGAAAAAATATTCTGTTTTTAAAAATTTATTTTCTAACATAAAAATTGTTTAAACATTTTATTTTAAAGGTTTTATTGTTTTTTTTTTTGTATTTTTATTTTTCTAACATTAAAATAATTTTCTATTTTTAAATTTTTTTAACATTAAAATAATATTCTATTTTTAAAAAATTTATTTTCCATCAGAAAAACTGCTTAATATTTTATTTTAAAGATTATATTAATTTTTATTTTTCTAACATTAAGGAAAAAAATATTCTGTTTTTGAAAATTTATTTTTATAATATTAAAATTGTTTAACATTTTATCTTAAAAGTAATGTTTAATTTTTTTTCTTTCTATCATTAAAATTGTTTAATATTTTATTTTCCAACATTGGAAAAGTTATACTTAATCATAAAAAAAAAAGTTATTTTAAAATTTTATTTTCTATTATTAAAAATGCTACTTTTTTTTTTTAATGA
>BMAW01063307.1:188218-215056 GCA_019974015.1 Nephila pilipes
ATCGTCCTCGTCTCTTGATCGTGGTTCAAAATTACGATGTCTGTCAATAGTAGCCCTCGTGTTGCTTCTAAGTGCAACGTTAGCAAACAATCAATCAGTCAATCAACCAAATCGATATGACACCACTGACTGATCCAGAATAATCTATTGATAGATTTATGACGGATGAATTGAGTTCATTTTGCTTTAATTTATATGTCTAATCTCTGGTAGTTTTTTACCAACTCAGAAGTCATTTAACACGCCAAATATGTCTTCCAATATTGAACCAGGTTGAAAGACGACATTATCAACCTTCACACTTCCATATAATAACGGGGGCCGCGGTAGCCTAGTGGTCAAGGTCGTGGATAGCGGCTGGCGGTTTTCGTTCAGTCGCGGGTTCGATCCTTGGCCACCAAAGACCCGCCGTGTAGCCGGGGCTGATGCACGTTAAATCTGTTCGGGGCCCAAAGTCCTCCCGTTGGCGTGGTGTGGATGTTAGGAGAGGGGGGTGCCAGCTCAGGTGTCGTCCTCGTCACTTGACCGTGGTTCAAAATTACGAGATCCGTCGCCAATAGCCCTCGTGTTGCTTCTAGTGCGACGTTAATAAAAAACTAAACTAAACTAAACCATATAATAACGTCAAAGAGATAACTGCGGAAATACATATTTATCGAGCGTCTCTCTCTCTCAAACTCACAGCCTTCGTTGTACTTCAAAACAATTCTTAGTTGCGAAATGTTATTGCACTGCGACCGAAATAGTAATCTAAATAGTTATTCTATCTATCAGTATATCCAACTGTCATTTTGATGCAATAATTTCAAGATGTTATTGTGTTTGATAAATTCCTCTGGTTATTCGTTCTAAGGTTTTAGAAGAATGTGATGATTAAATTGATCGATTATGAATGCAGTACAAGAAGCAACAAAAGGGCTATTGGTGACGGACCTCGTAATTTTGAACTTCAGTCAAGTGACGAGGACGACACCTGAGAAAGTACTTTTCTCTTCTTATTTCCAAACCATTCCAAAGGGAAGATTTTGAGCCTCGACAGATTTAATGGGCATCAGCCCCCGCTATGCAGCGGTTCTTTAGTGTTATCAAGACTCGAACACACGACTCGACGAAACCGCCAGCCGCGTGTCTGTGACCATGACCATGACCACTAGACTATCGCAGCCACATGACTTAATTGATAGTCACTGAGGGCAGATTTATAATAAACTTTTTTCTTTTCTTTTACAAAAATGTCTAGCATGTTTTCAGAAAATTAGAAATATATTTATCGTTTACTGATCTTTAGAATAGAAGTAAATGTTAAAAAGAAAAATATATATATATCACAAAAAAAGAAGGGTAGTAAAAACCATTATTTTTCAGTATTGTTACGCTTAAACTGGCAAAAGAAAAATATGCGTTATAATTATATAATTTTTTTTAAATAATGGGCAAACTAAAGAAATTCCTGAAGGAAGGAAGAAAAAAGTTAATAAGGAAAAGGAAAAAAAGAATAGGTAAAAATTTTAATAAGATGAAATATGAAACTGAAGTCGAATTTTTAAGTGAAAGTGAAACAACTGCAACAACTCTCTCTCAAAATGTTTATCATCATTTCTCATATCCAATTTTAAAATATAACGAAAATGTAATCCATATCTATGTATATAAAAGTGATACACTTCATGAATTGTAATATTTAGTTTGAGTCATTAACAGTCCCTTAACAAGACCTTGAACTTCACGGTTAAGAAATCTAAAAGCGAACGCGACTTTCATTCAACGTAACATTTTCGCCAGTTCTCATTTTTCTCTCCCTTCCTACAAGATTTTATGAAAGGAAGAAACAAATCATTTTAAATAAATGTCAAAATAGCATCGTAAGAACAAAACGAAACGTGAACTTCAAGTATGACAACTGGTTCTTCGAAAAAAAGAACAGAACGTTTGTAACAAAGAGAAAATCAAAAAGAGAACTGCCACGATTTCTAAAATTCATATTTACCGCATTCCGGTTTTCCTATTGTTTGGCCTGCATGCTAAAATGCTTTTTGGAACGATAACGGCTTGCGTTCCATATAAGGATTGTTCCATCTTTTAAGTCTGTGTTTGGTTTGGGTGTCAGTTTCGGCGAAGTAGGCCGCGTGTGTGGTGTATGCTTCGCTTCTCCGTAAACATCAGCACATGTTATAACATTCTGTTCGAATCACCCATTCGGATTTTAACTCTCTCCGTTCTCTATCGGAATAAAAACTCTGTCACGTGTTCCTTTATTACCACATTGCACCGATGCCGATTTCAACACCAGATTGTAATTATTGTCAATTTTTATAGACAAAAACTCAATTTAACCGAGCGGATTGCGGCTTTTACGGCTTCCTGTGCTCTGACGTCACATGAGCGCCATCTTGTAGTAAGTAGGGTGTGCCGAGCAAATCGGTAGAGTCGTGAAGGGTAAAAAGTGACCGACTAACGATCGGTAAGTTTGATATTTTCACTTTCGTACATTTAGTTTGTTATTTTTATTTATTTCGGGGGCCCGTAGCTGAAATAAATTTATGGGTGCATTTTTTTAGTGAAAAATCGTGGCTTGCAGTTGACAGGTGCAATAATAAAACAACTCAGCTGATTGGCATAGATTTTAAATGACCTAAGTGCAAAATATATGCTGTGGGAAAAGCTTTGCCGTCCGATCTGAAAGCAAAATAATTGGAAGATCTGCGAAAAGCATACTTGCTAAACCCATTATTTGTAAATAATTGTATACTTATATTTTACATTTCATAAATACAAACACTGAATTATAGGACTATATTTTAACATGCGCTCGTATTTATTAAATGTTGAGTTGAAGTAGAGGGTTAAAAATATGCTTTCAGTTTCACTTCAACTGTATGGTTTCTCGAAATTTTTTCAAATAGGCATTTATTTTACGTCTTTGGATTTGCTGTTCTGTTACGTATCAAATATTTTATTATTCTGAAGCCTAGTTACTTGAAATCCAGGTAATATTTTGTGACCATAATTTGTTTTTCGCTGTTTTCATTGTACTTGTAGAAATTAATAGAGAATATTTTAGTTTAAAGCGCTTTTAGTTCATGTTTTACCTAAAATATTTGTTTTGAAAAATGTGCTAAATGTAGAAGTAATATCAGGTTTATCAAATTCATTTTGATTTTAATCTGGAATTGCGGTAACAACTCTTAACTGCTTTAATAAAACTGAAACATGACTTTTCGTTATGTCAAATTTAAAATGGCACATTCAAAACCAAATTTATTCATTTACAAATAATTTGTGGATATCAAATCAATTGAAAATATTTATTTCATTTACATAAATATTATATTCATTTGATATAAAAGTTTTGTTGCTATTCAAATTTCTTTGTCTAGATAAGGAATATTTTAAGCTATGTTTATATATATATATGCCCCTTTTTTTAATTTATAAAAGCATTAAGTTAAATGTACACAATTTGGATTATGAAAAAATGTGTAACAAAGCTAATGTAATGTCATATTAATAATAAAGTAGTTTATTGCTTCAATTGAAAATAATATAGTATACACACACACACATATATATACTATTATATATATATTACACATATGTATATTACTATATATATTATGAAAAATTTTCAATCAAAAAGCTTCCATTCATTCATTAGTATTTAGCATGTTTGTTTCTCAAACAGTTTACTTTCTTTTTAGATGCTCGTATATTTATACCTAATATTTTATTAAATTTATCATGGATATTTTTTAAATAACTATAATATTATACTTGGTATTTTGTTTGTTGTCTTGAGATTCAACTCCTTTAGAGCTTTTCATTCATTGTTGAATGTTGAGAGTAAAATTCTTTGGCAATATTCTATTGCTTATTGCATAATAAATTAGTGCATTTAAATTCAAAAACTTGAATATAAATTATTTCATATCGTACTTGGGTTTATTTTTCATGTACTTCATTGTATTTTAACATGTTTGATTTAACAAAAGGGTACACTCTGAATATTTTTATTGAAATTTTAAATAAATCGAAATATATATATCATCTGTTGAGGTTTTTTTTTCTTCTTTCTGCTAAACACAAAACAGACTTTTAACTCTGAATAAATTTTCAGTTCGGAAAAATAACTAAATGTTAAAATAAGTATTGTGTTTTTGACATGTTTTATTGTTATCATATTGCATTTTTAAAATTTTAAAAAGTGATAAATATTTAAAATCTCGTGTAATGTAAACTCTTAAATAAAATTTATGTGCTTTTAACTTGGTAACAGGTAAAATTAAACATCAACTTAGCTTTATGATATAAAAAATAAAGTATGGGACAAATTTTATGTGAGAAAATTGAAATGAGAGTAATGTAATGGAATATAACTCTCTCAATAGAATTGCAATGTCAAATATTATATTAATCGATTCATTTTTCTATTAACAATACATGATGAATGTATGTTCTATTAATATTGTATTAAACAAAAGCTGCTTTAATGGACAAAAATCAATTTATTTTTTTTGAAAATCATTTTATAAAAATCCTTGCAAAGTATCTGTAACATAATACATGTAAAAATGCAAGATATAGCATAATTTACTATGAATATATTGTCACGTAGATATTGAATATTTTTATATTTCAGTTCAATATTAAAATCTTAATAAACAATAGTTTTACTTTTAAGATAAGAGTTCTGTTGCAATTTGAATTAAAACATATGTATAATTAGATGTAAATTTAATTTTTTCAAAGTAATTGCAAACTTTTTTTTTTAAATTGGAATGATCGGTAAATGAATATTCATGATGAGAAGCTAATTAATATCTGTTGATTGTGTTAATCATTCTAGTTATTCAACTTTTTTTTTTTTAAAATTTTAGTGAAAACTGTTTTAAGATTATTAATTTCATGTCAGATTAATATTTCTTTTTAAATTTATTACATGACTAATTCAATAATTGCATTATATTTCCTGATGAATTATTCCATGATTTAAAAATATATTTTTTAAGTTTACACCAAAATGGATATCTTTCAGAATTGAAAATTAATTTCGGTTAAAACTTTCTAGAAGTTATTCCTTGTATGTTGATAATTTTTTTTACAAATTCTATTTACTGTAGTTTGTCAGTTTTTCCCCTCCATATTCGTAGGGGAGGGGGATAAAACTAATATTTATACCTATTGATTACTGATCAGTTAATGTTCATCGTAGTTTTAATTAAAACTAATAATATTTTCTTTTCTTTCGATGTATCATATTTAAATATTAAAGCCTGCAAAGCTGAATGCATTTATTGTAATATAAAACTTATTTTAATGTAAACTTTATTAGTATAACTGTATACGCTTTTATAGACTCGGAATAATGTGAAAGTATTTTAATTTGAAAATATGTGATATAATATTTATTGTATTTTCACTAGTGCAAATTACATGCAATTCCAATTAAGATTATACTGTTTAAAACTGTATTATTTGGTTCAATACTATATATGATCCAACTTTTCTTGATGAGAAATGTTTGTTCATAATTTGAGAATGTTCTGGATTTTTTTTTAATTATTTTAATGATGTACTAAATTAAATATTTCAGACAAAATGGAATTCATATTTTTGTATTACTTATTTTGTAATTTATTATATAGATAATATCTTCAATATATTTTTCATCTTTTGATGAATTTTTTTTCCCTTAAAGAATGTTCTTATTTTTAAGGGGATGCAATTTCCTTTTAAATATTTAGTCTTTCTACATATCTCTATGTTCACTCTATCTACATTGTAATTTTTTTTTTTTTTTTTTTTTTTTTTTTTTACTTAAGGAAAGAAGTTTTACAATACATATATTACCCATTATAATTTGAGCCTATTTGAATCGTATTTTCAGCAAATTAGTTGCAAAATTATTGCTGTGTATTGTAAAGAAGCTTCTTCCTTTTTTAAAAAAATTAATATTGCTTTGCATATTTATATGACTTGAGTATACATCAAATAATCCAATTGGGTTTTTTGCTCCTCCCCCAGTTTTCTTCTAAAAATCTAAATTTCTCTAAATGTGAAAAATTTATGTGTTGTACATTACAACCTAACAAAGGATATCTTGTATTTCTTTTATCTTTTGTTTGTAAATATCTTAAAATTGTATATTATGTTTATTTATAAATGAATAGCATAATAACAATTGAAAAATACACAATATTTTTTGATAGCATTTTGCATGTTGGGATAAATTAACATTTTTCTTCTTTTATGAAAATTACACACAGGAAAATTGTTTTACTTACGATGTAAATAGAGGTTAGTTATGAAATTATTCTTGTTTGGACATTCTTCTATAAAATTACTATATTTCAAATAATTAGCTCTTATTCCTGAATATATTTTGATATATATATAATCAGAAATTAAAAATATAAGTGCTGAAGAATTCAGATTTGACATTAAGGTGGTTAATCTCTTGCGTTGTGATGAGATTTTCATATGTAATGTTACATTGGTTTTTCAGTAAGTGTAACATCGTTGTAAAGATCATCTTTTATCTCTAAATTAATTTTTAAGAATAAAATATTAAGTAAAAATGTAAGAATATATGTAATAAAAAAAAGATTCATTTTTATTGTGTCTATTACAAAAAAAAATACTTGAAATTATATGCAGAATCTAATTTATTGCATTTATTAATTATTTTTTTTCATTATTATATAATTTTATTTGTAATTTGTTTTTATTTCATATAAAAATAGTGAATTTTAATTTTAGCATCTTTTATCAATTAGTATTTTGCATAAATTGCTGGAAATAAATTGAAATAGTGTATAAATATGTTAAAAAACTAATTTTTTTTTAAAATGAACCAATAATGATTCATTTTAATAATATTAATGAGGTTTATCTTTTAATTTTAATCAAAATATATATCTTTATTTAATTTTGGTATTGTACACTCTCGTATTAGTTTATCAAATGTTAAGATTTGATTACAGTCTTGTTCGTTACTATTCATTTGAAAATTTATGTTATAATAAATTGCATTCGAAATCAAAAGAATAAAATATTGATCAATTTATGTGTATAAGCAGGATCTAAATATGTAGGAGAACATTATTATATTTTTTCATTATAAGCCTTAGGCATTGGAATACGACTATCAATTTAGATTTTATTTGATAAATATTTTTTTAAATTTTTTGAATGTATTCTTCAGAATAACTGTAGTTTTTTTTTCTTTCAAAATAGCAAAAATTTTACTAGTTTATTTTTGTGAATATTGTCACATTACATAAATTTATTAATAGAATGAATGTATTTCTATTTGAACAGATTACCTTGTTTTATATTAAGCCATTCTTGTATTAAGTGATAAAATTTCAATAAATGGTTTATTAAGATTCAGTTACTCGCATATGATTAATACACATCTGCATTCAATTTAGGAAACTGACCAAAGCCATTGGTATTCTTTTGCTCCATATTTTACTTTTCTGAACATATTAAATATTGGGGAAAACTTTTAAAAAAAAATTCTAGAAGAGGATCTTTCCATTCTAATTATAATAACACAAATGTTTTATATTTTGCTTTTGTATATCATTGTTTAAATAGGGCTTACTCTTTGAGGGCTTTTGAATGATCAAGTGAGTAAAATTGCAAGATAAATAATGGAATATGATGTAAATTATCAATTAGGTTTCCTCGGAAGACATCCACAAAAACAATTATCAAAACTGAATGGAAAAATTAATGAAAATAAGGTACTTTTCCATTTTGCCAGCGCAAACAATAAAGTCGCCAAAAATGATACAACCGACACCAAATGTAATATTTGTATAATGTATGTTGTTGCCAATAAAGCCTGCTTGGCAAGGTTTGAGCCATTGAAATGGAAAAGTACCGAAATTTTTACTGCAGCAAATATTTTAAAATTTTGGGGAACATTTCACTCATTAATATAGTTTCTACTTTGACAAAAAATAGAAGAGAAGAAATTTTGTGCAACTAAATTTTTAGTCGAATGATTATCGCCCCTGGGCTTTTATTAAAATTCCAATTACAAGATGATGCAGTTTGTAGTAGTTGCAATAGAATAAGTGATCTGGAACTCATTCTATGAATATATGTAAATTCCATCTCTTATCAAAATAATTGCTGGAATATATTCCAAATCCATCCGTAATGCATTATCACATGCAGAAAACTTTTAGAGAAAGCTGTACAGAACAGATGAACATTTAGAGCTTTTTGCTAAGGATGAAATACTCTGATACTCTTGAAACTGAGGGAAAATGTTCTTAAAAAAGGCACAATAGCCTTTGTGCTCCACATTCTTCGTGAATCATTCTTTGAGGGTTTTGCGAGTTGCACTTGCCTGCCAGCCTTTTGAACTTCGAAATTTTCCATCTGCCTTTCAAACTTATATACTTCCCCAATTAGAATTCTGAAGTCAAGTAATCTACTATGCAAATACCTTTTGTAATAGTTTTCATTGATAACCGAAATGTGTGGTTGGTTTGAATGATAATTTATGTTGAGTTACGAGAAAGCTTTTGACAATTAGTCTTGCATTTTTGAAACTTGGTTGGGTAATGATATATCTTACTGAATGATCTTCTGCATGTATTTGATACTCTTGCTGTAAGCACTGGATTTGAACATTTTGTACACATTTAAAACTGATTAAAAGTTTGAAGTGTTTATTTAACTACTCATCTTCTTTAAGTATTTTAAATTTTGAAAAATGTTAATATATTTTTGGTAAACTTCCATTCTGTGATTTTATATCTATTTTATTTTAAATGCATGGCATTAAAAATATCTCATTTGATATTTTACATCAGTGGAACAATAAATCAGTTGTAAAAGTGTTGTAGTAATTAATGTGTTTGTTTCATAACTTTTAAGTCTTTTTTTTTTTTTAATGTGCTCTTTTTTTTAGTGTATTTATTTTTTGATTTTAAGTTAAACTTGTGAAAACAATTTATCTGCCATTCTTATTTCATGTAAATTCATTCCAATAAAAATAAAAACGCAAAGAAATTTTATATAATGGTCTGTAAATAAAGCAATCGTTTTTATACATATGTTGATAAAATTTTGTTATATGTATTAATTAAAAATAGTTTTAATTGTGTTTTCAAAATAATATTTGACTTCATTATCATTATTATTAATGTATTATTTGCAATATATTAATAATAGGGTTATATATATTTTTCTGTTCAAGCATATTACTATCAAAAGATTAATGCATACTTTTAATTGTATGAATATATCTGATATCTATTTCAATTATAATTTTAGGATGTGTTTTACACAAGTAATTTCTTTTAAATAAGAATTGTCAAGATCAGGCTGTTTAGGTTTTTTTTTTTTTTTTTTTTTTTTTAATATTTTAGGTTTGAGAAAGTTATTAAAGCTTGTATGCTTAAGATTTTTATATTTATCTCTTAAGTTGTTTAATAGAATATGCCCTATATATTTATGAATAATCTAAAAAATGTGTTCTTAAATAATCCACTAACATCAATTGTTTTTATTTGTACATTTTAATGTGTGAAATCAAAGAAGCTTATTGTATATTTTGAAAGGATTGATTTTGTATTAATAAATTCCTGTAAAGCATATGTCAATAGTTTAAAATTTCTTGAGTGTCTGGTACTTTTGTTCTCCTTTCTGGATGCATTAAATTGATTTGAAAGGTGAATCTTATAAAATTGCTATTAACTGTTTTTATCTTCATGTATAGTCTAGAGAATTGTAAAATTAATACTTGATTCTGTGCAAAACAGATATATGGGCAGCATTCATTCTTGGCAGGTTTTTCTGACAATCCCTATTGTATACTTTGAAGCAAAAGCTAGTGGTCAGAGATCCTTTTTATTGATATTGATAAACATAATACTCAAGGAATATTTAACGGGAATAAGGGTTAATGGGAATATATTAAGAAAGTTTCAAATCGCATGAATAAAAGTAATGCTAATTAGGAGTATAGAGAATTTATCTCTTGAAATTAAAAACTCAATGTGACCTTTCAAATTTGCAACATTATTAAACTAAAATCAAAAGCTTGGGTGAAAGGAGGCTACACACAAAATTTATTTAAGGTATTATTATTTAATAGCATTTTAGATGTATCACTGTTCCTTCTTTAAACATTCTTGCAACATTTTTTGGTATGAATGGGGGATCACTGAAGCCTGTTTAGTGTAATTAATATCTAGTATTAAAACAGAGCAAGTCAAAGACTTCATTGAGCTTTAAAAAAAACCATTCTGTATTACAATGAGAATCACAATGCATTGAATTAATTATGGCATAAAAAGTCATCCCATGTCTTGATTATCAATTTGCATATGGAAATATGTCTTGCATGATCATAACTGTGGGTAGCAATTATTGTATCAATTGTCTACAACCCAATCCGAAGAAAATCCTAATGAACACATTTTTTAAGAACATTTTTTTTTTTATTTTTTTGCATCCGAAGAAAATCCTAATGAAAATTTTCCCATGTAGGTTTAATCAACATTTTGTTGTAATGGATATATTCTTGAACAAATTTTGACCTTAAAAGGGATTGTACTGAATAAATTGATTAATTTTTATGATCAAATTGTAAATCATAAATTCCACATGACAAGTATATTATTGTTGGAATACTTGTTGAGTATATTATTGTTAATGTGAAGAAACCAATGCTATCTGCCAACTTTAGTTCATTGATTAGCTAGCTCTACTTTTATAATAGTATGATTAAAGTTTTTTTATGGAATTTAAATGCAAGTTAGTTTGAGCAAATTGTCTCTTAAACCTTTTTTTTTTTTACCTGAAACATCGCTGGAACCCTTTTTATATATTTAAAATGCTGACTAAAAGGATCCGTGGAATTTTCGGATATTAATATTTTTAAGTAATTTCCCAGCACTGCTGCGTAAAAATTTCAAGAATACAAAAGTTAAATGATTTTTTTTTAAATTGAAATTAGGCATTTGCTCAGAAAACTTTTTAACTGTGATATTCTCGGGTTTTTACCCCCCATTTTATACATCTTTTTTCCCTACTTCTTATTCTACTAGACACAAGATTGCTAGAGCTAATCACATACCACTAGACCGTAGGCGTTTCCGAAATGTTCGAAAAGTGCGACGAGTTGAGTGGGACAAATTAGGCAGACGATATTTTATCGCATTTTTTGCATGCGTTCGCTGTATTACCGTAGCGCATCCAAGGAAAGAATAAAGAAATGAAAAGTGCAGCGAACAGTTTTTGGACGCTGGCCAAACTGGTAGAGGAAATGTTAGTGCGGGATGGTGAAATCTTGACCAAGAAAACTTAATATTAATCGAACCCTTTTAAAAAGATGAATTTCCGCGGACATACATTTGCGTCGCCTGCTTCTGATAGAACCGTCGCCCAGTTAATGAATGTGACCGTTTAAAATTCAGATGTCTTCTTTCGCCAGAGCATTAAACGTTATGCATTTCCCTCTCGATTTTTCATTCATATTTTCTTTGACCACGAGTTCGTTCACCTTATAAAATTTGGTAATTAGGAAGATAAGTAGAGTGCACTTCATTGTTTGTATGATTTCAAAAAATCCCAGTTTTCTTAATTGCGGATTATGTTTTTATATTTCTCTTTGGAACCTAGTTACAAAATGTCAGCGGTGGGAAAATTGAAAACCAAAAAAATATTTTTCATTGACCATGACATTTTAAATATTGTTAATAAAATTTTTAGTTACTTTTCAAGCTTTCATTCAGCAGAAAAAGTGTTAAATGGAAGGTTGAATGTTTTAATATTCTTTATCCTCCAAAATGACTCATTGAAATAATTTTCCAAATTAGATATTTTCAATGTTACTTGAAAAGAATAATGTATGTTAATTATTTACTTTGAAAATGCATGGATCAGTGATTTTCTAAGTTGTACTTATTTTAAGAAAATCTGCTTTGACAAAAAATGCTGTTCATTCCTTTTCCAAAAGATATTTTTGTGTGTGTTCATGATTGAATCAAATGTCCGATTCGGTAAATTTAGTGATAAAGTTACATATTTGAATATGAACTTGTTATAATTTTTGCATCGTATCACCTTACAATAGTACTTTTTCTCTCATTCTCAACACACATATATATATATATATATATAAACAAGTTAATAATCTAAATTATTAAAAAATAATTCGGTAGGGAAGAAATCCGCATATATATATATTTGCTTAAGAAATAGTGATATTTTTAAAGTTATTTTAATTCAATGTGTTATCATTCATCTTAAAAGGCACAGCTCTGGAGATAAATATCCATTTGTGGAAAATGTGGTCATGATCTGTTGTAAAGAGTTCAAGTACAATCGCGGTTGATTTTCGAAATTTCAGCAATGAATGGAAAGCTTTGAATTACACCCCTTCAACTCCTCCGCAGTTGTATACATGTTATGATTCGAGAGTTTCTAATCCCCTTGGACGGGGTAGAGACTTGAAGTAATTGCATTTCGTCCCACGCACGAAAAATGCTTTCGGCTTAATCGAACATTAGTTCCCTAATGGTTAAGATCTGAAAAAGTTCGAATTTGGTTTTTAATAAATGGGATCCAGATAGTAATGATTATAATAATTGCAGAAACCGAGGTGAAACTTTCCCTTCCTCCCCCCCCCCCATTTTGTGCGTATGTCTTTCTCTAAACTATTTGGTGTTCATTTTATTTTTAAAGGCAAAAACATTTTGAAATTTAGTGATAATACATAAATGTTAATGTGTGCGTATAAATATTAAGCATCAAAGAATTGCGATTATATTTATGTATAAAATACTTCATCGGTGCTTTGGAAATATTGTATTTAAAACATTTTGTGCTAAAGTTGTGGCAGTCTTAGCACAAAAAAACGAAAATTTAAGTCAATCAATAACGAATTTATTAATATTCACGCGAGAGGGAGGCAGATACATCAGGAAGGGTGGACGACACATGACCACCCGCTCTGATAATAAAGAAAGAAGTGACAGAAAAAATTCCCTGTTTTTTTCTACAGGGTAATTAAATAAAGGATTTTTCAGATCACATGGAAAAGATGTAGGGATCTTAAGATATTTTACTTGAAGTCTGAGTATATGGTAGGGAATATCCCTATTAGTTCAGAGTGTGTGAAATGCTGATCGAAGCATTCTTTGGAAGTCAAGTGATCGCAGAAATTAATAGAATCGCAAAATAACAATGAACTTATTGTTATTGAAGATTAAATTTAGGATAAGTTAAGAAATTAATTAAATGTAAAGGAAATCATAATATTAATGCAAAGCTGAAAAAGTAAATTTGTCCTATATATATGACAAATTTACATTTTCAGCTTTGCAATAATATTCACTCAACATTCTTGATTGGTTTTGATCATTAAGACAAACGTGAATGAGATTTTTTTTTTAACAGTTCAAGAAATGATTTAAGCAAGATCTAAAAATTTCTGTATGTAAAAGTTTAAGAAAGGCTTTAAAATTTTAATAAAAATGGTTACAAAATAATATATATATCGAAGTATAATATTCAATATCAATGTTAAAGAGTGTCTAAAAGAGGTTATGTTTAAAATGAGTGACTCGAAATTTTTCTAACAAAACCGAGAAATATTTAAGTCGTGAACATAAAATAGAAAATCACATTAATAAGACATTTCATTTAATATTTGTATATTGTGACAAACGTATGCGAAAATAAATTGTTTTGATTATAAATAATTTAAATAAAATTCATGGGTTTAATAAAAAATTATAAGTAATACTTATACTTGAAGAATTTTTCTCAATGAAACGAATACAAAATATATAATTAAATGCGTAATACACTATCTACATGTTTTAAAAATAAACATGTAGAAGCATAGCTGATCAACCCTTAGGTTTCCTAATCGTGATCTAATTTTTGATCAAAATAACCCAAATGTAAAAAAAAAAGAGTTCTTTCAGATTCCACACTTGTTGTTGTAATAATTATTAAAGCAGCGCCATACTATTCGAATATATTTTCCTGTTAAAAAAACTCCTATTCTTTTTTAACGATTATATATATATATATATATTTCATGTTAGAGACGTTTTATAACGCTGTATTTTTCTCTTTTTGTTATTGATCAATAAGTGGTTTCTTTTTCATGTGTAGGCACTGTCAATGTAGACGTCGGAAGTAAAAGTGTATTATAGTTATATGCATAACTTACTGAATTATCAGTAAAAACCTGTCTTCCGGGCTTACTTACTTTTGATAAGTACGGACTTCAAGATCCTGGGGCACCATATGGATCTTTTTCTTTCCCGTGAGATTTGCTGTGCTTGGTAAACATGAATGACACACTCTCAGAATACACTAGCGATCCTTTTCTATTATAGACCCTTCTTCAAGTCAATTTAGTTTTGTACGTACGTCAAGATCTCGGATACGAATTGTGTGGCAGAGCATAGTCAGATATGACTCCAGCGCCATAAACCTCAACTTTCACTTCCTCATTGCCAGTTAAAACAATGAAGAATTACCGGTAATAATCTGAAGCTTAAGTTTGCTATTTACCAGCAAACCGATACTGCAGTTCCTATTAATATCGATAAATTGGCTTAGCAATCCTCATAGTTGGCGATGCTTTTGGAGTAGACTGTTTGTTTTGAAGTTGAAGAGCCTTTGCAATTATTAAACACGTATCAATTTTCTTTTAGAAAATAATGGATGAAACCGGAGACTTCTAAAAACTTTGGGGTCTTACCAAAGGCCTCAAAGTTTTTAGAAGGTATGAATGAAATACCGTCTTGTGTATGTAACTTTACATTTCAAAGTAATTTAAATATTTACTTAGTATTTTAAAAAAGTTTGAGAGTTCCGTGACTTTTTCCTGAACTATTTTTGGGCACTAAATCCCTCTTTTAGTCTGCTAGAAAACTGTGTGTGGGGGGGGGGGAGGCAATATTTAAAAAAAAAATCGAAGATCACGGACGAAATAATTCTCAATTGGCAGTTAGTAATCATCGCCCTCTGTAGATTTGGCTGTTCTTCAAAAACGGATAAGGCTCTTCTCTGTCTCACTCAAGAAACTAGTTAGTAACCAATTATGTAGCCGTTTGCAACTAGTTAAAGAACTAATCAGACAGCCAACTTAACGGTTGCTTCCTGATTTCTTCAGACCTTAAAGGGCATGCTTTTAATTTTGAACAATGTTGTCCACCGTTTATTTCTTACTTAGGCTTTGATTATATCCATCGCTTTAAGAAATATTTGTAAATCTTTAGCTGTCACTGATGGGTTATTATTGTTTTTTTTTTTAAATGGTTTATTGCGTAACAAGTATTTTATTCGTTTTTGCTGAATAGTCGTAGTAATTATTATTAGATTTATTTTGTTCTTGGGAATGCTAACTGCATATTTCCAGCTCTTTTGTGTTATTAATATGTGGATTGTTAGAAATGTCTTCGATATTTGTGCCGGTCGAAACTTTTCTAAAGGTTTTGTAATTAACATGTAATATTACTCATGGTGAAATTTGCATCATATCTTTATTAATGGTTGTTGGCAGAAAGTTGTACTACGTAATCTATTGTTTATGCATTTTATTTATTGTCGTAAATTATTTGTGTCATAGTTTTGTATTACTAGGTCGCATATGATATAAATATCATTTTTATAGTTTTTTATATTTAATAACCTTAATTTTTGAAAACCGCATTTATCATAAATATTACCAAAGTTTTATTCTAGGAAAATTTTTCGCAACAAGTTCATATTTCCATCTTTTTAAGTCAATCTCTTCCAACATTTATATTACGATATAGTAAAATATATTGAAGCAGGTATTCGTGATCATTGACATGATCAGTGGAATCTTGAAATTCATTGTAAAACCAACCATACTTTATTGAATTTCATTCTCTATAAATTGGTCACACGAGTTTGACACATAGACATCTTTTACTGGGAGAAAATACCACTATGTGTAACCTTTGTATATGTCTCTGGATGTGAGACATATTTTGACTGAATGTTCTACTTTTTAATTGTTCGATTAAGCACTTTAAATCGTAAATTTTTTCTTTGACTCGATTGGGAACAATGCCCAACCGAATATTTTTAATTCCATATATGACATTGGCTTTTTCACCATACATATAACTTTATCAAAAACTACTCTTTACTCTGTACATAATCTAGTGTTGAATTTCTGAACTGTTGATATGACTTGGATGTGGAAATATTTCATCTCATGTTTGGCACTATAGGTCCCCAAGAGGATTCAGTGTCAGAAAAACCACCAACCCTTTGATTTTAAAATTGCATTCCCTTGTGCCTATTTGTTTATCTGTGGATTAAATTTTGTTCGTGTTTTCTGTTTGAAACACCGTTATACACTTCTCTGTGAGGGACACGCACCGGACCAAACATTTTGTCTCTTAAATAAAGGTATTCTTTACAAGAGGTACTACAGCATTTTTTAAACCTTTTTTTTTTTTGTTGCATTTTCTTCGTCGTTTACGTTAGCTTTGAAGATTTTAAATGTTATTAGAATTAGCGTTGCAGCCGAATGGCCATGACCTGCTCATTGTCGTCTTTTTTCAGTCGGCTCATTGGTTGAAGTCCCGATTCTACCGGAAGCAGTGCTGATGCGCGTTAAATTTGTGGGGGCTCAAAACTCGTATGTCGGCATGGTGTGGAAGTAAGTAGAGGTGTCTTCCTCGTCTCTTGACTATGGTTTAAAATTGTGAGGTCATTTAAATGTGACGTTAAAAATACTATCGTTTCCAAGACTTCTGGATTAAATTGAACTTATTCCTTGAGTTGTTATAGAAAGTAGATTAGCTAGATATTCATTTTCGCCCCATGTGTTTTTAAAAACGTTTCATCAATTTAATTTTTTAATAAAAGCAGTCTTATCATTTCTCCTAATGCACACGTTTCCAAAATTCAATTAAACTGATCTCCTTATGTTATCTTAGGGTTGGGCGTCTCGAGTGGAATCACAAACTGAAGGCATCTCCTTTGATATTCAAATCAAGACTCTGTATCCCATCGGTGAATTCTAAACGGAAACCTTCCCGTAAAACCACATTTCTTCCTTCGCCTACGTCGCTTTTCCGTGTCGTTTATTTGTATGTATACACACACTTTTTTCATCGGTTTTTCAACGTCACAGCAGAGAAGCCCACGTCGTCTTGACACCACGCTCTTCCACCCAGTTCGACGGCCCAGGTCTTATTTTATCGTGGCTTTCATCCGTGGGCAACCGGCTACCCTTATATGGGCCTGGGCCTTCCACATAGAGTAGGTCGGAGGCAAGGTCACTCACTGCTGCGTGCCCCTGCCTGCAGGCCCGTAAGGTGTGGGCCCTTCACAGTCGTCTGGTCGCGGTTGCGGAATCGCGCCGGAAATACTTTTTTTTATTTTAAATTTACGGAACTGTTTGAATCGAAGATGAGTCTAATGGTGTTCAGGGGTTGAGATGAGATGTCGGTGGATTTTTTTTTTTTTTTTTTTTTTTGGTTGACATTTACCTGGCGAACTCGTCCTTCACGCAGGTAACTAGTAAAACGAGATTGTAGATTTTTTTTTAATGGTTTTTTTTTTTTGCAATTTTGCTCCTGTTATGTCTGTGTAATCGATTCCCCACTGTTAATGAGTTCTTGTTTGAAAGATGGAATGTGAAAACTCGGAAGCACAGGATTTTGTGTGTGTGTTGAGAATCTGCTTTAATTGAATAATTTAACAAGGCGGTATTTGAAGAATTTTCTTACTATATGTATTGCTACTTGAAATAGTTTCAAGAATATGATAGGAAAAGTGCAATAAAAATTATATACTTATGACTATCTATCTAAGTTTACTTTTTATTGTTCTGAAAACATTATTTTATTACTAATTGAAAAATAGGTCGGAGGCTTTGTGTAAAATATTAAACTGTTCAGTAAGCTTCACTTGCCGACCTTCGAGGCCCGAAGGTTTCACTACCTTGCAGAAGTTATTTTAATGCAACGCTATTGAACCCACTAGTGGTGCAATAGTTTTGTATTGTTTCTTTTTTATTATTATCAATAAAGGTTTATTTTATAAAAATATTTGTTCATAAAGCCACCCTCCCCCCTTTTTTTAAGACTTTTTTGACCATTCTTTGTTGATGTCGCTTCCTCTCTGCAACTTCTGATACTTTTTTTTAAGTTTCAAAAAACTGACACTAAAATTATTGGATTCTGGTTTATTCCAGGCTGCAGAGAGGTCAAATAATCATTGTGGTAAGATATTAAGACTGCCATAATTGGCGACATAATAGTATTTGAGTTCTCGTAAAAGCATTAAGAATGCATTTTGAGTTCTTCTGAATTAAATCGTATTACAGTAGAGCAACGATTATCGAAACGAAACCGAAAGTGTTCAAATAATTGATCATTTTTTGGGGGAAAATTGTACCAAAAAAGTGTTCAAATAATTGGAACATCATATTAAAGAAAGAACAAAAAAAGTGTCAAAGTCGTATTTTGTGTCAAACATTTTGAGAATAACACAGAGAAATGATTAGCCCAGTTTTACAAGTTCTTAAAGTGTAAACTGCTATCTACGTTTAAATTCCGATTTTCTGTCATTTTCATCGTCATCTGTGTTCCATATTCATATCAAGAACATTCAAATTTTCTATTGACGTCTCTGTTCTTTTTAATGTCTAATATTGTTGCTTTTCCAACTCCATATTCCCGGGCTAAGCTTGATCCACTCGCACCATTCTTCAACTGATGTATTGTGGCCGTGTAGCCATAGTCGCGAACTCGCGGTCGTCGTCGTTCCGGTGTCAGCATAGCCTAATTTGGCTCTTGCGCCACAAAACCCAATAGTCACTCACTCGAGTCATCATGCTACTAAAGATCCGCCGGGTAGAAGGGCTAATGAACGTTACATCTGTCGAGGCTGCATGTCCTCGCGTTGGTGTGATGAAGAACTTTGAAGAGAGATGCCCGATCAGTTGTCCTCCTCGTCACTTGACCGTGACTCACAATTTCGAAGGACTTCGCCAATAGGCCTCGTGTTCCTTCTAAGTTCCTTTAATAAACAATGAAATCAATTGATTTATTATTTTAGATTTTATCGGAAACACTCAGGACAAAACGGTTACGTTTACTGACCATAACGAACAGAGCACAACTACAGTACGATTTGTTACAAGAGGAGGATCACGTGCCACTCACGACGCGAGGTTAGTCACGTAGACTGGTTGGGGGCACCATTAGCGGAACTTTTACATGGCGCAGAAATTTGAATTTGCTGACAAGAATGCCGTTGGTGACCCCCTATATTTCGGTTTGTCTATATTCACATAAGCAGTGTTCTACTGTAGTTATCCATTGATAGTTTCTCTGAGATGCAAGAACTAGGGGTATTTTCATACATTAAAAATTTTCAAGATTTTTTTTTCGAAATGATTGTTAGTTGCATAAGAATTTCGAGGGATGAAATTCTTCCCCTTTCTGCCTCTCTTTAATATGTTGCATTGTGTAGACAGCTTTATAAAACCATGCGACAGCATATCGCAGCGAGCAAGCTAGTTGATGTAAACTTTCGCTGCCTTGTTATCTAATGTTTATGTCTTCGCCTATCTGTATCCTTCATTAGGCAAATTCCAATAAACATTTTTCTTGTTGATAACGTTATTTTCATGTTATTACGTGTAGATTTTTCTTTTTCTCTTAGGGTTATAAACGCGATTGAAGATATAGGGTTTGATAGCTTGTTATAAGTTCTCTCTTTCTATATCTCTCCCCCCCCCCTTATCTTCAAATTAAAGTTTGAAGAATGTTTGTCGACGATTGTGTTAAAAAAAATTGAAGGCTCTTGATTTTATGTCTGGTCCTTTTTAATTGCTTTGAGATTTGTTAGATTTAAATTCGATTATATTTCACAAACCTTGATATGAATAGGAACATGAAAGTTGCCCCAGAAAATAGACAATAGATCAGCATTTGAGATAAAATAATTTGGAAATAGTCCGCCATTATATGCAGTTTCTTGTCAGAGACCGGATTCTGCAAATTAAATTGAGAGTTTGCTACATTGAGTTGGTTCCCATAAACATGAGGGAAACTTCATCCTTTTGGTACCTTTGAATCCCTCGGGGGGGGGGACGCCTTCATTTCCATCAATATATTTTTATTTCTTTTTTATTAATTTATTTGACATGTATCTTTAATTGTTAACTGTAATATGAACCGTACTGAAAGACATTAAATGCTGTTATTAAAACGATTATGCTCTTGGCATGGTTCTAGTTCTTGTAGGGAGTACCTTCACTGGACACTTAAGGCTGGTGAATTTTGAAATAAACTGTACATTAGTAATATTTTTGTGAAATGGATATTTTTAAATATATATTATTGCATTTTCTTGAAAGTTCTCCACATTTACATTAAAGTTTAAAAATTCAAAGTTCTGTCTGTTCGTGAAGTGAAAGAAAATAATATAATTTTCATCATTATTTGTTACTTCTTTCCTACGGATGGTAATTTGTAAATACCAGTTTTCTTTCTCTTTTTTTTTAAAAAAAAGGCCTTGTTTTTAGAGACGAAAAACTCAAGTAGTTCTTGGTTGATCTTTGCTTCAGTTTTGAATTTTTTCTCCCTTCAAAACTTTTACAGCCTCTTCAAGACCCGCTGTATAGCTGAGCACTTAAAATCTGTGGGGGCCCAAAGTCCTCCCGTTGGCGTGGAAGTTAGGAGAAAGGGTTGCCAGCTCAGGTGTCGTCCTCTTCACTTGACCTAGGTTCAAAATTAAGAGGTCCTTCGCAATAGCCCTCGCGTTGCTTCTAGTGTGACATTAATAAAAACTAAACATCAAAACTTTTACAGGGATAGAAACAGAATGATAATCGGAGGCTGCTAAGTCTATGGAAGTGTGGTAGATGCTAGTATGGAGTATGATGATGGTGGTGGTCCCAGCATGGCTCTGCGATTTTCTAACGAATGGTCTGCATTATCATGATGCAGTGTATTGTGCTTCCTGTTGAACAGCGCCCGCTTACTTTCTTTGAGTACTTTGAGTCCCATTTGCTGACAGTATCTCTCCGAATTGAACTTTTCGTTTGGTTTCAAAAGCTCGTGTTCGACATCCCATCCTGAACGCAGCATTCTCCTTATTCATTGTGCTTTTCCCCGGGGCACCATCACATCCATACGCGGTTATCGTCTGTTCCCGAAACGAACTGGAATTTATCAATATACACCACTTTTTGCCTATGTGTGGCATTCCACTTGGCTCTGGCTTGGTACCTCTGTAAGCTGAATCGTCGCTGTTTCGGTGATAAAGGCAGTGCACGAAAAGGGCTCTTGGATTGCAGATTCGCTTCCTCAAAACGTTTGGAAATGATTTGGGAAACTATTAGTAGCCCTACATCTAATTGTATCGTGGAACGTGTCACTGTGGTATTCACGAAAGCTTTCTGACTGATCATTCGATCATCTCACCTCGTTGTCTTCCAAGTCGCTTCATACCCGGTTCTTTGCACTTGGGTACCATCAGAAATTTTAAAACTGATGAATCAGTTTGAATATAATTCTGTATTGTTCTAGCGGTGTGGTGAAAGAGAAACAACTTACTATACTAGAAAAATATTTCCGCATTAGTCCGCAGCGGCGTCGAGACTTTTTCGCTTGAGTGGCGCAGAACGCTAAGTATTATGCGTTTCCAGGCATAAATTGATTCCGAATTATGCTGATATTGCAACGCGACGCCGTTATAATTAATGCACTTAGTGGTATTTTTTTTTCAATATGTAATTAGGATTTACAACCCAACTTAGCCTATAATGGATATTACGTTTTTGTATTGAGGTGCTCTAAGAAATGTTATGTATTAAATTAAATATAACGAATAGATAGCGCCTAGTGTTTCTTTAAATTAGATTTTCGTGATTTCAGCATTTCTCTATGCGACCCCATTTAAAGTTGCCACCCTCAATTTAAAAAGCGATTGTCTAAAACATATGTTGCAAAGTAGAGGAAGAGGGATGAGTTTCTTAATGTCTTCGTGAAGAAGACTTAATCTATTATTTCAGAGAATGAAACGTAAGATGAGGAAAGACCATTACTAGTTCATAAATCGGCCATTGAATTTTCAAGCAGTTTAAGAAAAGGGGTTTAAATAACTGATTCGTTGAACCATTGTTCTTGAAAATGTATTGTAATGAATTTACTAAAACTGAACTGAGAACTATTTCGGTGAAAATATAACCAGATAACTGAAATATGATTCACATACTCAATATAATGGTATTTTTATCGCTCGAAATGTTACAGTGAAAGAAAATTTAATGAAAACGAAATCTATCTTTGCACACAAAAAATTAGTTCGTAATATTTCAACAGAAATATGTATTGCTTAATTTTTTTTTATGTGTGCTAACATCATTGTGTGATAATTAATTGTTGACAGTTTAATACCGACATCAAAATAATATTTGGCTCAAAAAATTTGCTTCGAATCTGATGTAAATGACAAATTTTACTCCAACAACAAAACCTAAAACTTGTTTATTTTATTTGCATTCTCGAGACGATTTAATAAATTACAAATTTTGTACATCTTCTTTTCCAGCAAATACTTTCGTATGTCAAAAATGGTTTCTTCTGAAAAACAGATTTTAAAATATTTTCTTTATAAATTATTTTTATGAGATGTCTGTATTACGCGTCTTGTATTCTAATGTTTGTAGCTCAACATTACAACCAGGTTGGGTCACCGTTGGTTTTTTATGCTTCATTGCTACGGTACGTTTCAAAAAAAAAAGATTTTTGTTACCTGTAGAATATTATCGCTACTGACGTGCCGTAATTTTTGTGTGTGTTGGAACATTCTACTATGAATGATATGAAAATTATCTAAAATTTTGATGCAATAGTTTTTTAAATCTTTTATTTTAATTTTAAAAGCTTTCGATTGGTAGTGTTCGTAATATTTACATGATTTTTTATCCATTTTTGCTTCGATTTCAGTGTTTCCAAGCGTTATATTTGGGTGAATTATCATAATAAGTCATTTTCATTCCCTCTCCCTCCCCCTCCCCAAAAAAAACACACCTTAGAATTGTTCTTCGCTAAATTCCATCTAATTACATAAAGTTTTTAGTGAAAAATACTATTTTTTAATTAATAGCATTTATATTCTAATTTACCATAAATATCCGATTACCCCATCATTTGTAAGAGAGAAGTTAATCAACTAGAATTTCTTATGCAAAAATTAAATGATGAAATATATCTGATGTACTCCGTCAATTTACTCCTTTCTAAACTGTGATATATACGAGAAAATGAAAGGATATGAATAACAACAAATTAATCAAAATTCACTGAAATGAAACGTAAGTGAAATGTGAACATCGGAAATTCTTCCTTTCCTTCCATAAAATTTTAATTACGAAGCTGGCAGCCACGCCAACTTGTTGTGGAACTTCAATCCCCCAAGAAGGAAATCCATTTACTACTCGCCTCGCCCACCACCTTCGTGACGTCACGATTCCGTGGAAACCGAATTGTCAAAAATCGTCTGCTGCGTGCATAGTAAAAGATGACATCATATGGAAAAATGAAATGAGTCCGGTGGTCTGTACTACGCCGCTAGAGCGCGCATTAGAAAAGAATACCAGGTACTTCATTGTGACGTCATATTTGAAAAGAGTGCTGTCAACCTATAACCGTAGCTGACGAGTGGTCAGACGGTTTCCTTTTTATTTTTTCCGACCGAAGGGTATGTTTTACTGAGTCATTTTTCAGTATGTTTTAGGTTAAATAATGAATTTTGAGGATTTACAAACTGGTTACATTTAGTTTCAAAGCAATTGGATATATTTGCTATTTTGTCATTTTTAAATGGTGGCATTTCAGTTTCTCCTTGTGCTTAACTGGGATAAATCTTCAATTTTGTTTTAAACGTTCTATAGTTTAAATTGTTCTCATATATATCAATCATGAATTATTATGAATCAATTACAAGCTTAAATTTTCCTGTTCCTGTGTTCGATTTTATGTTGAATCTTGAAAGTGTGATGATTTTGAAATGCTTTTAAATATTTCTGTTTCCTTTTCTTTTATGTTTAAGTGTGTTCTCCATTGCACATCACATTTGTTTCGGTGTCCAAAATTTATTAATTTAAATGGAATGTTATTTTGAAAAGTAAAATTACTCGTTATGATACTTCACAATTCATTCTACGTCAAAATCGCCTCTTCTGTTTTCAGACATTCTGTATCTCGACGAGTTTTAGAATTGTTAAACAAGAATTCTGAATTTGATTTTCTCAAAGAAAATTGAGATCAATACTTTGATAATTTAAACAGAAACTTGTTTATTTATGCATGTATGGCATGCAAATAACTGTATTTTAGTATTCGTTACATGGACGATTTTTATCGTTTTTAAATGTTTACCACCATTCGTCGCCCTCATCAATGAATTAAAATACTACTGTTGGTTACTGTATCGTCTCGGTTCTTATCGCTACTATTTTAATCTTGCCCGAAGTTATTTGTTTTCTTATCACCCAACAAATAGACCATGTTCCAAATAGGCAGATAAGTTGCCTTATTTTTAGTGAGAACTTTCCGCACGGACAATTTTTAGCTTAGAAATCGGAATTTGAATCGAAGAAACGAATTTGAATTTCGAATGTTACGAGAGAGTACTTATTTGCTGTTTAGTTGTTGGGTTTATTTTTGAGTTTGCCTAAATGGATGGTGTGCGTTATGTAAGAATAGCGTGTCGACATCCGCTCAGGTTACACCGGAAGTGGCAATGACGTCATTTACTCGAACCTGAACGTGTTTACTTTTAAAGCTGTTTGTGTTAATACATGCAGTAAGTATGAGTCGCCCGGATAAGTTTTATTTCGTGGAAAAAAAGTTTGTCATCCGATTGCGTATGTGTATTTTTTTTTAACTCTCGTCATTCTTTTCGTTTGCGTGCTTGCAAAGCATTATTGTTCTCATTTTGTTTTGGAATAGATAATTAAAATTTTGTTTTCTTTATCACTAAAAGAGTTTTTTTTTTTTTTTTTTTTTTTTTTTTTGTCCAGTTTTAAAAAGATAAAGCACGTTTGAAGGTTTTTCCGTGGCCGATGTTTAACGTATTGTCATAGTTGACTCATTCATAAAACGGAACAAAGAGAGATTAGGTATTTGATTTCTTATTAAACATGTTTCTGATTGAGGGGGGGGGATTTATGTAATATGGATTCCCCCCCTCCTGTTCTTGTTTTACCTCTTTTCTTTTGAAATATGACTAAACAAAAATGATGTTTTATTCCACCTGGTCAGGTGGAATTCCTCTCTTCAAAAAAGGCATATATTTGCATGGTGGCGGAATCTTAGACTAGTAATTTTCATGGGGTGCAAGCTCGAGATCCAGTTGCATCAAAATTCACCGAAGGAATTCCACTCAGTTCCGAAATTTAAATAGATAAGTATGATCGTCATGACCCTTTGTAATCTTAGGTAAACACGAGTAACGCTCCCCCCAAGGTACCCTTCTTGTCAATCTTTTTTTTTTTTTTTTTTTTACTCCCAAACCTCTGGATCACAAAACCAAATTGTTTTCACAGCGAGATCAGGCTTTTGTACCATAAACCGTAAATATCACTCACTCATCTAAAGAATTTTTGAGAAATGAAAACTGTCTTATTAAATTCTAGTGGCTCTCAATGTCCTTTGGGATAAGTGAAGACAATAATGTGATTGGTTGTTTCATAATCATCGAACTTACAGCGTTGGAAACTTTTCAAGTGAGATAAGCAGGTCACTTCCCCTTAAAAAGTCCGCAGAAAAGCATTTTTGTTTCGCGTTACTGAATTGTCTGTGTGCTTTAGTGTTGAGTAATTGTTAACTGAAACTTTTCTTCAACGGTTCTTACATATGTTGACTATCCAGTACCACGCAAAAGCGAAAGAAAAGAAATTTAACCTAATTTAGGGAGAAATTATTGCAATTTTTTTTAAAAAAAAAAAAATTGACTTATTTTCATCACACATTGCGGTAGCTTAGCTACATGTACGAGTCTGTCATGTAAATTGTAAACATTGCTGGATATTGAATAACAATATAGTTTCCAAGTTCAACCGCGGTGTGGTGGGAAAGTTTAAAGAGTGAATTGTTTGATTGAGAGTTGTATGACTGTTGTTTATATATATATATATATATATATATATATAAACAAGAACCAGTATTCTTTTTAACTCCCATTGTCTTTATGCGGCGTCTGAAGATTGTCAGATAAATGTTAGCTTTTTCTTTTTTTCCCTTTTGCCACTAAAAATTGTTTAACCGAGAAATCTATCGATTAAGAAGACTAGGGGTAATTTTGAGAACTGAAAGCGGAGATTGAATATGAGCAAATTTTCCGAATTGCAACATCTGACTTTTCAATCAAAATCGTGGAAATGACGTCAGAACCTCATTTTACTCTACTTGTCACTTCAGATGTATTACCAAGTGCGGAAAAGATTTCTTTACCAATGTCTGTCCCTCTTATCAATAAATGCACTTCATCTTCTGTGCCTTTTGAACCAAAAGATTTACATTATATGGGCTTATCATTCAGATTATTTGTAGGAATTGCAAAAATAAAGTACTTAAAATTTTTGAATTCTTATTCTTTTAGTATATTCCTGTTTTCAGATTTTTTTTTTTTTTAATTCCAAATATTACTATTAAAAAAATATGACAATCTTCGATCATTTGAAAGTAGTCTGAGCAAAAATAATAATAATAATAATAATAATTTTTAATACATACTTTCTTTGTCGTAGAATCAAGTTTTTTTTTTTTTTTTTTTTTTTTTTTTTTT
>BMAW01063307.1:215456-452474 GCA_019974015.1 Nephila pilipes
GAAATCTGATTCAGTGAAATCGTTGCCAACCTCTAAATGAGCAATTTAGAAAATCGTATTGAGCTGCAAGTTTGTTCGACCACTGGCAAACTTTCAAATCGCTTTCGATGATAATCGCATGTTGTAAAATGAATTAAATGCGCAAGAAGAAAAAGCTTTTATAAATGTAAATCCTTCCCCTCCTCTGTTTCCTCGCAGATCTCGTAAATGAGATATTTTCGTGTTTAAAAATAAATATGCTGAAATATTTAAATATAATTTGCTTGATTTTGAATTGAATGTTTTTCCAATTTTCGAGTATTTCCTTTAAATTTCAAAGTGTTTGGATTTTTTCACTGTTAGAAAAAATTTTAGTTTATTCTATAAAACTTAGTCCATTAATTGAAAATCTAGAGAATCATTTTGATACTATCAAGTTTCCAATACCTTTTTACGAGTTTTTGAAAAATTTACTATAAAATTGTGCAATAAAAGCTAAGAACTTTTTTATGTGTTTGATTTAAACGTGCATTTACCTTTTTAATGTTAATTAATTTTTCTGAATTGTTAACGAAATGGCTAATGGTAGTTTTGTTTGGTTTATGAATATTTGTTAATTATTTAAACCGACTTGTAAAATTTCCATTTGACTTTGGTATTTTTCGAAACCGATGATCGTAAAAAAGTGGGGCAACTTTCTATCGCCATAGTGATAGTATATAGCGATATGTATAGTTTTTACGTAAAGGTATTTAAAGTTATTTACAATTTTATTGGTTAATTTTTTAAAAAAAATGTTCACTGTTCAATTCTGTATTTTTAAATTTTTATCTGTTTTCAAAAAATTGAAAGGGGGTGAGAACAATCTTAAAGGCTATGCGTTCATGAATTCTTTGTTCTTTATTAGTTTTATGTACATAACTTTTATTTCAAAAACAATCGTTTTATGTCTAGGTGAAAAATAGAACAGTACATTTGCATCCTTTGCTATATTTCATTTTAAGTAAAAGAAAAAAGTTTGTCGCTGTTTACTTTTAGAATTTTTATTTGGCGAATATTTTAGATGACATTTGTATGTCTTCATGAATTTTTCGAAAATTCCTGCATGTATTATAAGTTTTAGGAGTCATCGTTTTAGAAATTTGATGTTTTTAAGAATATAATAAAACTATTTTTTAGAATGGTGTAGGATAAAACATTTTGCGTACATTTGCGGGTCGACCCGACAAAAATTGCACCTAAAAGCAATGTAAAATGGTATCTTTTTCTTCAGAGCTGGAGGGCTGCGAAACAGTTTTTATTCTGTTAAGTTCTCTTTTTTTTCCCAAAAAAAAAAAAAATATTAAAAAAATAGCTGCCACTTTCCCCTCTCTTTTTGAATCGAGAAGAAAGGGTTGACGTCGCGTGTTCTCTGTCAAGTGAACCTAATTGCTTGCGTGGGCCTATTCTGTAACAGGACGATTGTTCCGTGGGGAAAAAAGGGGGGGGAAACCCATTTTATTTTTAAAGCATTGCCTTTTCATAGAAACTGTAATCGTAACTGCAATTCAGTTGAATCCAGGTGGGTAACTAGTTGGTTTGGTGTTGACGACAGATGTTTTAGAAAACGGAAGAAAACGAATTTTTCAACCATGCATTGTAGAGTTTGATCAAGTGTCTAAATGCGTTTTACCTCGACGTTTATTCACAAATACTATCTGATTGTTTAAATAAGAAAGGCACATAAAAACTGCATGTAAATATTTGTTTTACTGAATATTCTTAATATTGAATGTTTTTGTTTTATAATTTTTTTGTGATATCTGTAGTTTTGTTTGCTTAAGCTGGAATAAGTATTTTCTACATTGTTACAGTAAGCTTACTTAATCTCTATTCTGAAGAAATTGTCATCTTATTAATGATTATTTAGCTTTAAAATTTATAAGTAACCCTTTATTTATTTTTTTTAAATGATTTAAGAAATTTTAAGAATAAAGCGCACGGTATCTTTTTATTGAAATTAACTAAAGTGAGATAATCGTTTCCTTCATACAAAAGTGCATAAAAATAAATTAACAAGCGAGTTTCTCTTTCTTCCTTAATTTTGTTAACGTAAGTGAAGTGGACAACGTTCAGTGAATTTTTTGTGGGCATATTCCAGATTTGATGGGGCACTTGACAACCTTTTTTTTTTTTCCCATTTGTGAGAAATGTTTATGTGAGTACAGCTCAAATTTTAAAAAAACTATGATAATGAAGTATAAAAAAATCCTTTGAAGTATAACAGTTTTTTTCCCTTAAAAAAAAAAAAAAAAAAACTCTGAACAGAAAAATATTGCATCTTCCGATTAATAAAAATTACTATCCCCATTTTATTTAATATTAATGAACCTTACTCAAATGCGTCTGTTACAAGTTTTTACTCGAAATAAAATTCGTTCTCTGTTTTTACTGGCTCTGCTTTTTTGAAATTTCTTCATCTGTCATATTCTGCTAAAAGTAATTTAATGGAATATTTTGTAATATTGTGTTAATTTTTAGAATTCATAACTTTCCTTCTAAGTTTGGTTACACATGAAATGTTGCTAACTTTTTTAAAACTACCTTTCTTCCAGGATATATTTATTTCTTTATTTTTTAGAATTTGTGCTTAGCTTTAAGAAGAATATTGCTTTCCCTTGTGTTCTTCTGTAACCTTTTTGTTTCCTGTCGACGCAAAACCTGCGCTAGCTCGCTTTTCGACCCAACTTTTCACTCAGCTTTGCTTTATTTATTTTCTCCGGAAAAAGCTAGAGACGTTTCCGGGTGCGCGCAGCTTTGGCTGACTTCCTCTATCACTGCACTCTCTTGTTTGTTTGACCTTACCCAAGAGCTATTTGGGGGTCTCATCCTCCAAATTTATGGAGGGTTTTTTCATTTCACCTGTCTTCTACTGAAGCTCTGGGGTCTGTGAAATTATGTCAAGGGTGATAGCGTTAAAAAAGCAAACTAACTTTTAACTTTGCGTTTATTTGTAATTTGATATTCAGGAGGGAAAACTGAAATAAAAAAAAAGAACCTTATTTCTTTTTTATATTTTTCGATAATCGTGTGAGTTTATTCTTATTATCGATGTAAATGGATCCCTAGAATGGAAATGTCTTTGCAAACCCTATCATGTTATTACTGTACTTCACGATATATATATATATATTAAACCTTCTTTTGTATATTTTTTTTAAAAAACTTAATAAAGATTTTAAATTATTTTATCAAAAGAGTATGATCTCTCAGTTATCCTAATCTTATATTGTGAAATTATTCGTTAATCTGTTATACATGAATATTCATTTGTTAGAGAAATCTTTCATTCATGTAAAAAAATGTAACAAATATTTGGCCTACGAGTGGGAAATTAAGGTGGTAGTGAGGCAACTAAATTCTAGCGAGTTTAAAGTGTAGAAAGAATGTGTTCAGATTTATTTGAAATTTATACTTGCATGTACATGTGGAGTGAGATTTTCTTTCCAAAAAGGCATTTATTTCGTGATTAAATTCGAATGAAATTTAATGTTAGCGAATCTATGGAAATAAGCTTTTGCCATTGATTCATTACTTTATTATTCATGGTTTTGTGAATCTTAAAATTTCAGAAGAGAATGAATTGCTGAATTATTCGTAATATCTCCTAAAAGCAGAGGGGGGGGGGGGAAACTATTAAAAGTTTCCTCCTCCACCTCCCGAATTCAATCTGTAATAGCGAAATGCTTCTTTTTATGTATGTATGGAACTCAAAAATGAACCCATCTGAAATTGAGAAAGGTAAAATAAACGAACATCGTCACCAATAAAAGCGATTCCTTTTTTTAAAAAAATCAGAGTGTTGAAATAAAACATTATCTTTTAATCAATAAATTAATGTTCGGTGATGTAAGTTACTTTTTTGTTTTACCCTAGATAGCTAAATTTCAATCAGTTCTGTAACTTAATCATTCGATTCATAGACTACAAATTAAAAACAAGTACATGGTAATTCTAAGTGATTCACCCGATTTCAAAATTCTGTATTTTCAAAAATAAACGTCCCAGAATGATAAGTAATACATAAATACAAAGAAAAAACTGTGGAAGTGTTTTTGTGAAAAATAGATGTCATTCGTCTGTTCTTCATGAAGCTATTTCACGAAAGCGATTTCAGAAACTTTCATGGAGCTACCTCGCAGTTTGATAGGTCGCTGTGGTCCAGATAACTTGATGTTACACAGTTGGCCACCGAAGTCATTTGATATGACCCCATGCAATTTCTTCCTTTGGAGGTTTGAAAAAGATAAAGTGCATGCGCCACTATTGCCAATAAATTTATTTGAACTTAAAGCAACGATTTTCTGCTATTGTACAATCCATTACCACTGACATTTTACGAAGTATCTGGCAGGAATTTACATACCGAATTGACAATATATACGTGTAGCTAAAAGAAGTTGTATAGAACGCTTGTAAAAAACACTTCAATATTTTCCCTTTGCATTCATGTAATATTTATCATTCTATGTCGTTTATTTTTGAAGATATGGAATTTTGAAATCCGATGAATCATTTTGAATAATTCTGTTTATTATGTCAAACGGATTAGCGTAACTTTAGAGAAGTATAAGAATATTTCAATTAAAAAATAGAAAAGTGTTAACAATGTTTGCACTCCTGGCAGATGCTAAAAGTGTGTTCTACTGAAAAAACTTCGTGATTCTGTATTTATTTGACGCACTTTCAGTCATATTTTCTCTAAAAGCTTTTCAATATTTCAAAGTATCATCAGTATTTATTTTGATGGAACGTCGCAAACTTCTGCTTGTTATCACTATAAACATTCGACTATTAGATATCAATTACAGCCAATCACGACGAGTGCTTTACCACCGGATAACTCATTTTACCAGTTACTGTGAGTGAGGTGGTGTGAGCGTAACCGTGGAACATTCCGAATTCGCAAAACTGACAAAGGTCTATAATCTGTTAAATGAACGCTTAGTTATATAATGTTCATTTTAACTTTTGAAGGTATTTAACAGTATTTCTGTTACTCTTTACAGTTTCTCTTTAGTACTAGTTTTAAAAACGTTTTCTAGTGAAGATTTCAGAAATTCGAATAATCAGGTATCTTGAGAATAGTCGCTTTTAATGAAAGTTGTATTTTCGGTTTGTAAAATTAAGAGTAATCGGAATGGAATTACCAGCCAACAGAAGTTCGTTTTTGTAAAATGATTTACAGATTATCAGGAAAACCTTGAAACTTCTAAGAATTTGATTCTAGAGGAGATGAATTTCATTAAATAAAACTCTTGAGTTAATTTTTAATTATTCATCAAGGCCGTTAATACTTTCGGTTCAAATTTTTTTATTTTTTTTTTTTTTTTTTTTTTTTTTTTTTAATATTAATATTTTGTGAAGCTTCGTTTGTGTCTATTTTTGTGCAGTCGTATATTTTTAGTGTAAAGACACACACCAGGGTGGTTCTTAGAAGAACCAAAAGGAATCATTTGATATACGGTCTGTAGCTACTCAGGCTATTAATAGTCGTAAGAAGCACTTGTTGTGTCACTCGAATTTGTTTATTTACACTATTATTTTTTTCCTCTTGATTCTTTTTTTAAGAGTAAGTTATTTATCTAGAATAGGGAGGCATTCACGATATCGGAAGTGCATGCCTTGAAAGTATTTTCATTTCCTTTTCTGAAACAAGAGTTGTTAAATAGCTTATATGTAACTGGGACAACTCTTTAACCTAACAACTTCAAGATATTCCCTTAAATTAGTGCAAAAGGGTTAAATGTATTGTACTGCTTATCTATTTTTAAAAAGTGCCTGCTATGCTTATTGTAATGTTAAATTCTTTTAACATGATTTTTTTTTATTGGTGGTTTTTGGATCAAGAAATGTAGCCGTGGTATCCCAGTGGTCGGGGCCTGGAGTCTTAATTTCACTAAAACTCTGTTGTGAGGCTGGTGTATATTAAATATGTCGAGGCTCCAGGTCCTCACGTTGTTGTGGTGTGGGTTTGGAGAAAGATGTGGTGTCATTCATGCGTCATCCTTGTCACTTGACTGAGGCTACAAAACACGAGATCCGTTGCCAGTAGCCCTCGCGTTTCTGAATGTAACATTAATAAAGAATAGAAAATAAACGGGAAAAGAAATCTTTTCGAAGATTATGTATCGTATAAGGGGGAAGAAATAAGTCGCGTTCTATTTCGAACAATGCACTTTCATGTTTTGTCGGTTTCTGAAGAAAGAGGGGGGGGGGTGGAATATCTGACTAATAATACCCTATTTCCACATTTCGTTTGCCTGTGATGTTGAGGCATTGCTAATAAAGAGGTTCGCTTTAATATGCAGGTTTTTCCCCCCTCCTCGAGTTCAGTTCAAAAATAAAATACATTTGTGCAATGTTTTTATTACATATCTGAAAAGTATACAAATTGATTGTTTGCTAACGTCGCACTGAGAAGCAACACGAGGGCTTTTGGCGAAGGACTGCATTTTGAAGTTCGGTCAAGTGACAAGGACGACATCTGAGCTGGCAGCCCCTCTCCAAACTTTCGCACCACGCTAACGTGAGGACTTAGAGCCTTTAAAAATGTAATGGGCCATAAGCTTGTGCCCTTCACTAGCTAAGGTTTCGCTAAGCTTGTGCCAGCTCAGGTGTCGTGCTCTTCACTTGACCGAGGTTCAAACTTACGAGGTCCGTCGTCAGTAACCCCTGTGTTGCTTCTAGTGCGACGTAAATAAAAACTAAACTGGAAGTTTGGAAAGCGAAATGCTGTTTCAAATGTCATCTTTTTTTTGAACGGTGATTCAGATTTCCGAGGTGATTATTATCCCTCAAGTTGTCCAGTGTTAAATTCTTTATGGCTTTCAAATCCAAAGAACTTTTAAGAATAATATATATATATATATATATATATATATATATATATATATATATATATATATATATATATATATATATATATATATATATATATAATTCTTAAAATAAATTTAGATATTTTTTTCAAAGCAAACCATTTTGCGATGTAAAAAATCTAATAAGTAGTAAAATATTAAACTGGACAATAAATTGTGAAAACTGTCAGTATTATTCTGTTCAGGTATGAAAATTATAGATTGGGATAAATTAGTGAATGAAATATAACTTCAGAGAGATATAACTATTGTTGCCACAAAATAGAATAAATATTTCCGTGTCAATCTGTGTAAAATAAATATTTCCGTGTCAATTTTTGTACGAGTATGATACGAAGAGTAAAATGCAGTCTATTTTTGCCCAGATTATTCAGATATATAATAATTTAAAAAAGTTGCTAGAAAATATGAAAATGGAGGGATTAAACATGGAAAAAATTACATATTTAAATGTCCCAAAAACTGATAATAAAAAAAATGAGTTTCTGAATCACTTAAATCACTAAGATCAAGTTTTTACAAATCTTGCAGTGAAATCTTCAGATGCGTCAAACAGGTTTTTCCTCGTACATACTTTCTCTGCAGTAAAGGCTATTTTACTAAATATTTTTTAGCTTTGAGGTTAATGGTGTTTCCATATCCGTTACATAAATTTTATTAAAACTTACTTTACGTCGTTGAGAGCGATATTAAAAATTGACTACTGTTAGTTAAGGTTACTCTAGCTTACAAGTTTGCTTAAGTGGGTTGATTGATTATTTTTACGTTACTCTTTTAACCTTATTACTTTATTGTTACCTAGGTGCGCATAATTTTTAAGAATCATCAAAAGTAGCGGCTAACCAAATTCTCTATTTTAAGGAAGCGTTTATAGAGTTAAGCGTGTATCCTAATAAGAATTTTCATCGACAATCGTCTAATATCTTTTAAGTGTGAAGTCGAAGAAACTTGACCAGGGTTGTTGTTTATAGGTTTGTAGAAATCGCAACTATTTTCCCTTTTTCTTCATTTCTCTAGTTCTGTTGACTATCTACTCATTTTTGTTTAGTTGACATAAATAGTGTCGCCTCTAATGGAGGAAATTTTCAATCTAGAATTTTTTTTTCTTTGTTCCGCTGATTTTCCCGTAGGATTACTCAATGCTGGAAAACGTAACCCTGGGAAGCAGTAACGTTTATATTGAGTTATTGTACTGTGATTAAAAGCGGTCTTTTGGATAGTCCAGGGTGTTCAAATAATAACCAAATATTCAAAAAAAATAGGCTAGAAAATGTGGATTTTGAACGGTTAAAGGGGAGGTACATAATTTAGCTTAAATAAGCTTTTGAATCATTGAAATTGTTGAGGTATGAAGTTTTTTTTTTTTTTTTTAATTAGTCGTGTTGACCAATTTTTCAAATGCATAAAACAGATTTTTCCTTGTGCATACTTTCTTTGTAGTGAAGCCTATTTTACTGTGTTTATTTAGCTTTGAGAAGGATGCTATTCCTTTTCGAAGAAACATCTCCATCATTTCGTAATATAATTCTCATTTAAACCTATTTTATATTGTTGATAGGATTGTAAAGTATGTGGCCCATAGGTCGCTGTTTGGGGTCTTGTTTTCTCCGTAAAGAATAATGTAGAATATTACAATTAGATTTCATTTAAACTCCACTAAATCTTTGTAGTATTGTTTTGAAGTTAAGCAAATGGAACACAGATCAAGTATCATTTTCAAAACGACTTGAAACTTTATATGCTGTGCAGCACCAAAGCGACTTGAGTAATGCTAGCGAACAGTTTCTCACATGGACTTCTATAAAAGTTTTGAAAATAAGTAATTGGCTATTTTGTTTCATCTTTCGATTACGATTCAGAATTACGATCGCAAGTAGTCAGCTAGGAAGCTACTATATAATGTTGGTCTTATTAAAGACATCTAATATCATAAATTTGTAATATAAATTGGACCTTTAATATATTGATTTAAAATTTCATTTGTTCTGCGCAAGGATCTATTAAAAGGATTTTTTTTTTTTTTTCGTGAATCATACTGAATCATATTATCTTCCTGTATTCCATGCTTACTATGTCCTGTAAGTTAAATATTGTTTTTCGCCCAAGTACTACAACTTTTATCCTGCTAATTATTGTATTACTTTGATGTTCCGTTTCTAATGTCACATCAAGTACTCTGTCTCTCTGTGATGATCTTTTTTGGTGTGTATCATATTTCGAGGAGTTCTCAAACTATACTTAGTGTATTGTGTAAAGAACCTAAATGCTTTTGTGTGTACCCATAAAAAAGGGCAGATGAGCCCATCCCAAAAATAGAACTGCGGACAAGACTAGAACATTCGAATCGCTGACGACGACTGTAGCCCGTGTTCGACTCGTGACTTTTATGTGGCGCCTCTGCGGTAAAACATGATTTTCCCTTATAAGGGCAAAGCTTTCATATCCCTCCCCCTTCCAGCTTTATGAAATGTCTTTGTAACCCTCTGGAAAAAAATACAAAACATCTCTTGCGTGGAAGCAATAAATAAGGACTAGAGCACTTTCCACCACCCCCTTCTTTATCTATCGTCTGCTTTTTTATATTTATTTTCTTATTGCAAATTGCTAGCTCCCATTGGTCGAAGGGGCACCGTCCAGTGATAGGGCTCGGGCCCAGGGGGGTGCCCGACGTGGGATGCGCCCCTGCTCGGGCATGCCCGCCCCCTCTTCCACGCCTGCGCATTGCGACTTCGGAATCGGGTGCTCTCCCAACCCAGTGGAGACCGAGATTCCGATGAGAGAGGGTTCCCCCCTCTGACTGTCCCTTCGGCCCCGCTCAGCGTTCCGGCCACCCCCCGGGGACTCAGCAGACGATAAAGTGAGGGGGTGCCCTCGCCTCTGAACGACTTCCAAGCCATGGTAAGATTCTCTCCTTCTATTAAGAAGAGGCCGAACGTTATTTAATAGAACTGTAATTTTTAAAGTTTTTGAATTATGGTAGATGAATTAAATATTACGTGATATGTTTATCAAATAAAAGGCCTCTTGGGTACATTGCAATTTTTTAAAAATTTTATTGCAAAAGTAATTTAATGCTCTTTTGTTTCATCGAGAAAATGTTAAATATTTTTTTAAAAAAATTCATTTAATACTTTTTAGAACACTTAGAACTCGAATTTACAGTAGAACATAAATTTATTAATAAAATATCAATAGGAAAAAGTACCTTGCAAAATGCACGAGAAAAATCAGGATAATCGTGTTTAAAAGTAAATTTATTCACATGAGCAAGAAGTACATAAGTTCAGTATATTTTAACTTCGTTTAAAATTCCAAAGCCTACTTAATCTTTTTTTACTCAAAAAAGAATTCTCTATGTGTTGTATCTTAAATTATGATTGAGAGAGAAAATCAACTTACGCCAATTTCTACTTAACTAAATACCGTCCCTTTCGAAACTCTAGTATTTCGGTTTTCATCAATTTGCTCTGTTTTCCATCTCTTCTGTACTGCCCTACCGAGTAACAGAAATATTTTAAATTGTACTTGAAATATATCGCGTCAGTTTGTGTTTTTCAGTGATTGATTCCATACCTAGTGATGATATACTTAAAACCAAGTATAGTTTCCCCAAATAGTTTATTGTTCAGCCATTTGTTTCAAGTTCGTAAAAATTCGCTTAAAATCGATTATCAGTCTTCTAAAATATTCGAATCTTTTTCTGTCCGGCTCCCGTGTTTCTATTGTGTTTCGTTGAATATCTATATCGAATCCTTCAAAATTGCATTCGATATTTCACAGAAATTTTTACAGTCAAGATGTGTTTGAATACTCAAAAAATTGTAATCGTTTATGTGAATAAAGAAACTCGTGCAGGTGCAGTAGGGTAGGTGGAAAAAAAAAATTCACCTAAAATAATTTTGGCTTTGCTTTTTGAATTTGCATTTTTTTTTCCGAGACAGCTGCTCCATTTCACTGTTCAGAAGAATATTTACCAGACAGCTGCTTTCATATGCTAAGTGCTGCTGCCTGTTTCGTAAGGGAAAAGCTTTTCGCCTCTTCGATTTGCTTCGATATCATTTCGTTTCTCTGTCCAATAAATACAAGGTGAATGAAGTTTCGGAGAAAATTCATCTAAACGTTCTTTTGTGGTATGTCTCAGGACTGGGGGTTTCGAAGAATTTGGAGAATCATTATTTTAAGTACAGAAATTGAGAGAGGTAAAGTAAAACCTCGATTAACCAATCCTGTTTCCATTCGAAACTTGGTAAAATCGATGTCCCTTTTTCGTCGTAATTTGTGCAGCGGAATTTAAATTGAAATCTCTATGAAATATTTAAATATTTTCGTGCTTTTAAAGAAAAATGTGAAGAGGAAAAGGTTATTTTTGTGTATATTACAATATTAATCTTCCAATAACCAATGTAAACCTTTATTTTATTGTAAAGCTGTATTGTTTTCTCTTTGGATAATGTATTTCTGAGTAAGCCGATTTGGTCAGGTTTTCAGAAATGTTTGCAGTAAAATTCGTGCAGTTCTTTAAGTATGACGTTTCGCTATAAAATGTTTCGTTAACACTTCAGAAATTTTAAAATTGCGTGTTTGTGGTGCAGGATATGTTGTTTAATTGTTTATTTATTTAAATTCTCGTTTAACCTGATGTAGACTCGGTTCTCAGTAATTAATTGTTCCAACATCAGAATCGTTCGGAGTATAAAATGTTAAATGTAGTGTTCAACAAATCTTCTCTTAAATTTGGTAAAAACATCCCAAAGTTTCGTGTACGCTTTTTTTGGGATGCAGCCTGCAGAAATTGTTCAAAATTTTAAACTGCTCGCTGTATGATAGTCTTTTGGTGTTTGAGATCCATTTGGAAAATAACTTGACAATTGTTGCAAAAAGTCTTTACGTGTACATTTTTTTTAACAATATTACGCTAGTTTCAAAAAAAAAAACGTCCCGCATTGTCCTACGATTCCTATTTAGTTGCATTCCTTAATATCTTTTTTGTAATTTGTCGCTTCAATCAAACTCCTCAAAGAAAATTGAAACTTGAGGTAGATTAGATCCTATGTAGCCTGTGGTATATTTTTGCGGTTTTGTTGGGAGAAGTGATTTTATTTATGTTTTAGTATGTATAAACTGTTATTTTGAATATGTGCATATAATCCTTACAAAAACTGTATTTTATGTTGTTAGCGAATGCTATAGAATTACGTTACAAACAAATGGCAACATTTTTTTTTCGGTTAAGCTGTAGTGTAGATAACTTTTTATCAATACCTGTAAATTTTCTTTTTGTTTTGCGTGAACGTCGCGCCACAACTGCGCATGGGGCGACGCACCTCATCTTATTGAACCATAGTCAGTTGCCGCGGTTATTGTCTTTCTGACATTATCAATTTTTGGAACTTCCGTACTGCGCTACCATGAGGATGTTCAGTCTTCAATACATGTGGCTTTCAGCAGTCCTCGTCATTTATCAGTAGGGTCTGAGCTCGCGTCCTTCCTGCTTCTTTAAGACCTAGTCATGTCTGAATTTAAAACTTTGCAAATTGTATTTCAAGAATTAGAGATGCATTTATGACCACAGTAAGACTTAAAATTATTTGATTTACATCAAGAGTTTGCAGTGGCTGCAGTTTTATTGAGACTTTGAACTTAATATCTCTAGTCACGGTGTTCTTTACAGAATAATCTGTTAGGATTTGTGGAAGACAGGATGCCAGCATTAGTAACTGCAAGAGGCTTGTCAAGAGCTTAAAGGAAACTTCGTTCTTTTGTGGAATATATTTTTGAAATATATAAGGCTTGTGTATTCTCCACAATTATAGATCCTTTGCGTTCTACCATTGTTCTTGTTTTAGTAAATATACGAATAACTTAAACGAACAAGAATTTTCTGCTTTTTCGTGGTACTATTCGTTTTGTTTAGCGCAAATACTTAACTGGTGGTGTTCGACTTTGAAGCGAGTTCCGTTAGGTAAGTTCTTTTCTGATTTTCTTTATAGAATTCTCTTGTGTAATGAAAGCCTAAATCGTTTGGAACTGAAACAGTACCTCTCAACTTGCTGTATCTGATTATTGTATCTTATCACATTGAATGAGCGAGTGATTCAAAAATTAATACAAAAAGGTTTTTAACTTTAGAATAAATTTTATTCGATTGAATCTTCAGGTTTCTATGTTTAATTATCTGTGTGATTCAAATGAATTTCCTCTTTTTTTTTTTAACTTGGTTTTATTGTAATCGTCTTTGAATTGTAAGCTAATGCATCAACCATCGTTGTAGAAAGTCCAAAAAAAAAAAGATAGATATTTTTTCTATCATTCAGGAAATAATAATTCCTTAGTAAAATTTTCAAATAATTAAATATCATTTTATGTGCTATTTATTCCAATGGGAAATCAGAAATCAATTACTTATTTCGATTTTTTTTTAAGAACTATTTTGTGTTCGAATTTTCCGCAATCGGATTTAGTGGTAATTAACCGCGTTTCCAATTCTTTTCACTCGGAACTTTTGTAAAAGTCCAATGCCGTATGGAAAAAGAATTATTCCTATAAAACTTTCGAATTTTTCTCAAGCTCATTTTCGGAAGAAGGGAGAGGGGGAAAAAAAGCGGTTAAATGGAGAAAAAGTATCAAAAAAGAAATGAATAAAATGAAGCAGAAGCTAGAGACACTTGAAATCGGCACCCGGCATGATATATCGAAAAAATATACATCGAGTTTTAAAAAAGAATCGTTTGGAATTGCCTCGAAATCTCTTCCCCCATCCACTTGGTCGAAACAATCGCGGAAGGTGAACAACCTATTCTTGTCGATTTTCTTTTCAGTAGTCTGCTTTTCACGTAACTTTCTTTTCGATCGTTCGCTCGCGTGCTGTTTCGTCATTCGTCTTCCGAAGCTTTTGTCGTTTTCGTTTCTTTTCTTGCGTTTGTTATCGTTTGCTCGAATATGCAATAAAATTGTATTCTTATTCGATTGGAACATGTTTTTTAGGGAGTGTGGGGAAGAAAGGTGACCTTGTGTACGAGTTTCTTCTCCCCCCCTTCCCGTATATTATGACGAGGAATGATCCGATAAGTGCTTAGTTTTATCCGCAAACGATGTTGACATTTGATTTATGTTCTCTTTTTATTAAATCGATTCTTTTTTTAATTAGAGAAAAAGGAATTGAATTGGGTTTATATTCCGATCTTCCTCCAAATTAAGGGCGTTGCCTCGATTTATGGTTAATTAGTGTTCTTTGATTCTTTTTTTCAATATAGAATTCTTTTCATTGCATAAATTGTTCCTTTATTCTTTATGCAATGTTGCTGTTTTAAAATATGAAATAAATTTTTTTACAAATTGTTTCAGCATTATATATTGCATATGTTAAGTATTTCTTTTATCCTTCATGTTTAAATTAAGTTCAAATGGTAGTACTTTTTTACCATTTTCGTAGAAATGTATGAATATTAACTATAATTTTTTTCGGAAATGGAAAATTGCGATGAAAAATATAGAAAATTTCAGTCAGTTGTTTAAGAAAGTTTACTAAATCGATCAAGCGCACAGTTTTTCGGTATCTTTTATCTTTCAAATAAAAAACTTTATTCGTTAAATGTTTTTAATAGATTGAAATTGAAATTTTTTACTTTCATTAAATAAATAGGAATGTTTTCTGTTCATTTTATGTGCTTGTAACTTTAATGAATGAAATTCTTTTTCCAATGAAAATTATATTTTTAAAGTGTTACATATGGTATAATCTGAAAGAGAAAAAAGAAAAACTTGCCTATGCATTTAGATTAAGTAGTTTTATTTTTAAAATAATATAATTTTTTTTTTTTTAATCCGAAGTTATACCAAACGATGTCTTTTTTTTTTTTTTTTTTTTTTCCTTCCCATAACTATATTTCCTTTCTGTAGAGAGTGATAAATATATAATGATTCATAAAAGTAGTGTGGTTCAATTCCTTTTTGTTTACAAATTAAATATTGATACGTATGCATTCTTTGGGAGACTTACTCTCCATAACGAAATCACAAATGTTTTCTGTGTAAGGGAACATGATACGCGTGGAAATTTTTTTAATTAGATATTTTAAGAAAAAGTTTATATTCACCGTATTTGAACTCTTAGAAAATATGCATTTATGTAAAAGAAAAACTTTAATTTCTTAGTGTTTCTCGCAATTCTGTGCATGTCTATGATTATACTAGTGTTATTTATAGTTCTACAATCTAAATCCTTATTCCTTGCGCAGAATTATCAAACAATTATACAAAAATCTCAAAACTTTACATTGATTACAAAAAAAAAAGGGGGGGGAGCTTAGTACTTTAGATTTGACTATCATGAAAAATAAAAGGCCGAGATAAAGCAAGTTAAAGTTTTGAAAATCGACGAAATGATTTAGTACACTCTTAAACGATTTAAATAGCGCACTAAATAATGTAGTATATGAAATTTTAAACCTTTAAGAAAAGTCGCGTAATAAAAAAAAAAAAAAAATCTAGATATTTTGGTTATTTTTAGGGTAATATGTATTCTTAATGCAAGATTATCGTACGAAAATTTAACATAATACCCAGTTTTATATTGTTTAATAAAGTTCTATACCCTTCAGTTCAATGCACACATTAAGAGATAAGAAATAATTTTTATTCTCCCGATTAAAAAAAAAAAAGATATTGATATAATACTTGTGTTCGTAAACGTTTTCTCTCTCCAATATTCGATATGGGCACGTATATTGAGTTAGAAGATCGATAAATAAAATTGCTGATTCATCTGCCATAGTTCACAGCTGCACATAATTCGAATTCCATGACTTTCGCGAATGGAATGGATTTATTATACTTGCACCTGTCTTTAATATTCGTAAATTTCTTCTTCTGTCTATTTTAAGAATATGTGCAGCTTAGAATTATTTATTTATCAATGTCGCTTGTGCATCAAATTTTACATCTTAAAATGTTTGGTGTAAGAGATTAAAAACGTTTTTATTTCATTTTGCATCTGAATCAAATACTCTTTGCTTTTTTTTTTTTATGCACACCAAAAAAAAAAAAAAAAATTCCCTTTGCAAAGTTTAATACCCAAATGTCTGGAATGATTCTGAAATATTCATATTGATATTGTCTTGTTAATTTTATTTTATTTTTATTGACATTTGAAGTTTGAAAATTGATTAAATAAAACTGATTTTGATGTTAGGTAGTGATGAAAATGTTTATAAGAAGTGTCTGGAAAACATTTTTAAAATAAAGTTTTATCATCTTGTTTCGATATGCTGGAAAATTCCTGTTCGATATTATTGAAATCACTCTTAATTTTTATCTTACTTTTGCTTGTGTATAAAACCAGAGATAAAAATAATATCAAAATTTTATATGAAATTTAATATATATCTATACACAAAATCAATTTTAAAAATCAGCTTGAAACATTTATTATTATTATTATTAGAGAGTGGGATGGAAATAGGAGTCACATAAACCATTTCCTGGAAATCTATGAACAGTAAGAAAATTCTTAATGATGCTATTCGCCTGGTAGAATTTTACTGAAATACTTGGTCATTACGTGAATGAAAGCCAATAACTAGCTCTGCAAACGATTTTGCTGCTTCACTTTAAATTCACTGAATAGCCTCGTTTTTATGATTCTTAATAAACGCATTGGTGGTTTTTTTAGATCGTTTTCATTTTTATTTTATTCGAAATTTGTTCAGGCTTAATGACATTTAATGCGATGTTTTTCGATTACATCCATGACTAAAAAATGAAAGAAAGCATAGATAGTTAATATATCCTCCTCGTTTTTTTTATTTTTATTTTTTAATGCAAAGATGCTGTAGACAGATGTAAAGTTACATCAAGGTTAACTTTTTTTTTTGTAAAGAATTTTTTGAAATTTAAATGTTTATAGTTCATTTATTAAAAACTTTATGTTCAAAGAAATATGTTCTTTCATAAAAATATATCTTAATTCTATTTTATCTTATATTGTTATTATTTATTTTGTGTAATTAATGTTCTGTTAAAAATGAAAGAAATCTTTCTGAAAGTATAACTTAAATATAATGATCGAAAATGAATTTTTTTAAAAAAATCGCTCAGCCATCTCATTACACGCAAGCCTTAACTGTTGGGGGGAAACATCCCTCTCTATCTTTCCATCATGCGTGAAAATTTCTTAGAATAATTTGAAACCTGTCTTGTTAAAAAATAGCCTCTTTTGATCATTTTCATGAAAAAAAATAAGTAATTGAATTCAGTAAAAGAATAATTTTAAGAGTATCATCTCGTTTCATTTATTATAGGAAAGTATTGTGCTAGCAAACCTTTTTTTCGTAATTATCTCACAATCTTGAACGTGTATAGCCCTGTCTAACAAAATGGAGATGAATACATCCTTGCACAATTTGTAGTGCAGACTAGAACTTTCACAAAATAGTTAGAAAAGAATTAATTTATTTGTGACCCCCCCCCCCCCCCAATCTTTTAGTGTCCTTTTTCTGCATTAAAATCAATTATGAAACATGTTATACAAATTTATACATACATATGTACGAAATCATTGAGTACAAGATATAATTTTTGATTTATTATTGAGCAACTCGATCACAAACTGCTATAACTAGTGATTGCTGGAAACATGCAACGCTTTCTGTTTCATTTAGAACCATATAATTGAAAGTAGAATGCTTTTTAAGTATCATATTATTGGTGAGCATTATGAAATGTTAATACAAGCATATAACACTAATACCCTATTTCAAGTGATTTTTTTTTAAAAAAAATTCTTTTTTAACTGGAAATCGGCAACAGTAAAAGAGTTTTTCCCTCCCTTTAATTTTGCCTAGCAAATACACGGCATGAATTTTTCTCTTTAACTTCCAGAAATAAGAATATAGTTTGTTCCCGTTAACAGTAGGTGCCTTTTCTAACCCCCTAGTTTAGTGTACCGCGAGTTACAGAATGAATATAAATTGTGCTATTATTTAAGCTAGAACATCGATATGAATTATCTTCGTTACAAACATTTTCGTTAAATAACAGAATAACTCTTAAATTCTAGAAAATAAATTTATGGTCGTAATGTTATTTTTGCAATATGTAAGTCCATTGTCTGTTACAAAAATATTTAATATAAAAACATTTAAAATGTTTGAATAAAAATGAGTTTTAAATGTCGATCCTTTAGTGGATTATTTTGTATGCATTTTTTTCTTCATGGTCTCTTGCATGGCAGATCTAATTTGTTGCCCTAATCCGAGATCCATGTTGCTCAAAATATCTTAGAAGATTAATTTGCTGTTGCTTCGAGGACCTAATAATATGTTATAAATAGCCCAAGGGGCTATTGTTTTAGATGGGGCGTTTTGACGTACCAGATAAATTTTAATTTTTTTTTTCCCCGTTTGCTTCAATTTTAATTACATTTAGCTTCAATATATTCAATTTAATAATTTATCGTTTCCTGAAATTTTATTATTGGAAAAATTTACTATTGTCCGTTTCTCAACATTTCATCGTTCATTTTAATTCTTACATTTAATTGAATAATTTATTAATAATTACTAAATAAAAAGCTCGCCTTGTTTGATGAAATCTGTTCTTTGCAAAACTTTGCTCAGAACTTAATGTGAAAAAGAATTATGAAGCCACAGTATTTAGAAACGATATTACTAGGCTTGTCGAGAGAGCCATAATAAAAACGCTTGTAAAGCAAATTCGCGTGTTAATGGATCTAATGTTAACGCACGTATATATTCTCACGAATTTTTATGAATGATTATCGCGATTTTTAGAGCGACTTCTCGAGATCGATGACAAACTAGAAGTAGGCATGGGGGCACCAAGACTTTTTAAACGAAACAGATAACAACTCTGGTTGATTAACACAATTTTCTTGCTAATAGTTCCCTTAATAGCCATCAGTCAAACATATTCTCGTTTTTAAATTTTAAAAAAAAATGAATCTGCTAGATGCTTTGGATCTGCATTTTAAAACGATTGAATTGTAAAAAAACCAATCTTTCTAAATTTATATTCTCCCTATGCTCGTCATTTTTGTGAATCTCGAGTTTGCAATTTCATAGAACGAAATAATCATTTCTACCTGTCATTTATATCAATTTGCGAGAAATGAAACTAAACAAATCCTAAAACAGCACGCTTTGGGGGGGGGGGGGAACTAGCGCCTCAAAACGACAGATAGCTGTTTAAAAAAAAGCTTCGAAATGAGGAATATGAGTCTGAGGCCGGATATAGACTCACCCCATCCTTGGTGGGATCACTGTCTTTACCCTAAGCTCTGAAATAAGCGACTAATTTTAACTCTCTGTAGTCTGGAGTCTTCCCCCTTCTCACTCCGTATCATCTGTCAAGGAAGCGCTTGAATTTCAAATCCTTCGGAACGTGGAGGTGGTTCAGTTGCGAGTTGGGTGGAGGCTTAAAATTTGTTACCTATATGTGGGTCACCAGGTTTGTGCTGTCAAAATACAACTTGATAGTTTCTGTCGATAATATATCGTGGTTTTTTTTGTCGTTTTGTTGGTTCCATATTGGAAAGAAGCGTTCCTAGATCTGTGATTCGATTTATTTGAAATTTGTTGCTTGAATTAAGCTGCTCAATTTTTTTTAAAACAAAATCGCATAAAAAAAACGTATTTTCTTCAATTACATATGCGAAATCTTCGTTTATTTGGCAGTTTAAATATGTAGCATACAAGAGTTCCAAAGACTTTTTAAATATTGATTGAGCTCAGAAGAACAGACTTTCAGAAAAATCAATTTTATGTGCACGTGGAATTCGCTTGATAATAAACAATTAGGAGGTTAACAAAAAAAAAAAAGCTTTAAAATTTCTTAATTCCGCTTACAGTGAATAGTACCAATTTAAGCAGTTTATTTGTACCCGTGGAGGAAAAAAACTGTTTTGAAGAGACAACAGTCCATATTTCTTGAGGAGAAAGTTCTGTTGAATGGAATCGATAGTTGTTTGAATAAATTATATTAAATTTGTCTACATCCAAAAATTGAGGCCGCCTTAGTCGAATGGTTACAATCACAAACCTATGACGCCCTTTTTTTCTTAAGAAATGTGTGTATGTTTTTTTTTTTTTTGACCTGCTAAAGATCCACCATATGATGGAGCTGATGAACGTTACATCTGTCCTGGCTCCGACTCTTCCCATTTGCTAGACGTGGAAGTTTGGAGGGGGAGGGGGTTCCAGCTTAGGTGTCGACCTCGTCACTTGACAAGGTCCCTGATTACGAAGTCCATCGTCAATAGCTGATGTCCTGCTTGTAAATGCGACGTTTACAATCAATTATGCCAAAAAAAAAATGCTAAAGAGCAGACTCTGAACCTGGTCACTTTTTCAAATAAAAATATTCAAGTATTAACTTAAGTTGGAATAGGGAAACTCTGGAAGGAAGCTTCAGCTGCTCAGTTCGTAAATCTCCCTGTTGGTGAAAGTTTATTGAGAGGGAGGTGCCGGCTCAAGTGTCGTCCTCGTCGCGTGACCGAGGTTCAGAATTGCCAGGTCCGTCGCTTATGGCTCTCGTGTTGCTTCTAAGTGCGACGTTAATAAATTTTAAAAAAAATCCCCAGTCAGTCTCACAGCCGTCGACGTATTAATAGACTTGAAATGTACTTCCGTATGCGAACCGGTTATGTAAGCCTGTGAGTTAAATCGACGAAAGGTTTCTTGAAGAACATATATGTTTTTCGCATACTTGTTTTCGTGAGGGATCGAAACTTTTTACGATAATCTAATAAATTATAATTTCATATGAATTGTAAGGTTGTTATGTGTGCGTGCATGTAACTGTAATGAATACTTGGTGTTGCAACTGATCTCCCTGAAGATAAAAGACTTGAATGTGGGTTTTTTTTTTTTTTAATTATAATAATATAATATGCAAAGTGTTAATATTAATTTATTTCAATGCTTTGGTAAAGAATAATAATTTAGAAATAAAGCACATTTGGTACATGATGATATTCAAAAATAATGCGTTTTATTTCAAGATGCCTTGGTTTTTTAAGGTGGTTATGGTTATAGTTTTACTTTTTTTTATGTCTTGGTTTTTTAAAGTGATTATGTTTATAAAGTATTATTTCTTTACATTATCGTACGTATTAATGAAGAAAATTTAAATTATCGCCTGTAATAGTCCCTCTCTTTTGTTACTCGTAAATGCTATATAGGAGACACATTAAAGAAAGTGATTGTAAAATAAATGGTGCTATACTGTTATTTTTACATTCATTCTACTAATATATCTATGCATCACTTTAAAAGAGCCAAAGAACTGCCTTCGCTTGATGTTAAGGAGGATCCAAAGCTAGAGCCCTTTTTTTTTCTTATAGATAAAGGCCCCATTATTAATTTTGAATTCTGATTTCATTAACATACAAAGAGCAGTAGTGCATTTTAAATGTACAACCCATTTTTCTTCAAATCAGTTAATTTTTTTCCTCCTTACAATATGTCTATACATTTCCTGTACTGCAATATTTGAAATTAAAAATTCGTTTCGCATTAAAGTGAAATGATTACTGAATTTATCTTGATGACGACACGCATATTGGGGCATTGCTTTGCCTGAAACTGTGTTTCCGCATTTGGATCCTGTTCTCTGGCATTATGCAATGGTAGTTCGTTGCAAAAAAAAAAAAAAAAAAATTCTGTTTTCCTCTCGGAATAATTTTTTCCCACTGGGTTCAGTGACCGTCGTCCATCATCATTGTTCGAATTAAGGAAAAATAAATTTGTAGACGAACCTGCTTAAAATCGAATGAGGGAGGAGGAGAATCAGCCCATCGATCTTTATCACCATTTAGATTCGATCTTCGGTTTAATGACTGTCGATGTCTTTGTCGAAATTCTATCTTCAACCGCGAGTCGTTAATGTGCTTTTAATTCTAAGCCTAATTAAGATCGAGTCTCGGTTGTTTGACATTGAACTCTTCGGTATTTTTTTTATGTTGCTTTATTGGTTAGTTGCAGAATTTAAACTTGTGGGGGAAGTTTATTCTGAGATGCAAATTTTGAACGATGAATTCAATATTTCAGCAACCCTAACTCTTATTTGGATAGTTTTTTTAAAAAAAATTCTGTTAAGCAGAATAATTAAAAATCATAAAAATTTGTTGTGACGACTCCTAAAATTAATTCATAGCAAAATTTTATCTTAGTAATAAAAGATAAACGTTTTTAATTTCAATAACTTAATACCTTGTTTTTGGGGTATACTTTTGAATGCATTTTTAAAACAAACGTGGATATATATATATATTGTTGATGGGGATAAGCATATAATTTTGGAATAACCTAGCTTAACAGTCTAAAGCCTGTTGTAACATTCAATATATTCTACATTTTTGTCTTTACAAAAGTCTTTTTGGTTTCTAAATTTTTTTCAAATTGAATACATTTTAATTTCTCGATTTTGTTTATTTAAGTCCGTCTAAACAAAGAGCAAAAATTGTCAGGCATTTTATGTCTTAAATAAGGCAATAATGCGTAACAGGGAATGAAATGGAGAAGGGAATGTCATGCAAAAACCGTTTTTGTTTATAAAATGTGAGAATATTTTTCTAAAATTCTATGATTCAAGTTTTTATTGCTTTTAGAGAAATTTTGAAAAACTTCATTTGAAACTTTGGACATCCAAAGATCTTGCAGGGTAAGCTGTAAATCCCACTCCGAAAGATTTCTAGTTTAGTTTAATGATTAGTTTTATCTACTTAATTTTACATTTTCATGGAAAATATACTCGCCTTCCCCCTATAACTTATTAACTTTTAGGGGAACTTAAATTCAAGAACATAAAATAGAAAATGCTTCTAAAATATTTCATTTCGTTCGGGATTTTCATATTCATCTTTGACTCCTCTGAGCTACAATCTTCCCGCGCCGTGGGTGCATTACTTACCAAAAGCCCGCTTACCATTGCATTAATTTTCACCCTTTCATTTTGTCAACCTTTTATTTGAAGACTTATTAAGACTTAAGCGTGTTAGAATTTTCATCGCTTAAACTGTATCGTGCCCATGTCAGATACATCTCCCCCGCAAAATGTCCATCTTTTTTTTTCCTTTCGTTTTCAAAACCAAACATCGTGACTTGACATAATTTATGGACCCGGGTTCCCTGTTCTCGCTATCACCTGACAGATCCCTAAATCCGGAAACGTGGAGTTATCAGTTACGTCCGCCAAATGCATCGCGATTAGAACGCGGCTTCTTTTTATCTTCATTTGCTTCGTTGGATCGATTTTGAGCTTCGCGGGTTTCCAACTCTGCTCGCGGAAGAAATGGATTTGTGGAAACAGGAGGGTGTTCAAGAAATGTTTCCGACATTCGCGCAAAGCGAAACTCGTAGCTTAGATTCTCTTTGGATTGATGGTTTGTTTATAAGCGCTGCACTTCGAAGCAACGCTAGAGCTATTGGCTTTGGACCTCGTAATTTTAAGTCGCGGTCAAATGACACGGGTGACACCTCAGTTGACCCCCCACTGGCTTAAATTTCTTTCTCTCTCAACGTGAGGACTTCGTGTGATCATAATGTGTTATTCGTGATATGACTATTTTCTACTCTCCTTCTCTTCCAATTTTTACCTATTTCCTATTTTTTTCAATTGCTTAGGTCACAATTACACCTTGTTTGGCGCAACATAGCCACATTTGGCCATCACATCACACTAAGTGGCTATAGTCGCGAGCTTTGGAGGCGTTGTTTCCATCGAGTCGTGGGTTCCAGTTTTAATTTCACTAAATAACCGCCATATAACGGGGACACATTAAATCTGTCGAGGCTTCAGTTTCTAACGTTGGCATGGTTTTGGAAGTTTGGAGAAGGAGCCGCAACTAAGGTGTCTTCGCTATTTGACAGAGACTCAAAAACTCGAGGTCCGTCGCCAATAGCCCTCGTGTTGCTTCTTATTGCGACGTTTATAAGCAATCAAAAGTGGCGACTTTGAGTCGTGCCCCCCCCCCCCCCGACTATGAAGGAACTCAAAGTTCCAATCTCGATTCTATCAAAGGTCACATTAATCTTCCCGGTTCAGAACTTTCACGTGTGAAGAATGAGTTAGTGATACGCGTGTTGGTTCAGAATAATATGTCTCCTAATATTCCGTTATACAGCTTCGAGTATTTTGAAAGTGATCGATTCATTTGCATGAGAAGGTAATAAATGTACTCTCCTGAATAAGAGTTTTATTGGAATAATATCGGATTCTGAAGTCGTAGGGCTGAATTTGGAAACTTAATTTCATCAAAAATCGTGTTATATAGCGTCTAAAGTAACAGTAATTCTAAGATTAACATTAGAGGCGAAAAAAAATTAGAATTATTATTCTTTTAGACGCTATACAACACGATTTTTGATGAAATTGCAACTTGATTTCGCATGATGTAATTATCCTCTTTAAAATGTTTCTGATTTCCCTCACCAAACCCAGTAGCCTATATTCTGCATTCTACACCATGCTTTGTTAATGTTTTGTGTTGATTACTATACAACGTGTAATGGTATGTTCAATGCTTGCAAGTGTACAAGAAGAAAGGAAAGTGTGTATGAAATGAAAAATTGCCAAGCCAGGTTTGCTAAACATTTTTTCATAGATGTTATAATATTAACTGTATTGATGTTTTGATTATGTTTTATGAATGTGTACTTCTAATTACTTGCTCAAGCGACTTAAAATGAAATGAAATTGAAGGAAATTGCAGTCATAATATGGCGGTGTTATAAATTGGAGGTTTAAGTATCACTTTCGTCATCTAACCTTACTTCGTCCCCACCCCCCAAGGGCTTACTTTCTTGAGGGATTTCTTCATCTCTCCTTAGCTACGCCTGTTGTCATTCGAGTACTCCCCTGGATACCTAGTGATTCTCTCTTTTATTTGACCCTTCTACGTCATCATTTTTATCTTTGTCTTCCTTTTTCCTGTTTAGATTACAGTTTTACCAAATGTTTGCGAAGCTAGCAGTTTTTTTGTAGCGTTATAACTCTTTCCACAGGATTTATCTGAATTAATAATTTTAATGTCGTCGTTGTGTTTGTAACTTTAAGTTTTGCTGTTACCACATTCAATTATTGACATTTTTTTTCAAAATCTTTTGAGATAAAGTTTTAAATATATAATCCTGAGTGTTGAAAATATTCTAAGAATGAATAGGCATTATTCAAAAAACTTATGTTGATATCTTTCCCCTTTTATCAGCTCGAAGTAATCAAAATCTACATTATGCTTGCTGTTAAATTAAAATTGTCGTATATAAATTATTCGCCTCATCATGAATTTGAATTGTTGCAGATTAGCCCTATTTGCTTTAATTTAATTTTTTTTTTTTTTTTTAAAGAAACGAAAAGTTGCATTTTGCTTTTTAAATACATATTTAATTAATGTACGTTATATTTGACCCTTTGATTCTGGTCTTCTACAGTAATGTTCAATCGTCATATGTTTTTATTCACGTATCTATCGATAGCAATTACGTCGGCTTTCCGAACTTGACTGCAGTCATCAATTTCCACCCATTTACTAATAATAAGCCCTTGTTTACGTATAATCAATAGATTCAGCGCGGAGATTCAGATTTCGAAAGGATCATTTTGAAATGTCCTCTCCACATTAGTCTCTCTCTGCTTGGGGTGAATTTTGTACCGATTTTTCAGCTATTCTATTTTGTAAAACATTTGTTAATAGATTTCTCTTTCTCTTGTAGAATGGGTCGTTAATTAAAACATACGTTTAAGTATCTCATTTACTATAATGCCATAAATGTTTTGTTAATTGTTTCCTTTCGTTGATGAAATGTAAAATTCAATTTGGTATCTGATACTAATTTGTGGGGGTGCGGTTATTACATTATACATTTTTTTGTGAGTTATTCTGTCTTTTACAGCTTTTCAAAGATTGTAGAAATTTGTTTTTGTGCTGTTGACTTTCTTGTGCCAATTTATATTACTTTCAGTAAGGAGTACCTAAATTTTGTTTTTATGCATTGTATTTCGTTACATGTGCTCATTTATAATTAACAACAAGAATTTCAATCAAGCATTTCTTTAATTCCATGCTCAGCATGCTTTTTTCAGGTACTAAATAATGGCTTATATAATGAGTATTTAATATAGCTTGCTTTGTGACAACGTACAGAGTATTGACAAAAATATCCCAACTTTGAAGTGCTACATCTACAAAATTAAAGAATTTGCAACCTTTTTCGACAAATTAAAAATAACACTTCGGTCATTTATAATTTTATAAACTTAAATGTGACCAATGCTGGTCACATTTAACGATTTCCAGTCGATTAAAGATATCCAGAAACACGAACGATATCCAGTCGATTGCCACTTCAATAAATCGGTCACAAGGCAGATGACGACATTGCTCTTAATCAGTCGTCCCCAAGAGGCCTTTAACTCCCTTCCCGCCTTGAGGCTACTTATATGATAAAGTGTTTTTCCGCCGCCACCGGCGAACATTGACGAATTGGAAATGCGAATAATTGCTGCCATTCTAACAGCAAAAACGAACACGCTGAAAAAGATGCCAGATAAGTTTGCGGCGGCCCTATTCATCAACGGCGACTAAAGTTAAAACAGCTTAATTATTACCCCAGCGTAGTTACTAAGACCGGACAGTTTTCTCTGGACCGACTGACAGATCAAGGATTCGAATCGATCCTGTCACTAGAGGTCAACAGACCTCCCCCTCAACGAGGTAATCCCCCATTGTGGCGGGAAAATTCATTCTTAAGTTTTCTCTTAAAGTTTTATTAATCGCTCGTTTGTGTTTCTGAACATTTGTGTTATTTTTAATTGGTCCCAAAAGATTGTAACTCTTCTAAATTGGGATATTCTTTTGTAAACAATCTGTACATCAAAATTATTGCTTTTTTCGAAGAAACGTGCATCGTTCGTAGCATTAATGTTAATATCAATAACCAAAGGAGAGTCAGTTTCAAAACGCATAGATATTAGTTTCCGAAATTCTTCAATAGAAGGGAAAATATATCAGTCTCGTTTCAGTTAGTAACAGAATCAGTTTAGAATTAAGCTTGTTTCAATATATAATTATGATTATATTTCAGTGCATTTGTCGAAAGAAGGGAAAATGAACGTAAAGAGTTTAAATGAGTACCATAGTATTAATTACTTTTTCGGTGTTGATAAAAGCAAATTAACTCTGAAAACGGTGATGTAATTTACGTAAATGAACCTTAAAACATCTTCCCAAAACGAGATTACTCTGAATGCAAATTTTCTAAAAACACAAAATGAATTATGATTTAAAAAAATTGTCCTGGTTTTCTTCCAATCTGTATCAATGAAATGAACATGTATTCCAGATTAATTACATTCAGGGACGTAGCGAGAAATTTTTCATAAGGAGGGGTTCTTCCTCACCTCAACTCGTATCTCAAAATTAATTTCAATTTTTTATTGTTTATTTTCAAGGTGAAATGAACGTTTATGTGAAATACAGGATTTTGAATGTTATTTTTTTTTTCCTGAAAAAATAAAAATATTTGCAATATAAAAAAAAAAGTTCAAGTCTTAATAAAATTTCGGTATGCAGCTATCTTTATGGGGGGGGGGTTACAGACCCCTTATCTCCCCGTCGCTACGCCACTGATAACACTGTTCATTGCTGCATTGTAGTAAAATATTGTCTACGTTTTGATTAAATTAATCTTTTTTCCCCTCCCCTTTCCTTTTGATGCAAAATATTGAAATACTCGAGTCTTAGAATCGTCTAGTTCGGGTGTGGGCAAAGAAATACCCTCAAAGTTTATTTATGGCCTTCCAAGATACTCAGAAAAATTCGTCTTCACCTGAGATTTCCTCCACTTGCGTAAAATCATTTAAAACAAAGCAAGGCAAGCAGGTGAAGGCAATTTTTATCGCTTCCCTTTATTATTAGAAATACCTAAAGTTTCTACTAAGATTAGGGATCGTCTGTAGAGTTGGGAAGACGAGGTCATTGGAAGATTTCAGAAAAATTAAGTCTAAGTTCTCAATTTGCTCTCATATCCCATCAGTGTCGATATTGACACAACGCCTTGGGAGCTTCAGCTTAAACTTATTGACATGCAGTCAGATGACGATGTGAAAGAAATGTTTAATGCTGTGAGATTAGTTGACTTCTACAAATATTTGTCTGCTGAGAAATTGTCGTGTATGAAGAAATTTGGTGGGAAAATGTTCTCTATGTTTGGATCTACATATAATTGTGAGAGAAATTTTTCTGGCTTGAAAATCAGCAAGAGTAAATATATATGTTCTTTGATAGGTGATAACTTGCAGGCTGTGATGGGAATCTCAACAAGCCATCTCGCTCCTATTTCAAAAAAAATTGTTTGAAAAGTGTGATAGTGTACATTTGTTTCGTTAAATTGGTTTTAAAATTAAATGGGCTTGCACAGCTATAGATGGTATGAAATTAACACAAAAAAATAAACTGAATACTATTTTATTTAATTTATGTGATTTTTATGGGACACTTATTAACTTTGTATTTCAGAAAAGGTATAGAATGCATTCATTTTAAAAAGAAGCGGCTCACTTACTAGCCTCTGCTTTCTCAAAGTGACCCCCGAGCCAAAACAATTGCCCACTCCTGGTTCTTGTTGGAAGTTAAACATCTAATAAGTTACATCTAAAACTTAGATGAAACTATAGGAAAAAAGCTTCTGTAGGAAACGCCGCAAGTATTATATTAAGATTTTTTTTATGATTCCAATCCGTACTAAAATTATGGAAAAATTGGCTCTAGTTCATCTTACCTTTTCACGTATCAAATTCTGCATTCTTGATACGTTGTTCGATCAAATATTTATGTAATATAAAAGCACTGGATTCTTTTCTTAAAAATAAACAAATGCCTACTTTTTGAAGTTCAATTTATGACTATTTTTTAATTACTATTCAAAATTCTCCGGCTACGTTTTTAGAAAGTGAAGTTCCTCATCTTGCACGAAGAATCGCCAAAATGCAGGCGTCGATCACAAAAAAGGAAGCCTGTCCGTTTGGGTGATAGCGAGACCGCATTCCTCTCACCCACTTGAACCTTGCACAAATAGGTCAATAAAAGCGAGAGTGGGTTTTTGCGCTTGAGTAACCATTTTCGTCCAGGCCATTGTAGGTCACTACCACAAATGTCGTCAAGACACGCACCTTACCATCTTTTATTGTCGCCTCAAGGCTGTTGTGTGTGCGCTGATCCGTAATAAATTGAGGGAGAGAGATCATGCTCTTTTTGTTTTGGAAGTCGCGCCTTTTGTCAATGCCCCACAGTGCGTGCGTTGGATGCGACCATGGATGCCAAATTCTTAAGTTCGCTTTTTCGTGATGCGAGACTCGTTTCGGAAAGTTTTCATAGGGTCTCGCCTTTTTCTTTGAATAGAAAAATTTTGACTTTTGTATTGACTTTTATGTAAATGCATTATCAATGTCAGACAGGGAAGAAAAATTCGTATTTTATGACTAGAAAAATGTGTTTTTATTTTATTGTGTCCCATGCCTTGTGGAACGAAATTCTTTTTATTTTAATTTCTGTAAAACTGCCAAGTTTAATGCCTTTCTATTTTTAATTATTTGCCTGAAAATATTTTATTGTACATTGTTATTCAAAATGATTCATCCGATTCCAAAATGCAATATTTTCATAAAAACACGATACTATAAGTCATACATGAATAAAGAGGGAAAATATGGATTTTTTTGCAAGTGTTCTATATAACTTCCTTTAGTTACTGTATAATGCCAATTCGATATACAAATTCTCCCAAAGCACGTTGTAAATTGTCAGTGGTAATGGATTGTTACAGCAGCAGGAATCCGTTTTTTAAGTTCAAATAAACATTTGGGTAATGGTGGCGCACACTCCCAAACATAAACTACCAACTCCCAAAGGAGAAAATAGCAAGGGGCCATATCAAGTGATTTAAGTGGCCAGTTGTGTAACATCGAGCCATCACTGCAACCGATTCAACTGAGATAGCTCCGTGAAAACTTCTAAAACAGTTCTCGTAAAATAGCTTTACGAAGAATATCTATTGTTTACAATGTGAAACATCCGCAGTTTCCCATTGTGTTCGTGTATTATCATTTTGTGTTATATTTTTAAAGTTAAAAAATTTTAAAATTGAATTATTCGTTTTGAATACAACCTATATAATCCTCCCCCTCCCCCTTTTCGAGAGTGTTAAGGTTTGAAAAAAAAGGGAAACTGAATAAGTGCTGAATCTAATCTCTGCTTTCTTTTCAATTTTAAAATACGGATTAAATCTTAATTATCCCACTTTCTTAAACTATCCACAACTTAATCTATATTTCCCTGAGAGGAAATTTATTTTCTCCAATAAATAGAATTTGCTCGTGATTTATGTAGACTTTTATCACCATTTGACACTCATGTAATTTTAATATTCAACAGTCTATTTCTGAAACGTCAAAAAACCATGCTAAGTAAGATCTAATCAATTTGTATCAAAGTGCTTTTTATTTGGCAGTTCCATGGTATTTTATCGGCCGAGATATCTCGATGTGGCTCTGTTGACGCTAATGAACTTTTTTTTCCCCCGAACCAACCGTCAATTGGTCGTTCCAGGCTCACGCCAGGCGAAGAACGAATTCATCTGTCTCAATCATTCATTCCACTGCGAGTTCGTACGCCCCCCTTTTTTTCCAAACTTCTCTTGGCAACGAACGGTACCTAGTTTTAAGGTTTCTAGGAAGCACCTTGGCCTTCGTGCGGGAAACACTGTTGATTTCGAACACAGGGGCCTTGTCTCGTGTGTTTCATGTTCTGGAATCTGGTGTTTGTTTATTTTTTTTCACTCGCTCTTTTGAGAATCTAACTGTTTTAGAATTTGAAAGAGGGGAAGTTCGTTGTCAGTTTTTTTTAACAACATTAATGATTGTTTCTCTCTTAAATTTTCGCAATACTTTTCTTTTATTTTTGGGTTGTTACTGGACAATCTAAAAAGCTGTAGAATGGTGTGAATTAGATTAATCTTGATTACAATACATTTTGATTGATTATGTAGTAAATGTGCGCATGATTCCGGTTTTCATTCAAGGTTTTAATAACACCGGTAAAAAAAAAATTAGTTTTTTAAACATGGGTTTTTCTTTCAAACTCGACAAATTGCGTAACATAATTTTTTGTACCTTAAATTTTCAGTAACATTCGCCTGTCTTGAAGATGAGGAGCAATGTTACGTACATGAGTTGATGCTTCCCTGCAACGCTTCTCTATGAAAGGGAAAAAAGGATTTACAGAAATGTCACCAGTTTCCAAAAGAGTTTAAGCAATGACCCCTTCACCTTGGCGACTTGGAGAGAAACTTGGCGTAAAATTTAATTATTTAAATAATTAGTTTTAATCAATTGGTTTTCATTAATTTTTATTAAATTATAGAATTGCCATCCAAAACAATCGTGTATCGAAAATTTCAGCTCAATTGAGCGCTTTGAAATGTGAGAAAAAAGCTTTTAAAGTTTTGACCCAGACATAGTTACAATGTGAGTAGAAGAAAACCAATGCGGAGGAAAAAGTGTGTGGCGCTGTCCCTTGACAGGACAGTCGCAATAGCCGAGTGCTCATGGCTGGCGTTGTTTCCGTTCACTAAATGCCAATCCTGTAATGGGATTGGTGCGCGTTAAATCTGTCGAGGCTCAATGTCTTCCCAAAAGTTGGAAGAATAAGGTATCGTCTTGTTGAGGTGTCGTCTTCGTCTTTTAAATCAAAGATCAAAATTACGAAAACCTTTGCCTTTAGCTCTCGTGTTGCTTCCAAGTGCAGCGTTAATGAACAATAAATCTGTTTCATTATGCTCTTCTTATCGATATTTTTGTGATTTATTAAAGAGCCTCCTAGGAAAAAAAAAAACATTGGAATTGATCTATCATTCTATGTAATTTATATTCATTTTTAAAGAACAATAATGGTAAACAAAGAAATTAGTTTTTTCAATGGCAATTCTTTGATTTGTGTTTTATTCGATTTTTGTAGAAGCTAAACTCGATTATTTTAAATTTGTATTAGCTAAGCGGTTCCAGTTTTTCGAGTTTCCAACGTGCGTGGTTGAGAAAAAGTTTATTCAATTGTATAAATCGACCCAAAGAATCGTGCATTGCATTATTAAAATTAGATTTATAATCTATTTTATCTTTATTGTAATACTCAACGCCAGAAGTTGTACATGAAATTTTCATTGATTTTATTGAGTGATTTTTTTTTTTTTTAACTTCATGCATTTTAATGAATTCGAATTAAATTTGATGGTATTTCGGAGAGAAATCGGAGGCATCAAATTATTTATCTTTTCAAAGTATGCAAGTTTGAAACTTGTATCAAACTATTCAGAATTATGTATATACATTGGAAAAAGATCGGTGTTTCTTTTAATTAAGATGCTTTTGTAACTTGCTTTGAAGAGAAAAAATTATTAACGTAAATGAAGTAAGGAATATGCATTCCTACTCTTGAACAATGTTAATACAACCAAACCAATCGTGGATATCCAGTTATCGAAGTCAGAATAGTTTCCATGTAATTTTACATAGATAAAGGTAATATTCTCAATTTTAAATTTTTGTATACCATACTATGTTTGCCGCTGACTGACTAGCTGACAAAATAAATATAAATAATAATTTAAAAAAATCTAGTTTTTATTTAAATGTAAAAAGTATAAAAATTTTAATGCAAAATAATATGCAATTTAGTAAAGTTTGAGAAGTTGGTAATTACCTATAAATTAAGTACTGTTACTACTTATATATGAGATCAAAAGTATTAACACCCTAAGCTTTTATAAATTATTTATTAATATAGATGTATTATTTTACGTTACAAAAATTGTTTAAACAGTATAATCCATCTTCAAAGCTTGATTTAAAAAATTTTAAAAAGCAATTACGGGAGCTGTAATTGTGTGCAAAATTTCTAGTGAATTGGCCCGACATCCGTCACTGCCTCAGCTTACCGTAATATTGTATTGTCATGGGAGTTAGTTATATACAAAATTTCAGATGGTAGGAATTGGATTATAAAATTCTAGTACTAATTTTGAATTGGAAAGACATGCATATGAACATAGGATGTTAAGTAAGAACTTGCAATTGGATCTCTGTACCGATTATAAATTGTTGTAGTCTTGGAAGTGTTTGCGAAATGGGTGCATTTTGAGATGTCTGAACATTTACTGGTAAACTGGCGCCCAGGAAATAAACCTCATAGGTTTCTTTCGTGTTGACGCGAAAATTTATGCGGTGTCATCATCGAAGTTTTAAAATGTACCATTTGACCTTTTAGTTTGTGATCTATCTTATCTGTTGCAAGCATTTGCTCGGTTAAAAAAAATAAAAAATTTAGTCTGAAAATCGTAAATCTAGGCTAATATCTGTTATTTTGCAAGAACTCTGAATGGATGCCTTCTTACAAAATCTGCCAGCTTTTGAGATCGCATTTCAATTCTGAAGATTCGCCTTTGCAACTGTTTGGTGTTTTTAATTATTTCCGAGAAGTAAATGGACGACCCGAATGAATTTGCATTGAGTAATATCTTTACAGTTTTAACAGAATTAAGTAATCTCTTCCTTGAATGTGTGGTCTCGAAACTTTTATTTCAGTAGAATTGTAATGAGAAGTCAGATGCTTTTAAGAATCATTTCCTCTCTACATAGCATTCTTATTTCGGAAATAGTTTGCTGTTGGGTTTATTTTGAATTGCGGGACCTTGCGAAATCACCTTCTTAAGGTTCCAGTCTACCCGCCATTTTGATCCCACCTTTGGAATTTCGACTTGAATTTCCACATCTTAATTATTCGATCCATTTGAATGCAGTAAAGTGCATCTGAAAAAGCAAAAAATAACGAAGGCTTCTGTGGAATTACTTATTTCCTACGATTTTTAAAAATATTTTTTAAAGGCCGGAAAACTCATAAATGGAAAAAGTAATTCCGCAGAATCCTTCATTCTTTTCTGCTGTTTCAGATGCACTTTATTGCATTCAAATGGATCGAATAATTAAGATGTGGAAATTCAAGTCGAAATTCCATAGAATTAACATTACGTCCACGAAATCAAAATGGCGGGCAGACGGGAGCCTTAAGTATTTTTTTCAATATATTATGTGGCTCTTGCTCAAAAGAGTAACATGCTCTTTTCTGGCTTTGTGATGTATAAGTTAATATAATGAAAATAATCCCATTCAATTAAAAAAAAAAAAAAAAAAAAAATCAGTTTCTTATTTGAAGGATGTTTTATATCCCCCCCCCCCCGGATAACGGTGTCTGTTGTGTATCAATAATAGCTCCTTTATTATACAAAATAAAAATTGTGATGTTGAATTAAAAGAATGAGATACGAGCGATATGTTGTTAAAACGATTATTGAACATCCGGGATTTCACGCCAAGATCTATAAATGTAATATAAGATTTTAAAATATTAAATTTTTTTAAGGCTAATATGAGGAATTTTTTAGTGTTTGGTGCTTTTTAAAAATCAATTTGTTACCGATTCATTTTTAGTCTCCATACAACAATCATTACCGGTCTCTTATTTTTAGCAGCAAACTATGATGACAATTGAAATTAAAATCCATTTTAACGATAATTTGATGTTTCCATCTCATTTTACCAACCTTTTTATGTAGCTGCTTATTGTATAAGCAAAGGGAGGAAAGATGGAATCAAATAAAATGGAGACGATACATTTTGTATTTAAGGAAAATCATCTTTAGTATTCTTTTTAATAATTTGATAAGTAAACCAGTGTCAGGCTGTGTATATCTTTTTCCGTTTTATTTATTTCCTGAAACGATTTTTCAGGTATTGTATACACGAATAAAAATCATTTTCGAAATATATTTGAAATATTAACATTACAGTTACACCATATTGAGAGAGAGTAATTTTAAGTCGAAATTTGATTTTTTCCCACTTTCCCTTTTATAAATAAGTATTAGATTTCGAATTTATACAATTGTGTATTAATGTTTACAGCTTTTCATTGATTTCGTGAACTTTTTAAGGGGAGGATTTAATTTTTTCAGGTTTAAAAACTTAGGTATTCCAATTTTATATAGCCTCGATTTCAAATGGATTACATTATAAGAATTCGTGTGGACGGAGAGCAAATGAACGAAATTTATTGTAACCTGCCTTTTAGATGACGAGTTTAGATAAGAAAAAAAATAACTATAGCTGCTGAACAAAAGTAGTAAAAAACTCTTCTGTTTTTAACAAATAATAATAATTAATGGGATTTTTGTGTGAAAAGGTATGAAGAATGAAATTATCGAACTTTGTGATCTCTGATTCCAAAAGTCTTTGGTAGAAAATGCTTCCAATGATTATATTTTCAGATGTTGAAAAATCTAATTTTAAAACTTAATCCAAAATCTGTTTCTCCTCTTAAACAAGTGTGAAGTTTTAGTAAGCGGCTTGAGCTAATGTTTCATTTCTGAATTTTAACACCCGTAAATGAACTAAATCGTAAGTTCTTCTCTTGGTATGGTTGGTTCTGTTTTTAGCTTTTACTTTTTTTTTTTATTACTAGTTATTTTATGCTCTTCTAAAACATTTTTCTGATTAAAATGTATGTTTGTCATGAAATTAGAATTTCACCGTCAATTAAATAGTCCAGATGTTTTTATTGTAATCAATCTTCATTTATTGCAACTTATGATTTTAATACTTTCAAAAAACTTATGAGGATACATATCGTTTTACGAAATAACCTTGTGCATAAACACTATGTATCAAACTTACCATCCAAACTCTGGCATGTTTTCCTGAATATATATATATATGAAATTTATTATTGTTATAATTAATAATAATTTGCTCCAGATTCATTCTGAAGTATTGATTCAATTTCAAAATTTTAAACACACACACAAAGATGATCTCTTTCATTTTTTTAAAAAAAAATGTGAAAAGTTTATGTACTTAAGTATTCAATTTATACCGCTGAAATCGCTTGATTTGATTATGGTCTCGACCGGTGTGGGACAGGCGCGAAACGGAAATCTCCCCGGCCCCCCCCCCCCAATTGAAATGATTACCATGCAAAATTTCGAACACAAATATCTATGTAATTAATATTTATTTAACTGAAATAAAATCGTTAAAATAATTTGGAAACAAAAAAATCGTAAGACTAGAATAAAGAAAGTTGCATCTATCAGACAAACATATTTAAAAAGGCCTATTAATCTGTTATTTTGTTATGGTTTTTTTTTTTTTTTTTTTTTTTTAAATGTTTGTAACTTTTCTGTCAATGAAAAGGGGCGAAAACTGTTATTAGCTAGATTTAACTTATGAAAAAACTTTTTATACCTTCATCATAAGTGATATTTGAAGCTATTGCATTTTCAATAGAAAGGATTGCCAAACCATAAAGTCTTACTTGATTCATTGTTGATCGAAGATAGCTTTTTATGAACATCTTTTAAAGTTTCTCTCGCAAGAAGCAGTTGAAACACTCTAGTGAAAAAAAATTTCGGGACCTAATTTTTAAACACAAACACGACACATTTATACATAACCCTATGCTCCCAAATTGCGAAGTCGTCTTTTTATATTCCTACATATAAGTGCAAATATTTAAAATCTTAAGATCCCTCCACCTCCTCAGTACACCTCTGGACCCTAAAAGTGTTGGTGTGTGGCTTTTGGATTTTGCATTAGTTAATGTATAGTATTGTGAGTTGCAATACTTAAAGTAATTTCTAAAATGTTTTCCGTTTTAGTTAAATATATAATCTTATACTCTCTCGTGTGTCAATGTGGTGCCGTGTTGAATTGGGGGAAAGGGGTAAAACACTCGTTTCATTTGTTGATCCTATCTTGGCATGCTCTTCACATTTAATCGTAATGCAACAAGTTAGAAATATTGCTCGTTGTTTAATTAAATCTAATGTATATTACTAAAATGTTTTTAATCCAATACATAATCTTAGTAATTACGTATTCTTTGTTATGTACAGTAAAAGTACGACGCTGCACTTCTTGTGCCGTAATTGAATTAAATATAACTAACACTAAAAGTCAATAACCTACAGAAAGGGACGCTAGACAAATCTCACACAACTATTTATTTGATAGCTTTGCTGTATAATGTATGAAGGATATGTGCTCTCCTGGATAACACTTTATATAGATTCATCCATTCAACCTATACCAAATTAATAGTATCGTACCAAAATCTCTCCAGTTGAGGTAGACTTGGTTCCTCGAATCCTTCGTGGCTGCTATCGCCCGTAACAACTCTCGGTATCGTCTACCGCTTATAAGGCACATGCGCAGCGCTTGTCCCCCTCGTCCTTTATCCTCAAAATTTCCCTTTGCTTATATACTCTCCTATCTAGCTCACTTCACTTTATTTCTACCTGTCTCTAATTAGAATAATCACTCTTCATTTTGCTTGGGAAGAAATTGTTTGTTTCGTGCAATCAATCTCAATTAAAGTCCCCAAGGTTTGTGAAGAGAAAATCGTGAATAGCTCAACGTCACAAAAGTATATATTATTTGATTTGTCATAAATCCAGTCTTAGGTATATCTGCCTACTTTTTTTTAACAATGGATGGTTTCTTCATGAGATAAAACTGTTGGACAGTTTTCTTCATATGAAAAATATTCTAAAATTCTTCCCTTTTATATTTTAACACACTTGAAAACTATCTGATCTCTATCTATAAGGAAGATTATTGCATGGATATTGTTTCTTTTTCAATTTCTCCATCCCTATATATTCCATATCATTTGCAATATATACATATTTTGGGGGGAAAAGTTTCTAGTTATTTTTGTTCAAGGAATGCTTTAAAATATGTTTTCCATTTCCGCTGACGTTTTTGTCTGTGCTTTAAAAAAGTATTTTCTTAAGTATGTCATTCACATTAAATAGAATTTCGATCTTTTTCCATACCTTTCGTTTTATTTATCTAAAGTAATAGTACCAAGAAAAGGAATGTTTTGTTTTTGTGGTAGGGGGGGAAAAATTAACGGTGTTTTTTGTTTAAAAGATTTTTGACAAAAATGGATAGGCTGTACGAAAACTTTTTTTTCCGTTTATCACTCCAGTGTTCGATTGATTCTTAATATGGTAAGTTTCCGTTTTGTGATCCATTTCGACATGAAAGTAAAATTACCTATTTGACAACGACCTTTATCTTCATACAAAGAAGGTTATTGTGTGAAATATATCTGACATTTGTTATCCAAATTTCGGTAGCAGCTTTTGTTGGTAAACTTTTAATGTGCCATTTCAAAAAAGGAATATTTAGCTCGTTTATAATTTTTCTAAAAAGAATTTTTTTGCTTTGTTGCCTTTTTGATTTTAATAACTATGGAATCGATTACACTGATGTCATGCCGTCGAAAATGTGTAGTCACTCATAAAACGTTGCGGTGAGGAAACTAGTTTAAATTTATGACCAAATTAGAGAGATCAATGCGACAAATTAAATTTGGAGCGAGTGGAAAGCGACTTTCATATATTGACGTGGGGAAGATATTTTATTTCGCATTTATATCCATTCCGCTCTCCTTTTATTAAAGCCTTGTTTGGATCGTCGAAACTTAGAAATTATTGACATTAAAACACCGTGGCATCCTACATTTTGCTGAGTGCTTAGGTATATTTCGATTTAAAAGTTTTTTTACTTTGTGTCTACAGTCAAACTATAATTCGAATTTTTTGTGCGATTCCTCTCGGATAATTACAGTAAAAATAGTTCATAAGACTTTACAGCTCACATGCATTATGGTTTCAGTGGTGATTTGGTGGTTCTAAGAATAAAAAAAGGGAGGGGGGAAGAGGAGCGTTGGATTCAGTTTCTTTCGTAGGTTTGAAACCATTTGCAATGACTCAGAGACACCTTTCAAAAGAAGTAAGTAAAAATATTTGATTCAGTTGAAAAAAAATATAAATACATACATTGTGATAAACACGTATTTTGTAAAATAAAGTTTGTGCGTTAAATTTTTAATCGTGAAGTTGAAAAGTTTTTCCTCTATTCTGATTAGGAAAACATGTGTAATTCGAAAAAAAAAATTTTTTTTTGTCCCTTCAACTTTGAAATATCCTAGATTGGATGTATTAAATATTTTACGTGATATAATTTTAATAATTTGTATTATTATTTTGAATAAAGATCATTTTATTTGTTTTGGGAGCAATGTGATGTGAAGAAACTTTCAATGAAGCTAGACATGTTAATTAATCTTTTAGGTCATTCACTGTTTATTCCTGTGGTGTGGAAGTTTGGAGAGGAAATTGCCAGCTTAGGTGTAGGCCTCGTCACTTAACAGACTCAAAATTACGACGTCCAACGCCAATTCGTATTTCCTCTCAGGGCGAAGCTAAATCAAATCAAAATCATTCACTGATTATCATAAAAGTTGAAAATTATCTTCAATTATTATACGTTAAGTAATATTTGAATCATTATAATATATATTTTAATCTAATGCTTGTTGTAACTGTATTTACTGCCCAAACTAAATTCTTTTGCGATAACATAAAATTGTTCTTGCGAATTCTTCTCTTTTTTCATTTGAAATGAAAATTAATGTACGCATTATTTGGATGGGGGGGGGGGGGGCACCGCATTTCTCTATAAATTAAGAGATAATTTTTGTGGCCGCGGTAGCCTAGCGGTTATGGCAGTGGGCTCGGGGCCTGCGATTTCCGTCGAAGTAGGTTCGAGACTTGTAGCCGGGATGATGTGCGTTAAATCTGTCGTGGCTCAAAGTCCTCCCGTTGGTGTGGTATGGAAGTTAAGAGTGAAGAGTGTCAGCTCAGGTGTTGTCCTCGTCACTTGACCGAGGTTCAAATTTATGAAGTCCGTCTCCAGTAGCCCTCGTGTTGCTTCTAGTGCGACGTTAATAAAACCGACCAAACCAACCAAACGATCATTTTTGGGTGGGAGTATACTTTGTTTATGAGATTGACTTCCAAATTCTCTCCCCGCTTCATCCCCTAGTAATATTCGAATTTAGTTTCCCTTTGGATAACAAGTTTAATTTTATTTAAGCAATTGACTCTTAAGTTAAGAGGATTTCCATGTCTTATAAATTTGCCTTTTTCATTTTCCCTCAATCTCTAATAACCAGATTTTTATAAAAGCGAACGTGTTTGTTTTAAAATTTTAATTTAAGTTTGAATATTTTTTGTAACGGTTTCACTTTAACGAGGTTGTATATTTCATTGTATGACTCTAAATTTTGTTTAATACCTGTTCTGGAATGTCCTTGGAAAAAATTATTATCTTATTTAAACAGACGTTCGAATTATTGACGTTTGAATACCCTCCCTCTCCCGTAGAATTGCCAGTTAATATATATATGAACATGTTTTTCTATCATCAAATAAAATCTTCTGCGTTTTCATTGAATTAACAAAATTAAATGGGATAAAATATTGACATTCTAAATTCGTCGGAAATAGTACCAAGTAGCATTAACCATGACGTCAAATCGGTCTCCATCCGTCCGCTTCCCCTAAATTCACTATCATGATCTAGTTTATCAGTTTGACAGAATTTTCTCGTGCTTATTACTTTTTTCCTGTGCCAATAAGTGAATAGTTTTTCCCCTTCGGAAAAGATTCCTACAGTCATGCATTCCCCCTTCAATATTGATTAACGATTTCGCGTTCCATATATGCGTCATTAAAATAACATAATAAAAATGACCCCCCTCCCCATCGTGGAAATTTTAAACAAATTTATCACCGCCTTAACATACCAGTTGGTCTTCGCCATGGTTTATAATTATGGAATTCTCCTGTCCGGAGTGGTGTGTGCGATATCGAACTGTGAGAGTGCTCTATTAAAAAAGAAGAAAAGGGGAGTGAGAGAAAATATAAACTCTCGAAACCCATCTTCTGTGAGTGAAGTTGAGTAGTCGTTCCATCGGCTCTCGGTAACCCGTGGCAACCAAAACCAAACACGCCCAAATAGATTGTCTAACAGTGGGGGAAGGGGGGCGTGATCCGATCGAGTCCCCAGAAGATGGTGATGTGTTCGAGGGGGGGGGGGGGGGGAAGATTATCGTCCGGCGCCTCAGTGGCGTAACTATACGTCTAGCTTGGGTTTCCAGAAATTTAGAATCCCATCCCCACACCATTTTCTTCACCCTTCTGTAGTTTGCACAGAAGCGGTTTGAGTTTCGCTAATGTGTTTCGGTTGTGCTTGCCCAGTGGAGGGGAGTGATCGTTTGGTATGTTGTTCACCCGTAGACTTTGATCAGTGATCTGGCAAGAAGGGATCCGGTGACAACCGGTCAAGTTCTGTCCACTGTGGACTGTCTCGCGCGGAATGGGCACACAAAAAAAATTATTCTCGGAATCGATTTTGGTTTTCTTTTCTTGTCGCTTGTAATGCCTTTTGTTATTGGGTATGATTTAATGATTACGTATAATTTTACATGCATTAAACTTCTGTGTACCTTCGATTGTTATTTTTAGAAATGTATCTGCTATACTTAGTTTCATTCATAATTTTTTATATCTTTGAACTTTATTAAAATCGATACAACTTCTAAAATAAAATTAAAAAAAATTTCCTATTTTATCTCCGTGCTAATAAAAATTATGAAATACAAATTACACATCAGAATTTTCTCTCTCTCTCCCTTTAATTGAATTTTTTCTTTGTGTTAAAATATAATATTAGTAAAAACCTATTTATTGCTCTAAAAGCAGGAAACAACCTTGAAATTGCTTTCAACATTTTAAGGTTGTACTTATTATTTGATTTCATTATTATTATTTTAGTTTAGTTAACTTGCATTTGATTTTAAAGAAACTTTGCAAGTTGTAAATTTGAGTCTTTCAGATTAATTCGTATCAGTTAATTAAATATGTCTCCAAGATATTTAAATCATTTTTATACGGTAGATAACTTTTAAATAATCTTCTATCCTAAGCAATTTTGTTTTTTTATCAAAAGATTTGATGCATTTAAGGAATCTTTGAAGTTAATTTAATCTTCAAATTATTTTTGTTTGAATTTTTTATAATTTTCTTTTATATTTTCATCTGAAATTTGTATAAATAAGAAGAAAATTATTTATTTGTATGAAATTTTCGATTAAGTGTCGTTTTATAAAAAGTGAAACATAACTCTTAAATTAATTTTTTTTTTTCTATTCTTAATAAGGGGTTTTCATATTTAAAATCAATGGAAGTAAGTAAAATGGTTTAAATTAGTTTAAAATATGAAGATATAAGTCAATATTTATGACATAATATAACATCGTATGAATAATTGAAGTGATAGTGAACTGCTACAATCTGAGATTGTAGCTCATTAATTATTACAAATAAATTCTTAAGTATTGTTTAGATGAAGTAATTTAAGATTCTATTTTTTTTGTTTAGGATTTATTAAAACAGACTTTCAGACACTTGTTACTTTATGTCAAAATTTAATCTGGTATTTTCTTCTAGGTGACATAAACAGAAACTCAGAATGTCGCTCTCTTTGAAAGTGAGCGTTGTCGAAAAAAATGTCGTCAAAACGATGCAATTCGATCCTTCCACAATAGTATATGATGCATGCAGAATCATAAGAGAAAAAATTGCAGAAGGAGGGGATTCCGGATTAGGGGAATGTAAGTAAAATGGTTTTATAATAGTGTTGATCTGGGTGAGATGGCCTGAAAGCTTAGAAAAATTTCTTTAAACACGTTTTTTGTCATAAAGATATGGCTATATTAATAATTATGTTATGATAGAAGATAAAAATTTATGTTTTGATCTGGTTTTATATGATGTGAAATTTTTATTTTGCTACCTGTTAGTAATTGCACATTATAATTTCCATTTTCAACGTGATGATTTTAACAAACAAAAGACTTTTTTTTTTTATTCATTTTTATGAGACTTATTTTCAACATGAAATTCTAATCATGGGCATGTTGGAACTATATTACATGGATACTTTAGACTTTTTGTTAATATTCGTAAAATCTACTAATACCATTTAAATAAAAGTATGACTAATCTATACACAAGTTTGAATGTTGCTCATATAAATTTATATAATTCCTTTGTTTCTGAGCAGTTTTTCATTTTCTAGAGAACTAGAAGGTGTGTGTGGGGGGGGGGGTAATATTAATAAAAATTGAATTTAATTGATGTATAGAAGAAATATTTTGATGAAATTTATTGTCCCCTTATTCTTAGTTTTTATATAATGCTTCTAAAAATTTCATTTAAGACTACAATTATAAATTTAATATTAGCAGCATACAAAAATAATTGTAGTTTCATAAATTTTTTCTTTAGTGTTATGTTCGTTGATCATTTAAAATAGTTTAGAAAAAGATTTTTGATAATTTTTTAAATTTTATTTGGCTTTGTAATATTCAATCACTTAAGTTATTTATAATTTTTCTTTTCTTCTCTTTTCGCAAAATTTATATAGTGAATTTTGAGGGAAAATTAATATGCTATCAAGCTGAGGAAAATGTGATATGCTTTGTGTCTAAAGTGCATAATAATCGATAAGTATTTAGCTAAATAATTTATTTCATTTATTCTCTCACTCTCATTTAGCCAAAAACTATGGCCTGTTTTTAGCTGATGAAGATCCAAAAAAAGGAGTGTGGTTAGAATCTGGAAGATCCCTAGAATATTATTTGCTGAGAAATGGAGTAAGTTAAGTTTTAACCCTACTATATTTTTGTTTATGAAGCATTCTTGAATATATTATGATAATACAAATGGAATTTCAAACATATTAATATCTGAATAAAATCAATTATTTTATGTGTTATAAATGTTTTCTTTCTACTGTAATATTTCTCATAAGCAGATGATTTTATGTACTGCTAATGTAAAATGCAATGCTTCACTTTTACGTAGGATCTTTTAGAGTACAAAAGAAAAATGAGGACTCTTAGAGTCAGGATGCTGGATGGAACTGTTAAAACAGTACTGGTAGATGACAGTCAAGTAGTTGCCAATTTAATGGTTGTTATATGTACTAAAATAGGTAAATATTTCATTATTTAGTATGTTGTTTTTAGTTTCTATTAATTGTATGATTATTCATCAAAAGTAGCCATTAATAATTTCAAATGTTAAAATAATGGACTTATTACAACTTTTAAGTAGGTTTCTGATTTTATATATTAAATCATCTAATTTTCTTTAGGTATTACGAATCATGATGAATTCTCTCTAATCCGAGATATTCCAGACGAAAATAAAGAACCAAATACTGGAACTTTAACATTAAGGAAGGTAATTGAAATTTTACTTTTATAATTTTTTTCATACAATACTGTAACTTCTGTGTTATTTTATAAATCATTATTATCACCTATTTTTAATATAAGAACTTTCAAGAAGGAATAAATATATTTACACATATATGAATATAACTTTTATTTCTATTTTACTGTAAAAATTTGGTTGATGATTAAATTCTATGTGCTGAGCATGAAAGTTTCTGCTTTGGGATTTGAAATATAAGAAAAATGTACTACAGTTATTATCTGTTATATTTTGGAATTTTAGTTTTTGACATGGTTTTTAATGTTTATGATCAATATCTTACATTAACTTAAGTTTCAAAAATTCAAGATAAAGTAATTGCATTAATTTTTGTATGCACTGCTAATAGAAGTTCAAAGTTATTTACAATTCAACTGAAAGGAAAATTTAGTTTCTTATTCTAGAATGGTATGTCATACATAAAACTTGCCATTCTTTTTATTTAAATCTTACTTTTTTAAAATTATATTTGTAATTGGCTTCTGTTGGGTTTTCAGTTGTGTAGTATAAGAGTTGCAATTCCAAAAATTTATAATCTGCTATATTTGTGTTTGTATATATTATATATATATACACACAGAATGTGAAATTTTAATTGATATTTTTAAAAAACTGTGAATAGTCAACACTGAAATTTTATATTTGTTTGTATGTAATTTTATTTTATTTAAATTGTGTCAGTTCTCTGTTTCACATTGAAAGCTTTTTTTAAGGATAAAAAAGATAAAGACAAAGATCAAAAGATGGAACAATTGAAAAAGAAATTGAAAACTGATGATGACTGTAAGTATATCTTTTTTTTACTTTCAAATGAAGTATTCTTTATTTAATGAATTTGTATTGGTTTAATTATTCAACAAAAGGTAGAAATAATTTCTGGCAAAGGCTTCATTTCTACTTCACAAGTTAAATGGTTAGGCATAGCTTTTTTTTTTTCAAACTTGTTTTCCTTCTATTTTTATCTAATAAATTTCAATGCAAATTTTTGTGCTCCTTAGTTATTGTGTAGTTCTTAAAAAGCTTTGGAGAATAAATTTGTTGAAGTTTTTCAATCATCATATAAATATTTTTATTTACTGAAATTGTAATCTTCTCAAAAAAGAACAATCATGTCTGCTGATTTTGATTATACCATTCATTCCATGTGAATACAAATTTTTCTTATGAATTTAAATTTATACTAATATTTGTAGAACTTTTTTTTATAATGTAGTTCTAGATTATTCCCTTCCCTTTCTTACTGAACTCAAATTAATGCAAATCGTAGTTGACTGATTTTGAATGTCTAGGTCATTAACATTTGTTAATTTCTTTCAAATCATTTTATAAATTGTTCATGAATATTGGTTAATTACTTAGCATTAATTTGTACTTTTAGATGTAATTATTGGCTTACATTGTATTATTTCTTTCAATTAAATTTTGAATGAGCGAATTTTTTTATATCCTTTCTAATATATGAGAATCAAATTTCTTTTTTAGTATTATTAATGAAATTGTATGTGTAAAGAATCAATTTTTTTCCCCTAGTAAATTGGGTTGATCATTCTAAAACTCTTAGAGAACAAGGAATAGATGAAGAAGAAACTTTATTATTGCGACGAAAATTCTTTTTCTCAGACCAAAATGTTGATTCGAGAGATCCTGTGCAATTGAATTTACTCTATGTACAGGTAATAGTTTTACTTTTTCTTAAAAATGTTAAAAATTTATATATTTGATATGCTTATCAGTTAATGAGGTGAATGGGATATAATTATAATTCGATATGCTTATCATAACTAAACATAGACCATTTTATTTACCTTAAAAATTTGTTTCATTTGAACTTGTTAAAGCTAGGAACAAAATCTATTTTGATTTAATGTGTACCTTCTATTTTGTGAGATTGCTGGCTTCTTATTTGTTAGTTGGCTTTGAGTAAACTGATAGTTAAATGTTTATAACAGGCTAGAGATGCTATCATAAATGGAACTCATCCTGTAACAGTTGAACAAGCATCTCAGTTTGCTGGTATGCAATGCCAAATACAATTTGGAGATCATGTAGAGACTAAACATAAACCAGGATTTTTAGAGTAAGTTTTTCTTTTAACAGTGTATGAAGGAAATATATCTATATATTGATTTGTATGTGTAAATTAACAATGTTTAATTTCATGTTATGTTATGTTTTTCTTAAAGATATGGAAAAAAAATTTTTAAAAAGCAAATGTATTTAAAGATATTAATAATCCATTGGTTTAAATTAATTTCTATACCATTTAATTTGATCGGAGTTTTCATTTGTATGTATAAATCTTCGTGTGTTTGACTTTCTTTTGTTATATTTATGCTTGAAACTACCCAGGTTTTTAAATTTCTCAAGTCAGGTTTAATCCTTCTCTTGCAATGTTTTATGAAATTTTAGATTACAAATGTAGTTTTTTACTAATTTAAAATATTTCTACTTTATAGTAACAAAAATGAAGCATGTATAATATAATTATATTTTTATACTATTTATTTTAATATCTATTAAATTAAGTGCATAATTGAATTTTTTTCCCACCTATATCTATATATGCAATAACGCTCTGCATAGGTGGAAATTATCTTCGAAATATTGCAGCTAAATAAAACTTTGACACTGTCACTGCTGTTTACTTCATATCTGAGTTATATGTCTGATAGTAGAGAAATGAAAGGTGTAAAAAATACATTTGAATGATTTTCTGTTTAATCTAGTACTTAGTTTTAATTTTATCCATTTATCTTTTTCGCTTAGTTTAAAAGAATTTTTGCCCAAAGACTATGCCAAAATGAAAGGAATTGAAAAGCGTGTTTTTGTTGTAAGTACTCTTTTATTTATAATGATGCTATATAGATATTAGTTAACAATTTTGTTACAAATCATTTGGATTGAAATTAATAGTTTTAATTATATTTACAGGAACATAAGAAGTTTTCTGGAAATACTGAATTAGAAGCAAAAGTCAAATACGTATCACTAGCCAGATCTTTGAAAACTTATGGTGTTGCATTTTTTTTGGTTAAAGTAAGTGTAAATATCTCTAACAGATATTTCAAAATATTCATATCCTTTCATATTTTCTAATGTAGTTTTTTTTTTTAGGATTCATAGATTTTTAATTTTCTTTTGTTTTTATATGTAGGAAAAAATGAAAGGAAAAAACAAACTTGTGCCTAGATTACTAGGAGTTACCAAAGATAGTGTCTTGCGCCTTGATGAAAAAACAAAAGAGGTAGTTATGGATTTTCAGAGAACACTAACTCCATATTCTACTAAAATGGAAGGGAATCAAAATTTTAATTTTGAAAAAATAAAATTTGGTATTTTTTAAATAAGTCCCATTGTTAAATTATGTTTTCCTAGACTAATATACAAGATTTATGTATTCTTAGGCACTATTTTTTATTATTTTTACAGATTCTAAAAACTTGGCCTCTAACTACTGTAAGGCGATGGGCAGCATCTCCTAATAGTTTTACTCTTGTAAGTTCTCAAATGATATCATAATTCATATTTTTCAGATTTTGAGTTTTCCTTGTGTTCAGGTTTGAGCTACAAGATTCTCTTGTAATTGTAGCAGATTATTTCAAATTATATAAATTTTTTTTCTGTATTTGGAGAGTGGGATTGCTTTTTTTAGGGAAGAAATGAATTAGGTTTATCTTGTTGATATTTAGGGATAATTTCATATAAACAATGTGTCTATAAAGTCTTGTTTCATCAATTTTTCTTCCAATTTACCATTTTTTCAATAGATTCCTTAAAAAAATTGCTTTTCGAAACTAGTAATTCTATTTAAAATTATTATTGTATTTTACTTAAAACTGATTGTAAAATTTTTGTTTAAAATTAAATTGGAGTAAATCTAGAATATTTTATTTTATTGATTTTTTTTAATTAAATAGCATATCAATAATTTTCCCACTTATTATTATTTAAAGCTGCAGTTTTTGATTAAATTGTAGCATTTACGTGCATTTATACTTTCATAAAAGTTATTAAATAGTAGAAAATAGTTTTCTTTCCAGGAAAAATAGGAAATGTTTTTAAGAATATAAATGAGATTTTGTAAGTTATTGGGACTTATTCTGGTTTGTATATTCTAGGATTTTGGTGATTACTCTGATTCTTACTATTCTGTACAGACTCCTGAAGGAGAACAAATATCTCAACTTATTGGTGGTTATATTGATATTATATTAAAAAGGGTAAGTAAAATTAATATTTATTTTTGTCTTTGTACCTTATCACTGTACTGTTGCATGTTTGTTTTAAATTTGAGATTTTCAGTTTTAAAAAAAATTTGAAAAACAATACTTCAAATCATGCATTATTTAAGATATTTTTTATGTTTAATTATCTAGACTTGTAGCTTTATCTAGCTCCCAAAATATTAACATTTTAAAGCTTTCTTAATTATATTTTCTTTTTACTTATAATTTAACTTTTGGCATTTAATTAAATTTTAGAATTATGTTGATAGAAATTTTAGAATTATTTTGGTAGCTTTTACTTTTTACCATTGCAAAATTTTTGTTAATTCCTTGGTTAGAGAATCTGTATTATATTCTCATGATAGATATGAGGCATTTATAGTATTCATTAATATTCATGTAGAAACAAGCAAAAGATCATTTTGGCATTGAAGGTGATGAAGGATCCACTATGGTGGAGGATAATATATCTGCAGCAAAGTAAGAAATTTTTTTAAAATTACACTAGGGTACAAATGTCTATACATATAAATGATTGTTTTATTTGTACATCTTTTAATTAAAAAGTCATAGTAGTGGTAAAAGTATTTTAAAATTTTGTTACATGGAAAATCCCTTTGAAATTGCTGTAGTGTATATTAAGTAATTGAATGTTTTTCCAATAAAGTAAAATGGTTTTTTTTTTTCCCCCATGAGGTTAATAATTGAAGCTTAGATAATTTTTACATTATTTTTTGTATTTTAAATATTCTAAGCTATGTATAGTGGCCTATATTTTTGTTTTTTATTTCTATTTTGTTTATTCAAATTACTGCTTCTTTATATTTAAGAATTATTTGTCTAATTTAATAATGATTAAAGTGAGGTGTTACATAGGACTTATGCTCCTGTATGTCCTAACTTGAATAATAACTCAAAAGAATATGAGTATAATAATGCTCCCTTTATTAATTGCAATGAAATATATTCATCTGATAAGTTATTAATGTTTGCCTTTTTTTAAAAAAAAAACTTTAAAATCTAGGAAATATGGAATATAAAAATTTTGTCTCACTTCCTTTTATTAAATCTTAAATAAATATATGTTGTAATTTTAACTATGTTTGTTATTTTAGAGCCACTATTTTACAACATAATCCCCCAGCAAAAGTATCACATGGTAACTCAGTTTCTGTAGTTGTACCTGCTGTGATGAGAGCTGCGGAGAATGGTAAATGATTTTTTTGTGCATTAACAAAGTTTGTTCCCTCTTTTCTTCATTTTAGATTATTTATCTGTAACAGTTTTTTATATTATTTAATAATAGTTCAAATATTTAATGGGGATTGCATTATGAAAAAACTATCAAAAAGTATGTTTTGCTCTTTTAAAAACCACTTTTTAAGCATTTTTTTAAAATTAATTTTGAAAAATAATTTAATAAGAATAGAGAGAGAAAAAATCTATTATGATAATTAGATCTATATTTGAGAATTTTGGTAAAGGATTTAAATTACAGTTCTTATAGTTACTATAAAATATTTTTGTGCTTATATTAAATCTATTATTGTTTTTGAAACATTAAAAAATTTTGCATAATAATGTGAATGTATTGTAATCTTTATGATAGATATTGAAAACTGTCAGTACAACAGTTTGCAAATTAGTATATTATTCATCTGTTTATGTTTCTCCCATACTCAGCTAGAATATTAGATATATGAGTTTAAATGTTTGAAATTTTCATTCAAAGGTGCTCGTCAATACAACACTGGCCAAACTCCAAGTGCACAATTTGGAGAGACAAAAGGACAAGCTCATAGTGCATATGCTGCTGTACAAGTAAGACCTTTTAACTATTCTTATTTGATTGTATAAATTCAAACTTATCAAAAGAAGGGAGGAAATAACTATTTTATCTGCAAATAACTTTTTGAAAAAGAAAAATCTTTATGTAATGAAAATCTGTTATAAATATTGTAGCAATGAACAGTAATTTTACTCATTATATAATACATGAGAACTTCTCTTCAGGAACACATTGAATGATTTTTTATGAATGTGGTGAAATGTTTTGGATACATATTATATTAATGGCATATGACATACACACAATTTTTAAATATATATATGAATTACCTTTTCAAAATTGTAATATATCATTGGTGGGTAATTGCTACTTTATTTTAAAAATTATTTTTTTCATTATTTATAAAAATAAGTTTTTTTCCTTTTTTTTTTTCCCCCAAAAGAAAGTTGTAATAGTTTTGAATAGAACAGTATATATATATATAGTTCTTATTATAAAAATTCTAACTGTGGAAAGAATTCTGATCAAATTATTTACGCAAAAGTTTTTGAATTACTTCATTTCTTCTTTTGATGTTTAATAATTCATAACACAGTTTTTTGGCTTGTCCTCTTTTTCTGACTAATATCTTGAGCAAAAAATCTGCATATTGATTGATAGATTCAATAGACTTTCTAGATTGTGATGTAGGGCTAATTAGAAAAATTCCCCTTTTAACTTTCATTTTATTTCATTGTGACATTTAGTCTTTTAAAATCGTCATCGAATCGTGACGAGCTGTCATTAACTGTATTAAAACTGTACACATATGAAATGTTTTTGTCTTGTTTAGCCCCAACATCCAAAGATCCAACAGACTATGTCGGAACCTCAAAGGGCTCTCCTGAGCACTATTAGTGCTGGACGTAGTGCTGTAGAAAATGCACAGAATGATCTCTCTGTGCGAGTAAGATTCCAGGAACTTGGAAACGACCCTGCCTCTTTGCAATGGAAGCAAGATCAAATGGATGTTAAAAAACAAAATGTGTCATCCCAGTTAGCTGCCATGAATGCTGCTACTGCCCAAGTTATCACTTTAACTTCAGGTACTTGTTTTAAACACTTGTGTAATTTAAAGATATGGTGGTATTTAGTAGTTTAGCTATTAAGTGACATTTTTAAAATTTTGGGTTTTTTGAACTATGTAATTATGGCAAGGGTTTTTATTTTGAATTTTCTGTTTTATGCTAATATTGCTTATTTAAGTATTTGATGGTTATGAATGAGCCTAGCTCTTATTCGAATATTGCAACATAATGTGTGCAGGTGAGCTCAGCCTATCTGAAGCATTTCGACCCAAATGGTTGCAACTCAGCCCTACTCGCATAACAAAACTTTTCCTCAATGCATGCTGGCAAGCTGAGTTTCCATGTGTATTACCCTGCATTGTTTGAGTTACAAATGATACCTACTTGCAAAATTTAGTTAGTTTGTTAGCATTAAGGGTACTATGAGAAATTTGCATAATGAGGTGAAATGTCACCAGTCTAGTTATTGTTGATCTATTTATTTTTCTTGTGTAAATTGATTGGAATTTGTATCTGAAAAGGTTCAAAGTGAAAACTAGATAATTCTAATGATGAATAAGCTCTGTGATATATATATATATATATATGTATGTTGAATTTATATATATTTGATGAATAATTACATAAATGTGTGTTAGATACAAAGAATTTTAGGTAATTATAACAATCAAATGTTTCAATAAGTTTAAAATTTTGTATATTTATTTAAATATTTTAATTTAATATTTTACCAACTAATATTTATCATTTACTGAATTGTTTTAAAGTGCCAGTAATAATTATTGTAATTTTTACATTAGTATACTGCAAATAATTCTTTAAAAACTATCTTTTAAAATTGAGTTTGCTATCTGTGTCGCTGTCAGAAAAGGGTGACATTTTCAGAAGCAACAAGGGTGGTAACTGCTGCTACTTTTAGGAACGTTTGATCGTGACACTGTTCATAATAAGAGTCAAAACTGTTGGCACTCCTAACTGTCAAAGGATTAATATTGAAATTAAATAATTAATTCAAAATCTTCATTTTGAAATTTTCAGAAAATGTTTTTATATTTCTATAATCATTAGAACTTCATTTTAAATACTATAATTAGATTCTGTATGTTGGATAAATTTATGAGATTCTTTTTATATTAGTTACAAAGCATTTATTAAATTCCTATCTTTTAAAAAATTTTAATTTTTAAATATATATATATATATATAAGTAGTGTTAGTAAGAGTTTTTTGAATTTTAATTATACCTTTCTAGGTCCACCTGAAGAAGTAGATCATCCAGCATTTGGAGCTGCTGTTACTACAATGTAAGCATCTTGTTTATTTCATCTTAAGAAAAAGAGATTTCCATTTATACCCATCCTATAAATTGCCTTTAAATTAGTCATTGATTATTTTAAATATATTTCAAAAAACAAGAAATTTAACTATCTTTCGAACTAATAATTACTGTTTGTTTTTGTTGATTAATAATTTCTTTACTGTAAACTTAATTTTTTTAATGGTGCTATTTTACATTTTGGGTGGCATGAAACTTTTTTAAAGGATTAAGATAAGAATTTTTGTTTTATTTAACTTGGAAGATAACTTCCTTGTGATTAGTAGCTTCATTGTGCAAATAGATAAGAGATAAGTATGCAACTTATCAAAATTTAATTTCAACTACTACTCGCATGTTTTTTTTTAGTATTGTAATGATACAGAAATCAAAGAATTGGGGAAAAGGAAATAAATTAGGCATTTTAAAAATCCCTTTAATTGCTAATAATTCATTCAATTCAAGTGTCTGTGTTATAAAATTAGAATTGAACATTATTTCAATCAGTATTTGAACTAATAGTTAAAATAAGTCTGTTTATGAAATTTAATATTATCAGCAATTATAAATGTAATTAAATTTATGTTTACAATGTTTTTTTTCTATATTATGTAATTGTCTTTTGATGTTTTTTCTCCTTAGTGCTACTAATCTGACAGAAATGTCAAAAGATGTGAAAGTTATTGCAGCTCTTATGGATGATGATGCACAAGGTGAAAATCTTCTTGATGCTGCTCGAAACTTATGTTCAGCATTCTATGATCTTCTCAAAGCTGCAGAACCAGAAACTAAAGAGGTGAGATTTTTAATTTTTATTATCTGTATACCCTCCCCTCTTAAAATAATTGATGTTATACAATGTTTGTTTGTTTGTTTTTAAAGCCCCGTCAAAACCTATTGAATGCTGCTAGCAGAGTAGGTGAAGCCAGCCATGCTGTCTTAAGAAATATTGGAGAGGAAGATGCAATTGATAAGGAAATACAGGTATTAACTTATTTTTTATAGTTGGTCTTGTGTGCATTCAAATTTGTATGTTAAATTTAGTACAATAAAATATGCTTATCTTAAGAATTATTTCAAAATTTATGTACATACTAATATTTTTAATTAAATATTTGGTACTGTTTTTATGTGTACACAAAATCTTTCATTACAGGATATTTTATTGGGTCTTGCCAAACGCGTTGCCAATGCTACTGCCAATTTAGTTCTTAAAGCTAAAAATGTTGCAAGTAAATGTGATGATACCGCTCATCAGAATCGTGTCATTACTGCAGCTACCCAATGTGCTTTGACTACTTCACAACTTGTGGCTTGTGCTAAGGTAAAGAAAATTTAATTATTTTGGAAGCATTAAAGTTTTTGTCTGCTAAAATTGAACTTACTATTTTTGTATTTGTAATAAAATTTCTATAACACTTATTAGGTTGTGGCTCCAACCATTTCAAACCCAACATGTCAACAACAACTCATTGAAGCAGCCAAAGAAGTATCAAGAGCAGTTGAAGGAATCAACAAAGCATGTAATGTGAGTAGTTTTATAAAATTATTTCTTTCCTTTTTTTTTTTTTTTTTTACTTCATATGAAAACTTTAGTAAACTTTCTAAAATTAACACAATAAACAATTATAGTGTTCAGATGTAAGAGTGCTTAAGGTGAACAGATTTTGTTGTTCACTTAAAAAAAAAAAAACTATTATCTCTTAAATTAAAATTGCTGTTTTCAGCATTTAGAGAGTCATTTTTGTGTTGTGTGTTAATTATATGCAGAATGTGTGCATGTAAATGAGAAAATTCTGTATTAAATATTTGTTATACTCAAAATTTTCTGGTAGAAAATTACAAAAAACTGTAATATCAGATATTAACTTAAATTCAATTTATTTCACTTTTATTCTAATTATGCTCGTATTCTAACAATGTAAGCTGATGTAATGTTATTTTGAAAATATGTAAGGAAGCCACAAAAGATGAAGCCTTACTCAATGACATGGGTCAAGCAAGTGGTCAAGTGGAGGATGCCTTAGCTGATCTTGTTAATCACATCAAAACAGCATCCAAACAGAGAGCTCAAGCATCTGTGCATGATGGAGCTGTGGATACAATTTTGGATGCTACAGACAAACTTTTCAGTAGCACTGGTGATGCAGGAGAAATGGTGCGCCAAGCCAAGATACTAGCAACAGTAAGAATCATAGTTTCATAATAAGTACTCATTTTGTTAGATTGATTTTGTGATTGAATTTTTGCTTAATAAACAAGGATGTGTGTTGTGACTGAAAGTATTGAAATGTTTTAAAAAATCATTGGATATAAATTTAAAAGGAATAAGAAATAAGTTGTGTATTTTAGAAATAAGTCTTAAATGTTTTTAACGTTTCAATTATTTAAATAAGAATTGATATAGGAATTTGATAAAAAATTCTATTGTTTAAATTGGAATTTTCAAACATAATAAATAATGTCTTTTCTCTGAATAAAAACTTATGACATATCAACAGAAAGAATAATTGACACTAGTTTTAATTGATTTTAAAAAAATTCATCTGTTTAGGTAAACATTATAATTTAATTCTGAATATTGCTAGTTAATAGTTTTCCTTACGTTGAAAAATATTGTTGATTGCCTTTGTTGAAGTGTATTAGAAATTTGTGTGTATCATGAAATAATTAGAGTAATTATTTTTTAATTACAAAATGAGAAGTTAAACAAAAAATCATGAAAAGTATATTATCAGCCCTTATATTATTTTCAATATTGAACTCACTTTTAGTAAGATTCAAATCTTACAGATGTTGCTTGAATTATCTCTTATTTTGAAATGCAATCATAGGCAAATGTCACACAAAATCAACCTGGATCCTATGAAACACACAAATTATGTATTTTTATTTTCTAGGCTACAGCTACCCTTATTCAAGCTATTAAAGGTGAAGCCAGTTCACAGACTGATTCAGATATCCAGAAGCGTCTTCTTGCTGCTGCAAAAGTTCTTGCAGATGCTACTGCTAAAATGGTGGAAGCTGCTAAGGTTTGTTTGATTGATCTTTAATTGAATGTTCTTTTTTTTTAACATAATGAAATTTCAATTTTACTTTAAACTTATGATTTACTATAATAGGATTTGTTTGTGTGTTTTAAATTAATACAATTCATATAATCTGTAAAAATGTACTTTTTAATCGGTAACAATCTTCATTTGCTAGTAATATTTTTCTTTTAGGGTTGTGCTTCAAATCCTCATGATTCGGCCTCACAAGCAGCTCTTCAGAAGGCAGCAGAAGACTTAAGAAGTGCTACAAATGCTGCTGCAAATAATGCTTTGAAACGAAAACTCATTAGGCGATTAGAGGCATGTGTTTTATGATTCATTAGTCACATAAATTATTATATTACCTTTTTTTTATTTATTTGGGTCCAGGTACTATTATTGTTTTTGTTGGTAAATGTAATTTATTAATGGATGAATTATAGTTTCAGTATTTAAAGATGTAAGCTCTTGAAATGTTAGAAATGTAATTAGATACTATAACATAGTTGTATTTGTTAATGAATTAAAACTGAAATCTAATGCTGATGCTTAGGCATTGTATAAATGAAATTAAATTTACAAATATACTTGTGGGCAAGTACATTAAAAAAAATTTATTCTATATTTACATATTGCTAATAAAAAAAATTTATCTCGAAATTTTGATACATTTAGAGGTGAAACAATTTTTTTTTACATGAAATGAAAAATCTTATTCTCTGCATCTAAATTTTCTCTCTATTCTTAAATAATTTTTTGTCCAGATTTAGTTCTGTCATTGAATTTTTTAAATAAATACTAAGATTTCTGTATTTTAATACTTTCTTAAATCTATACTTGGTGATTGATAAGGATTGCAATACTTGTCGCCAAATAATTAAATATATTAAAAATTGTCATGGAATCATGCTCATCTCAGTGTGATAATCATTTTGAAAATTGATGTTGTATTAATGCACAAAAATTGTTACCATCATTCACATGTATAATTTGAAGTTGTTTGAAATATATAAATGGTATTATATTAAAAGAATCAAGTGTTAAATTTTGAATTATTCAACAACTAATAAAATTACAATCCATAATCCATTTTTGTTTATATAAATAAAAGGTATTTATTTTAGTATATGTTGCTCATAATATGTCAGGTGCAATAAATGAATTTTTTTATTTATGCTGTAGCAAGCTGCCAAACATACTGCTGCAATGTCTACCCAAAACATCGCAGCTGCTCAAGGTGCTAGATTATACAATCAAAATCCAACTAGCCAAGAAGAACTACTTGAAAGTTGTAAGGTGAGTGTATTGTGTTCATTGCCAATTTTTATGATTAATAATCTAAAGAATGTTAACATCCTCTATGTGGGAAAACTTAGAGTCTAAATACAATATCTGTTCTTCAAAAATAGGAAAAGTCATAAATACATTTCCTTTTAGCTTAATCATCAACTGGATATTTAATTGATTTTGGATACAAATGTTATTAATTAAAATATAAATAAGGTATAACTTTTTATTTACTCTACAATCACTATATATTTAAAAAAATTAATGTTTTATTTTGTATTTAAAAGAAAGCAGAAAAGCTTTCCAAATTTATGAAATTGGAATTTTGTGATTAATAAGCAGGAATTATCATAAATGGTAATTGAAAATCATAATTTTTATAATTCAGCATATTGTTCAATTTATATACATTCAGTACTCTTTATAATTGAACAAATGGAAATAATATAGAGCATAATTATTCAAAGGAAAAAGGTCAATTTTTTGTGATGCATTTATAGGCAAAATTATTCTGTGTTATAAATGTCAATGTATTAAACTCTAAAAAATTTTCAATTGTGTTACTTTTAAAAAAAATCCTAATTTAGCATTTTGTCATTATTAGTTGATTTGAAGTATTGATTGAATGATATTGTAATTATTATGACAAATGCATTTTTATCTCACTCTTCAGGAAGTTGCAGAAGCGATTCCTAAATTAGTCCATGGTGTGAAAGGTACAATGGCTGACGTAGACAATCCTTCATCCCAGTTAGCACTAATAAGTTCGTGTGAAGCCATGCTTCAAGTATGTTAATTTTTGTTTTATAATGAATTAATCTGATGAATTTTTATATATAAATGAGTAATATTTATTAATGCTTTATCAAATAAACATTTATGGAATTGTTTGGCTATGTATTTTTCATTGTAATGTTAAGGAATGAGATTTCTAGACGTTAAGTATTTTTATTTGATTATTTGTCTAAAATATAAATTTGTAATATTATAGAGGAATTTTTCATTTTAACCATCAATGTGTTCTCTATAGCCTGGTAACAAAATGGTTTCTGCATCAAAAGCTGCTATTCCTACAATAACAGATCAATCAACAAGCTTACAGTTGAGCAATGCCACAAAACAGATGATAAATGCTCTAATGGAACTGAGAACATCTCTTATAAAGGTATTAAAACTTATTATAATGCATTTTGATAATATATAACTCATTTCTAAATGTTATTGATTGGTGATTTCATATATTCACACATATTTTGTTTGATTTATATAAAAGAATGATACATATTTAACTAGCACTTTTATTCCTATCATTTTTTGTAGGCACAAGAAGCTTGTGGAAGTCTAGAATTAGAAAATGCACTGGATTTGATCAGGGGCTTAGATGACGAATTGATTGCATTTAGAAAAGCTGCAGAGAACATGGAATTGAAACCTCTTCCTGGTGAAACTGTACGTAACCATAATTATTTCAATACCTAGAGTTTTATAAACAATAAAGGGGGGAAATTGTATGTTAAGCATTAATGCTTTCTTAAAATACTGATAATATAAATTTTCAATATAGAATAAACATACTGATGTAGCTTTGAAAAGTATATAGATTTGCAAATTCGTTTCAAAATATTACTTTCTGATATCGAAACATTTGTAGTAAATTTATTTGTTGCATTTTGTTTCTAAGTGTTTTATATTTTAACACAGATGGAAAATTCAGCTCTACAGTTAGGAGCCATTTCAAAGGTAGTTGGCTCATCAATGGCACAGTTACTTACTGCTGCTTCTCAGGTAGGAAATAGTTAGTAGTCTTATTTTTTAAGTGAATGAACTTTTTGTCCTGGTTAAAAATAATCATTAAAAAAAATGAACTAGTGAAAATTAACTTATTGATGTCACAAATGTCTCTATCAAATTTATAATTAAAATACAAGATTTTAAAAATATGATATTCTGTTCATTTTTATAGTTGTATTACCAACAATTAATATATTTAAAAGATAGCTGGAATACTGGAAAAATATTCGTTGCTATAAACAATGTGCAGAAATAATATATATTTATGAATTTAAAAAAAGTTTCTTTCAGTGGCCAAATAATTGTTTTTATAATTAAAAAAAATTCCTGATTTATTTAAAATAACCCATTTCTAAATTATTAAATTATTTCTGATCTCCAAAATTGCTTCGGTTCCAATGTTTAATTATCTTTTCAGGGTAATGAAAATTACACTGGTATCGCAGCTCGTGATACAGGGAGTGCTCTCAAAATACTTACCAAGGCTGTACGGGGAGTTGCTGCTACTACCAGTGATCGTGATGTGCAAATGAAGATTATTGACAATGCGAGAGATGTGTTGGATAAATCCACATTATTGATTCAAGAATCACAGAGAGCAATGAATAATCCAAGCAATCCAGACATTCAACAAAGGTTAACTCAGGTAATGCAATCTTGTGATCTTGGTGTGCTTTCAGATTATGAATAGGCTCATTAGTAAGTATTTTTGGTGATAAATATTCACAAGTATTAATTCTCTTTTGTATGATAAGTAGAGAGTTTTTAGAAATAGATATTCTACATGTTTTATTCTTAAGTTATTAAATTATAGATTGCTATCATTTCTCTAGATTTTCATTATTGGATGCACCTGATATTATGTAGCGATATAACTTATCTAGATTAAGATAAAAATTCAAGATGTTCAATATTTTATTGAATTATTTTTTAAAAATAGGTTGCCAAATCTGTTTCAACTGCTCTAAATAACTGTGTGAATTGCTTACCTGGTCAGAAAGATGTGGATGATGCAATTAAAAGTATTACTGAAACAAGCCAAATTCTAAATTCTCGAGATGTAAGTTTGCAATTGCTATAGTTTTGTTTCTTAGTGTGATAAATAATTGGCTCTTGTCATGCAAACTAATTCTTTTTGTTGTGAATTTAGTTCCCACAAACAAATAAATCATATGGTGAACTCCAAAGCAATCTGAGCAATGCTGCTGCAAATTTGAATGTGGCTGCATCAGATGTAGTTGCTTCATCAAAAGGTTCTCCTTCACAACTAGCCACTTCTTCTAAGAAGTTTGGAAAAGCTTTCAATGAACTCATGGACTCTGGTGTTGAAATGATTGGTGGAACTAAGGTATTGTTTTTATGGCATATTTTCTTTTTTTGTGCATCTTGGGTTTGAAAATTGTGATAAATATTAAGTACAATGAGTTTTAAATAATTATTCAAATCATTATCAAATTAATTCTTTTCTTTTCTTTAATATGTGAATTGTGGATTGTATTTGAAATTTTTAAAAAGTGTGAAAGTAAAAATGATAAGAAAAAATAATTTTAGTATTTATTCAAATATTATGAATTTCATCAAATAATAGGTTAAATTTGTTTGATAAAATTGTTTTAATGTATATTTGTTTGTGTTTTACAAAAAATTTAATTTTAAATCTTTATTGGGTAACCTCAACATTAGTGTTGAACAATACTTCTAATTAAAATTTTATTGTTTAGAAACAAGACTTGGGAACCAAGTACAAAATTGCGAATATTTTTAAAGGGCAAAGTTGAAAATATAATATGTATTTTAAAAATTTTCATAGGTGTTCAATTAATGTAAAATATGTAACTTTATTTTGAAATATAAGTATTGTCATTTTTAAAATATTTATCATGAATAAATGCAATTTATATTTCTCTAATTTTAGGATACTGAAATTCGTGGATCTATGGTTGTGAGTCTTAAAAATGTATCCATGGTATCAAGTAAATTGTTGGTTGCTGCAAAATCTGTTGCAGCTGATCCAGGTGCTCCCAATGCCAAGAACCAACTGGCAGCTGCAGCTAGGTATGATCACTCTAAAGAATTTTTCTTTTTTTTCACTGGGAAAATTCTAAATTTTCTTGTAGCATAATTTATGAAATTATATTCTTAATGTTCCTTACTATTATTCCCACTATGTTTCTATCATTTAAATACCCATCTATACAGTACTGGCCAAATTATAGAACTCAGTGGTAAATAAAATGCATTATTTCAATTTTGATTCTAACTTTTTTAATGTAAGTGTGACGAAAGTAACTTATATGTGCAGACATATCATTTATTAGTATATAATGTAACCATTTTTAACTTTAATTGAGAGCCAAGATTCTTGTGGTGAGGAATTGACTTGTTGTTGGTGTTTAGGAATCATGGTGTGACACTCTATTAAGGCTTTTAATAGACTGGATTGTGTTGGTAACTGATGTTTCAGGAATTTTATTCTTGTTCATTCCAGGTAGTGAAAGGACTTCTGAATTCCTTTCTTTAACTGTCATAAATTTTTTTTTAATAAAACTCACTAAATTTTTATTTTACTTAATTTTATTTTTTGCATTTAGGATTAACCAGTACTATTTGCAGACACTATGCCAAACATCATGACTGTCTATGGATAATAAGCATTTTTAGTCTTAAAAGACTAATAAGACATGAATATTGGGAAAAACTCCTTTTCATGTTCTTTATGGACATATTTAGTTCTGTCATGTAAAATTTCCATTAATTCATCTTAAGAATTTATATGGATTTTTTTACTATCAGGCTGATTAATCATAATGGTCCATATTTGTTAATCTTAAATTTAGTAAAAAATTTTATGTTTATACATTTAGTTAAAAAAATATTCTAATTTTGTGAAGTAAAAAAACTTTATTTAATTCAGTATATGTTTATAACATGTCCATTTAATAAAAATTAAATCTCCTTCTTCAGTTGTCAACTGTGTAATTCTATAGCCCTTTTTAATTGTTTGCGACAATGTGCTTTGCTGGTTGATGCGAAAATAAGTTTTATAACCGGTATTATGAAATTCATAAATTGATCGTATTCTTAAAACAATTTTTTAAGTTCTTTGTTCAATTTTCAACTACATTAAAGAATGCACAATCATCTTGAGAAGAAATGTGTTTTCCTTCTGCATTGTTTTACTTCCTTTAATGTAGAATCTTGATTCATATATATATAATCTTGGAGACAGGCTTTAGTGATACTGAAAGTCTGAGTAGTTTCATCTTAGGTTAAACTTGAATTTCTTAAAATAATGCAAATCTATTTTTTAAAGAAATTTTTCTACAATCATTTTTTTTAATTATTGCTTTTGTTATTCAATTAAAATGACATTTACCATAAATTTATCTCATCTTACTCATAAAATAAACTTAAATTATTATCGTTAAACAAATGGTAGTTGGAAATATGTAATAAGAAGAGCTGCTATTGTTTTTTGAAAAAACATGAAGACTTGATTAAATTAAATCATACATTTCTCTTATCTCTATTAGAAAGTTTTATTACAAATGCATTTTTGAAAGTAAATGCTAATTGAAACGCTTTCAAAACAGAACGAAAAATAGTTACCTTCATTTAAATTAAGTCCAATAATTTAGCTAATGCTGTTATGTGTGCACACATGCATGCTACATTAAATTATCTGCTACATGTATTTTACATAAAATTTTTATCAGTTAATGTGAATGTTTTCATTTAATTAAGTTCTTATATATATAACACATTAAAAATTTAATCCTATTAAGAATTAAAACTAATTTTCCAGTTGAATGATAATAATCATATTTGCATGTTAAATGTTGTTATTAAAAATAAAAATATATTTTTTATATTATAGATCAGTGACTGAAAGTATAAATAATCTTATTAATGTTTGCACCTCTGCAACACCTGGTCAGAAAGAATGTGATAATGCTATCAGAAATATTCAAGTAAGTAATTACGTGAGATCTATTACTGTAAAGTATTTGGAACTTAGAAACTGATTTTAAAAGAAAAAGTTAATAGTTAGATCTCTATATTTATATGTTTTTGATGTTGAAGCAAAATTCTGAATATTTTAGAGTTTGCGACCTTTGTTGGATAACCCTATTGAGCCAATCAGTGATTTCAGTTATTATGAGTGTTTAGATGGTGTGACAGAGAAATCAAAGGTAAGATTTTCTTTCTGATTAATGAAAGTTTTATAAATTGCTTAGTCAATTTATTGGCAGCTGAAGTTGTAACTCCTCAATTAATATGTTACATCATTATTTGTATTATATTTTATTTTGCTTTTTCTATCTTAAATATATAAGCATTTTAAAGGAAACTTTTAATAAAAAATAAATTGAATTTGATAAAAGAAGAAAAAAAAAAGAATGTGAATTTGTATTCTAGAATAAAGTACAATATTAATGATCATGAACAAAAATATTGTATAACTACACTTATAAGATTACATTGTTGTTAAAATTTAATATTTATGGACTGTTTTATATTTATTAACATTTTATTGGATCTAATAATTTTTTTTTCTAGAATTTAGGAGTTGGTATGACAGGAATCGCCAATTATGCCAAAGTAAATGACCAAGAAAATTTTGGATCATCTGTGAATGATGTCTCTAATGCTGTATGCGGTCTTGTAGAAGCAGCTGCTCAGGTAGGAATTTCATCTTAATTTGCTTAAACAAAAAAAACCTATTGTTAGATTACATAAAAAAAATATATCACTGAGAAATTTTATTATTACAGGCTGCCTATTTAGTTGGTGTCTCTGATCCCTCCAGTGTGGCAGGTCGACAAGGCCTAGTTGATGTTAATCAATTTGCTCGTGCCAACCAAGCAATTCAAACAGCTTGTCAACAGCTGACTAGTTCTGCTAGTAAAAAGCAACAGGTTAGTTTCAGTTTATGTAATATGTTTCATGTCGTATCTTGCTGTTTAATTTTCTCTAAATTTTTAATCGTTGAAAATGATTTAGTGAAGCAAAATTATATTATGATTTGTAATCATTTAAACTTTTAATATTTCTTTGCAAATTGCTTATGTCCTATTATTCTATTGAATTCATTTAATAAATTTCTTTTTATAGGTATTGGCTGCTGCAACTGTTATTGCCCAACACACTTCTGCTCTGTGCAACTCTTGTAGAATTGCCTCATCAAAAACATCCAATCCAGTGGCCAAACGTCATTTTGTTCAATCTGCAAAAGATGTAGCTAATGCGACTGCAAATCTCGTGAAAGAAATTAAAGTAAGTTTTTAAATTATGCTTAAATAATTTTAAAAAATATGTATTTTGAATTATTTTTTCTGTTAATTTCAAAATTTTTTGAAGTAATATTAAATTCTTTCAAATTAAACCTTGTTCTTAAATTTTTCTGAAAAGTTATTGAAATTTTAATCAAAAATTTGTTTAAATAATGATTACTGCTTCTGTTATTTTTTCCCTCTCTATGGTTGGTTTTCTATGCTAGTTTTTACTTTTTGTAGGTAAGAACAGCATTTATAATGTGGGTTTTTTTTTTTTTTTTTTTTGAAAAGTTGAAGTTAATAACTTTTATTATAAAAGTTCAGAACTTAATATTCATCATTTTAATTTTCTTACTGTAATATTGGTCAATATGTGCTACGAATTTATTCCGTGGTGAATATAATTTAATTTATTATCTAGGCTTTGGATCAAGAACCAACAGAAAAAAATCGACAAAATACATCTGCTGCTATCAAACCATTAGTTGAGGCTGTTGAAAATCTTACCACATTTGCAAGTTCTCCTGAATTTGCCAGCGTGCCTGCTAAAATCAGTGCAAAAGTATTGAATATTTTTCCAACTTTTTTTTAACATTTATATATTCTCAGTTACATTAAACTTCTTCAATTATGCTATTTTTATGTACCTTAAAATTTCTGATATCTCACTTGTAGGCTAAAGTTTCTCAAGAACCTATAACTTCTGCTGGAAAGAGTATTATAGATGGTTCTTGCAATATGATTATGTCAGCAAAATCATTAGTTGTCAATCCAAAAGATCCTCCTACATGGCAAACTTTGGCAAATAATAGCAAAAATGTTTCAGACTCTATCAAGAAGCTTGTGGCTTCAATAAAGTGAGTTTTTATCAGAAGCTTTTCCTTCATTTTGTTGTATGATAATAAATAAGCAATTTTAGGAGCTTTTTGTTGAAAAATGATTAATCCATTTTTTTTTTTTTTTTTTTTAAAAATTTTTTATTCTTTTTTTTTTTTTTTTTTTTAATTCATTTTCTCTTATTGTCAATTCTTATGTGTTGAATTTTTGTGTTAAAAATTAATGTATATGGGAACACTGTTTTTAAGAATATTGTACCTTCTTAACTTAAAAATTAATGGTTATGCTTCTAACATATTCAGAAGGTGAATAATGTTTCATGTTCCCATTTCAGAATTTTATTTATTAATGGAAAAGTACATATAAAATTGAACATTTTTTTTTTTTAAATAAAAAAAAATGTATTGAAAAATTTTATCCTATTGCAGTTGTACTACTAACTTCTGCTAACATTTCTTGTATTTCAGAGATAAAGCTCCTGGTCAAAAGGAGTGTGATGCTGCTATTGAGAAACTAAGTACTTGCATTCGAGAGCTTGATAGGGCTTCCCTTAGTATTATAAGCCAAAACTTGGAGCCACGAACTGATTATAGTTTGAAGGTATGTTTTTAGTCCATTTAAATTGTAAATTTCTTTTGAAAAATTTTATTTTTATGCAGTGAGTCTTTTAAAAATGTGTTGTCATTTAATATTTGAAACATTATAAAATGAAAAGAATCTGAAATTAAAGGCTTGAGAACTTATATTTACCATATAAGTTATTATTTACTTACAAGTTTATAAAAATAAGTAAGGTTCTTGCATTTAAAGTTAGTTACAAAAATAAATATCAACATTCTTCCTATATATATAAAGGTTTTTATTCATTACCATGTAGTGCTTTTCTTTTTATATTATTCATGACTGGAATTCCATTAAAGCATCTTTATAATCAATAAGTATGAGAAATCATTGTGTTTACGGGAGTTTTATAGGTTAGAATTTGATACCTAGAGCCAAAATACTCTTTAGACTAAAAAAATTGTTAAAATTGAAGTTTTTTTAAAATGAACATCGTTGAAATATAATATTTCGTAAGTTTAAATTAATTGACTTTTACATCAGAGTTACAGTGATATATTGATGTACACTCATCTTTGTAAAAATTGCTACACCATAAAAGACTTATCAGAATTGAATGAAATTTATTCCATGAACATCAGTATTGATACAAAGAAGCAATTAAATTTGCAAAGAAAAAAAAATTACATGCCAAAAGTCAATATTGCAATTTTCAGAAACAGGAATATGTATCATGTGATTAGATCTTGTGATTTTAAATAGTCGTAAGATATTTCATACCAAAATATTTATAAACAGAAGAATATTAAAGGAATCCCTAGTCATGGAGCAATTTTTTTTTTTTTTTTTTTTTTTTTTTTTTTGAGGGGTGGGAGTCCATATTTTTACTCATTTTCTTTGATCTTATATTCATCAATAGTTGATGCAGAAAATTAAAGGAGTTATTTTTAAGTTTTTCCCCATGATAATGATTTTAAAATATTTTTAATATCTTAGGGTTATCAAGAACAGATGGAAACATCTGCTTCTGAAATTATGGATCGTATAGATGGAGTAAGAAATGCTGCCAAAGGTGAAGCTGAAAAACTTGGCCATTTAGTAAGTTTTAGTCTTTAAATGAAATTTATTATCTTTTAATATTAAACAAATAACTATTTAGTTGTGATATAATGATCATGTAAAAGAGAAATTTTTCCCCCTTCAAACTTTTAAATGTAAATATTAATGTACATTTGGAAATGGCCTAAACTGTAAACAATGGTTTTGAGTGATATTTTGTAGAGATTAACATATAATAATATAGTTAAATTGAAATAATTTTTTTAACTCTCTTATTCTTTATATTACAGTATTAAACACCTTGTTTTGGTGTTAAAACAAGTTCACATTTATAATTTTAAAAAGTGATATTATTGATGCATTAAGCATAAGTCAATTTTACTATGAATTTTATTAAATAGATTTTTAATCTGTAGATTTTGAATACAAAGCTATTTATCTATGTTATTGTATAAGCAACATAAATTGTTTTGAACTGTATAGGAATAATTATTAAATTTACCTTCAAATTATAATTAATGAGGAAATTTTTTAAATATCTTCATTTATACATTACTTAAACTTTTTGATAAATACAGTTGAACCCAGTTATAGTGAACCATCTGATGTTGGTAACTATCATTGTAATCACATATAACTTATTAATAAATTATTCATTACTTATATATATGTAATAAATTATAATATTTAAAATTTCTGAAAAAGCATTACTTATTTTTATTTTCACGTCTTATGGACAAAATTTGTAATTTTTTATTGGATTCTCATTTTTCAAGGGGTGGTTTGAAGAGTGGTGTCTGTGTAGTATACAAATGGATTTCTAAAAACAGAAAAGAGAGTGGTGAAAAGGGAATATTGTTAATCGGGTAGTGTATCAGTGGTTGAATCATAGAAACAGTGTGGAGAGTGAAAGATTGGGATTTGGAGACTGAAATTTGGAAAAGCTGTCTTTCTGGATTCTATAAAATTGCCTCTGAAAAACTTGGGGGGGGGATCTGGTGTAGAGAAATTTTAGGTCATAAGTGGGCTTGAATTTTCTCAGGAGTTTAATATAAGCATTTAAAATAATATGAGTGGAATATGATTTCATACAGGACCAGCAAAAATGTTCACTAAAACATGGTTCGACTGTATTTAATATTTTTTTAGTTACCATTTTCTCATTTTTAAAATGATGGGATAAAAAACATCATTAATTGGCTTATTTTTAGTGTATATACTATAGCAAAAGTTTATTATTCTTATAGCTTACCAATGATGATATACGAGGTATGATTCATATAAATTTAATAAAAATCTTTATAGAATTTTAAATTCCTTAAAAACTTAACTATTGATTTCCCATTGTAATAAAATTCATATTGTAGTTTTATTATTAGACGTATTTAGTGCCCTTATTTATTAATATTTAGTATAATTACATATGGATGTTGAATGCTAGTTTATGTTTCCTATGTCTTAAACCATTGAGCTCTAAATAATTTCAGGTAACACAAATGACATCTTTCTTCGAACCTCTAGTCCAAAGTGCCATCGGAAGTGCTTCAAAAACACTCAATTCAAAGCAACAAATGGCTTTACTGGATCAAACAAAAACTGTGGCAGAATCTGCATTGCAATTGATTTATGCTTCGAAAGAAGCAGGAGGAAATCCTAAAGTAAGTGAGATATTTTATAAATGTTCTTGATACTTTGATATGTCAATTAATTGAAATTGTTGAATAATATAGGCAATACATTTTATCTTGGCATTGTATTAAAATTGGATGAAAGAAAGTAAATTTTATAATTACTTTTGAACTAGCTTTTATTCTTAAGTTGTAATTCAATAATACTGTTTTGGGTAAGATTTTAATAATTTGTTATCCAAGGTTTAAGAGAAATAGCATTTACAAAATGCTCAAAAGTATAGTTTATTTAAACATGAATAAAAAAAAATCTATGTCCCTAAATTATAATATTTAATCAAATGGAAAAATATTAATTTATTCCTTCAAAGATTTTAAATATCTGTAGTGCATTTCCCCCCTTAATATTTTGATACATAATTTCATGCTTGAAACTGTGATTTAAAGTTTTTGTATTTAATCTACTGTAACTACTTATGAAGATGACTACATTGACAAATAATGAAGAACCAATAAATTGTATATTTAGTAAGTCTTAAATGATATCTGCTCTTTGAATTGAATACTTAAAATTTCAATTCTTCAGCATTTTTACTGTGGTCATGTTGTGAAACATTTTCTGTACCTTTTATGTCTCTAGATATTTCATATAGAAAAATATCAGTATTAAATTCAATAAAGTATAAGATGAGGAAATATATATGTATAAAATTATAATAATTGTTGTACAAAATATGTATCCACCCTATGAATTTAAAAGGTTACTCTCAGATATTCATCAGTGTTAGTATAAAAATGTTTTTGCTTTCAGATCCTTTTTTTTATTTAAGAAATCAATTCATTTCATTTTACTTTGTTATATAATTTTTATAGGCAACACATATCTATTGTGAATTGGATGAGTCAGCTGATGGAATGAAAGATGCTTTGCATGACTTGTTACAAACACTGGAGGCTGCTGCAACTGAAGCGGGAGTTGTCACTGGACTTGTAGATACAATAAACAAATCTATTGTAAAGGTAGATTTGATAGTTTTTTTTTTTTTTTTTTTTTAATTAGAAAATTTTTTTTCATAAAAAAAAATTTTTAATATATTTAAAAAAAAAAAAAAAAAAAAGTTTAAGTTTTATAAACACTGAATATTTCAGGTGGATGAACATACAGGAAATGATGTTTCTGAAAGTTCCTTTGTTGACTACCAAACAAGAATGGTTACTAACTCCAAAGAAATTGCCAAAATTGCCCAAGATATGGTAAATTCTATAAACGCAATCAGTTTTACTATTAGTTGGATAGAAATCTTTTTTTAAAAAAATTGGGAATCTGAAATTACTACTCTGAAGAAAGCTTCTGCAAACTAGAAAAAAAACCAGACAATTATATTCCATAGTTTTAGAGGGAATGAAAATTTTTGTAAAAAAAATTACAATTTAGAATAACTTGCAATGTAAGAATGCAGCTAGCTATAAAAATAATTTTAATTTCTTTAAAGTAGGAAAAATATTTTAAAAGAGGTAGAAGTTTTTTTAAATTGTATACTAACTTGTTATAAGCTTACAACATTTGGGGAGAATGCAATAATAGTTTGTCTGTAAACTTCTTTGTCACTTACTAAGTTGTTGATACCAAAATGTTAAAATATCTGGGTTTCTATGTTATATTTAAACTGTTTTTTAAAGAATGTAACATCTATTATTATTCTGTGTAAGTTTTTATTATTATCATTTCTTTAATATTTTTCACCCCCATTTCAGATTGTAAAATCTACCACAGATGCTGCACAGCTAGGACCCCTAGCAGCCAAACTGGCTCATCTTTTTGCAAATGTTGCTGGAGATACTCGTGGTGCTGTAGCTTCGACATCTAACCTTGATGTAAGTTGGTTGTACATGTTAGATACTAAAATTTGAATTTCATTATAATACAAAAATCAATGCCCTCAAATGGTTTCAGACAACCCATTTTCAATGAAATGAACAATTGAGAACATATATTTTATTTCAATTAATGAAAACAAAAATATCAAAAGATTACTATTTAATTAAACATTTCAGTTATTGATTTTATGAACAACTATTTGAAAATAGGTTTTGAGTTTAAAATGAAAGCTATTTATTATCAAATCAAATGCAATCAAAAATTGCAATTTTATTGTCAAGATTGACAAGATGTTTAAAACTTTTATTTAATTACTTATGCTATTATTCACTCCTCATTACATAAAAAGTCTATTGAACAGTGATACAATTTTTTCTCCTTGTAAAAAAATTATAGGATTGAAAAATGTATAATTTAGTTATAAAAACGTATATATCACTTAAATTAGTGTTTAAGTATATATTGTATAAATCCAGTATTTTCCACCTTTGTAGGTTGCCAATAGGATAAAAAGCAGTGTTCAAGACTTAGGCTCGGCATGTATTGATCTAACAAAAGCTGCTGGCTCTTGTCAGAGTAATCCAACCGATACCTACAGCCAACGAGATGTTGCTGATAATGCTCGAACTGTCACAGAAAAGGTCTTTTTTTTTTAATACCTTAATTGTGCTATTTCTTTTATCATCATATGTTGCAAATTTTGCTATTTTTTTATACAATGTACTTAGTATTTATGTGATTATTTATCAATTACTTGCATATATTTTTAGCACAATTTATATACTAAAATTATTTCAATTGGGAAAATATCAAGCTTATGATTTTTCTTTCTGTGTATTTCACTTTCTGTTACATTAAATTATTTCATAAAAATAGGGGAAATATAAGTTTTGTAATGAAAGTATCTAAATTTAGATTTAGATACTTAAGATACATTCTTAAAACAATTAATTGTTTTATCAAGATTGTTATTTAAGAATATTTTATCATTGTATACATAAACAGGACAATATGTACAACATAATGGATAAAATATTAATTCCTATTCATCATGTTAGCTACCTGTTTATTTATACTGTTTTCTAATCAGCTTCATTTATAAGATTCGAAGTATAATAGTTTGGGCAGCTCAGCGAAATTTGGCTGTATCACTGTTAAACTCACTATCACTCACTCAAATTGTGATATTTTTAGTGATAATTATTCTGAATTTAAATAGAGGAAAGAAAATAAATATATTTTCCATCCATACATATACTATACCTATTAATGTAAGTATCCTATATCTTTATAGGTGTCATTTATTCTTGCTGCCTTGCAAGCAGGATCAAGAGGTACTCAGGCTTGTATAAATGCTGCCAGTACTGTCAGTGGAATAATTGGAGACTTGGACACCACTATAATGTTTGCTACTGCTGGTACATTGCATGCTGAAAATGAGAAAGAAACATTTTCTGATCATAGGTGAGTATCTCTATATTTTTCAGTATATTGATTTGTGATAATGTTGATTTTCTTAACTAAGAAAATCATACTAAAATGGTATTAATCTTTTTTTATTGATTTGAAGAGAAAATATCCTAAAAACTGCTAAAGCTTTGGTAGAAGACACTAAAACCCTTGTGGCGGGAGCTGCTTCAAGCCAAGAACAACTTGCTGTAGCTGCCCAAAATGCAGTCACAACAATCATACAGCTGGCTGAAGTTGTAAAATTGGGAGCTGCTTCTCTTGGTGCTAATAACTCAGATGCACAGGTATATATTTAGGGTGTTGTAGAGTTTTTTTCCTTCCTTTCTCATTTTTAATGTAACATCAATTGCAGAAAAATTATGATTAATTCCAGCTTTTTTTAATTTTCCTATGTTACTTATAGGTTCTATTAATTAATGCAGTTAAGGATGTAGCAACAGCTTTGGGAGATCTTGTGCAAGCTACAAAAGCAGCCTCTGGCAAAAGCATTCATGATCCTGCCATGATACATCTTCGAGACTCTGCCAAGGTAAGAGGGTTGCATGTAGAAATGACTCAAATATATTGGGAATAGTATAGATTACATTGAAGAATTTATCACTACCTAAATTTCAGTTTAAAAGGGTACTGGAACTTTCTTAGGGTAATTATTATATAACTTAGTAAGTATTCAAAATCAGATTGACTTGTTGCTTGAAGAATTTAAGAATGTGGCTAATTATTTGTCATTGTGTTGCAAAGTTCATCTAAATTTTTCTGTTCAGGATGTCAACCATTGTAATTGTGTATGTGTTGGTTGTATATTTTCTTTAAATTTATTCTTCTACCAAAAGTAATGGATTTTGATTGATTTGGAAAGAACTTTTTTTAAATCTTTTGTTTTCCTACTCATGGATGTATCATTTGTTTATGCACCAGTGTTTAAATTTTTGAACTATTTTTCTGTTTTAACAAAGCTTTTAAAGTGAAAAAGTATTTAAAGTATAGGAATTAAATTTATTTCAATTGTTCAGAAGGATTACTCTTGTATATATATTTATTTTCAATTGCAAATTCGTAATATCTAAACAATTTCTTGAATTGTAATCAATATTCTTTTATTAGATATCCAGAAATTCTTATAACATTTTTCATCTATTATTTCAAAGAATCCTCTAAGGCAATGGTTCCCAACCTTTTACAATTCACATATGCCAAGCTGACTCAGTTCCTTTCCATTCACTCCTGACCAAGAATCCTCCATGCATCCACACTCTATGTGCAGTGCAACCAGTTAGTTACCTCTGACTTTGAAGCATAAGAAATGTTCACTTAATTATTTTTTTTTAGTATATTTTTACCTTATCATCCATTACAGACTATGCAAATCAGTCTTTATTTACGTAGATTGTACAATTATCATCCATTGAGTTTCCATCCATTCTCTAAGAGGGTGAATCATATCATTGAGGAACTCAACGTACCTGGCTTGAATGTCCAGCAATGAAAGTTTCTTAAATTTCCTACTTGGAATATGCCAAGGACTATTTATCATAACCCCTTTGCTCTATATAGCAAATGTACCACACCTTCAATCATTTTTGAATACTTTTTTGCTTTTTATTGCGAATCAGTACATGGATTTCATTCCCATTTACACAGACAAATTGAAAGTAATGACATCAGGCATGGTTATTGGCTTGACACTTATTGCAATATCTATACTGCTGAAACTGTTTCCAATTTATTGTTATCCTTAGATAAGTCAACAAATCCAGTTCTCATAAGTTTGTTGTACATAATTGAGCGTCTCTAAAATATCGGCCAATCTGGACCTTCAGAGTCATCCTGTTGTAGCTGCTACTTTCAGAAATCATTTACAATCTTCATGGTAGGGATTATAGTGTGACATTTTGTTGGATTGCAGTTCACAATCCAACATTGATCTTCTAATTTTAAAATACATTGACACAGCATGACAGGAATCATGGAATCTCCAGATCCACAACAAATTTCACTCTATGATGCCAATCATTGGACCAGGACCCATTATTCCATTGTGAAGAGCGGATGTCAAATCAACTCACCTTCACATTGGATATACTCCCTTCACTCATAAGTATCACTTGTTTAGCAAGAGTGCTCCCAATTGTTTTTCCTGTCATGTCCCTCACACCATTCATTATATTTTAATTGTCTACCTGTTTTTGAATTTGTCTGACTTAGTGGATGAAAAGCCCCATCATAATTTATTTTCTTTTTTCCTAAACAATTAGTTTTTTATACCATATTTAAGATTTTAACCAGTTTAGTTTTGCTTTTTTTTTTTTTATCCGTCGTATTTTATATATTCTTTGTTTTTTTATGTGTTTTTCCAGTAAAATATTGAGAATATTTTAAACAAATGTTTGGTATAGTATACCCTAATTCAGCTCTTGTGCTAGATTCCAAAAATTTCTTCAAAAACAGAATTGATGTCTGAAATTAAGTGGCCTGAATTTCACTGTGTTGTTTTATTTTATTTTTTATATATGCAAACAAATTAACACAAGGATTGAAAAAAGTATGAACTATCAGTAGATTTTTAGGTTAGTATTAAATCATAAAATTTTGAAATATTATATCCGGAAGAGGATAAATTCAATGTCAAACCCAAACTTTGTGTAATTTGCTTTATTTTTTTATATTATCATATAAAAAAAAGTGGCTGTTTAAGAATCTATATGCTAGCAAATGGCAACAAAAACATTATGAAATTTTTTTAATGATAAAGGTGTCAATGTTACAATTAACAATCTTAATAAAATCCTCTACTTACTTTATAAAATTATTTTTAATTTTTTTTAAAACTATATGGCCTTCATAACCATTTTCTTTTCTCTTACCATTGGTTCAGAACTGCTGCTCTAAGGATTTAAATTTTGATTGCTTTATAGCAAATATTTTACCATATGTATATTTTGAAAACAATTGTATTTTTCTTATTTTTAAACCTTCAAATATGATTGATTTAGTTTTGTATTGGACACTATCCTTGTATTTTATTGCATTAGGCACTATCTACAAATCCATATGCTAACTTTAGATTTTAATAACATAGAGCATGTTACATTTCACTCGGTGTTTTAGTTGTTATAATTCTAAACAGAACTTCATCCTCTCATTCTTTAGAAATGGCATCTTATGTTTCTTTCTTGTACTACATTCACATATGCTATTCCTTTTTTTTTTTTTTTTTTCTCTCTCTCTCGTCAGCATGTGTTTTGCCCAAGCTTTTTCCCGCATGTTTAAGTTGGAACAGAGAACACAGATGTTGCTTCACTGATTCAGCAACGCATGGAATTAGAACAATCCTCTCATCAGTGACCCTTGTTGAAGATTGCAATGCTTTGGATGCATGCACCTAACATCCATTAAATGTCAATAATATTTAAGAGTTAAAATGGCATCAGTGTTGGGTGACATCTTTGTTCTCTGTCTCAATACAGGTTCTCGTTCGAGAGAGTTACACTTCTGATGAGTGGCTTCAATCGGATCAAGAGGATGAACTGATTCGTTTGCTCTCTGAACAGTCTGAGGCAGTGGATGATATTGATACAACTCCGTTGCTTGTTCACTAATTATATTTTATTTTGTCTTAAATCTAGAAAGGTTTTTTTTTCCTGTGTTTGCAGTTAATGCAAAGCTTCACGGATACAGTTTGCAATTTTATTCTACTTAAATTACGATAAACATTGAAACTGTGAGAAATTTGCATTGCTTATATTCCTTATTTGTAACCAGTTTTTGCTGTTACCATAAAACCAACTGTCTCAATAACTTGAGTTCAAAAATGGTCTGATTTGCATTTCAAGTAATGACTTGCTTCAAGATGTATCATTAGAAATGGACCAAATTGTAATATTTTTGTGATGTAGAAAAATTTTGTATTGAACATTATATATTTTTAAATTATTCTAGTGTAATATATCAGAGATTTAATTGCAAAGAGGTTTTACTTTTAAAAAATACTTCTGTATCTTATCCTCAAAGTTTTGAAATAGGCATAAAAGAAACAAATTTCTAATTTATCTTTCCTTCTTAAAATTTACATTATTTATTTTTATTTTATAAACAGAAAAATATCTAGATTGAAAATTTTCAAATTATTTTTTTTTTAATTAATTCCAATATAAAAGATTAAGAACTATTTTATTTTACACTGTATTAAAAAAAAATTTCCCTCATTTTATAGACTTTTGTTCAAAACCTTTATTTTACTTTCAAAAAAATAGAGAATGCTTTTAATATTGTAAAAATGAAATATGTGTTTAAAAATATGTATTGAAGTATTAAGGGAAGAACTTTCCTGATCACTTGTATTTAGTGATAAAATTGTAAATATTGTTGGTAATACATATCAATTTTTTAGTAAGGTTTGCAGTATTAAATCTTGACTGTGATTAAATGTAGAATGTTTTTACTGTTTAACTTTAAAATTGTTATATCTTTGTAAGACATGGAAACTGTTTAAATATTAGTATTCATATCATTTTAGTACTTCAATAAAATGCTGACTTTATAATGAAACATGCCTCTCTCCTTTTTTTTTTTTTTTTTTCCCTTCATCATTTTTCTGTTGCTATTCTACCTACTCCATTCTTTGTCTTTTGCTTCTATTTCTACTTTCCTTAAGAGTCTTAGATAAGCTTAAATTGTTGAGCCTAGTCCAGCTAAAAGCTGATGCATTTTGAATTAATTAGAGCCAGCCCAAACTTGATTTCTTTGATCAACATGTTTTAGTTTAGCTTTAAATTCCTTGGGAAAATGAAAAAAGTTTAAATTCAGAGATAATCCTGAAAAATCAAAGTGTCATGTCATAAATTCCATTAAAATAAAATATATATTTCTTATCTTTGCTTTTTTTTTTTTTTTTTTTGTTAAAATGAGATTCTAAAATAATAGGGGGGTTTTTGTGTAGGAATTCATACTCTTAAAATTGAGAACTGAAATAAATTCTCATAAAGATCTCAAAATGGAAACATAATGTTAAGGACTAACTGCTAGGTATTAATTTTAAAAATGATTATAATTCATTCTTTCAATACACTTGTAAAAGCCTTTTAATTTTATTTATTTCATTAAACGTTCTAGGTTAAAGATTGATTCATAGTTTTGTCAAATATTTTTTATTATTGGTCTTGTTTAAAAAAGGGTCATGTTTCCTAATATGAACTATGGTAAAATAGGATTTAAGAAGGTTTTATGTAATTTTTTATGTGAGAAAAATATATCTTGTGTTTAGTTTTTCTTTATTATGTTTAAAAATTTCAATATATAAGAACTAGCTCAGTCAGAACATAATTTGATATTGTTTTGATCTCTTAAAGAGGATTTGTATAAGTATAGAAAATGCAGAAAGTGTAATCATTCATTAAAGAAGGAAATATATTTCTTGAGAAATTATCTAAGAAACTTTTTTAACGTGAATCATTAAAATAATTAGCATTTATGTAGGTAAATGAAATAGCTTAGAATAATTATCATTTAGCATTGCTTAAATAAGAATCATAAGGTCAAAGGATTAATGCCCAGAAATTTTTTATTTAATAAAAGAAAAAATCTGAAATTATAGTTTTGTTTATGGTTTTACAAGTGATGCTTTTTTATTAAAAATTGATAGACATTATTTAAATATAGTAGAATTAGATGTAGAGAAATTTGGTTAATTGAAATAATTTTTTGCTTATTTACGGTATTCTCTTGGTAATCCTACCAATATTGAACTATAGCATCACCAGATTACTAGAAATTATCCATTTGTAAAGCATTTCAATGGAAAAAGCTATGTGCTCTTGTGTAAAGTGTTTTATATATTAAAAAATATTTATATAGAAGTCATTATAATACACAAAAGTAAAGTTTTAACACTTGAAATAATTAATCCTTAAAATATGTACTGTTTTGTAACGACAGCCTATGTTATTCCATTGAAGTAGAAAGGCATAAAATTATTTTCTATGTTTTCATTTTAAACAACTCTTTCAATGCTTGTTCTTGAAATCTAGAATGTTATTTTTTAAGACACTATCTTCTTCTGATTGATGTAGCAAATAATTCAATAGCAGCATTGCGAGTTATCAATTGCAGCATTGCGAGTTATGACACAATGGAAGAACAACTATTGTTTTATCTTCCATTGTGTCATGGTTCATCAAAAACTCATTATTTTAGTCTTTGTCGAGAATCAACTAAACCATTAACATTGCGTGTTTTCAGAACAATATCAGCTGTTTCCTAGAGTTTATCCACTGTATTCTAGATTGCACCTCAACCTTCTCCATATTATTTAGCGAGGTTAACATATCACTTTTTTCAAGTCACTTCGGAATTTTGTTTTTATCTACAAGAAATAAAGTTGTGTGTTTACGCTGCATAGACATTTCTCAAATACAGTGCTGCACATACAAAATTACACTGATAAAATACTGCATGTTAAGGAGTATAGGCAGACTTATACAGTCACTATTCTGACATAGAACTGGCTGGCTGAGGATAGACAATGCTTTTTCATATCACACAGCACTCATTGATAGTGTCAAATGGTGACTTGTCTGCGTGTAAAAACTCAGGATTACTGGCAGGCCTAGAATGGTTAAAGTGCCATTTTTTAGAGGGAATACTGTATTTATAATGAATGTTAAAAAAAAAAAATTAGAGATTATTAGAACTCCTATTTAAAATTATGCTATATAGTTCAAATTGTGACCAAGAAATTCATTCCAGTTTCATGAGGTAATTGAATAAATATATAAAACTAATAGTTTCTTTATTTTGGTGTGAAATAACATATCTCTATTAAATTTTTTATTTTATTATGTAAGCATATTGGTAAGTATTATGATTTTCATTAAACTTCATATTTCTAAAATAGAAATGTCCTTAATTTAAAAATGAATCTTCATTTCTTTCAAAATCCTTGAATTTAGGTGATGGTAACAAATGTAACTTCTCTTTTGAAAACTGTGAAATCAGTGGAAGATGAACATTCTCGGGGTACTAGAGCTTTAGAATCAACCATTGAAGCCATTGCTCAAGAAATAAGGGTGAGGTGTTTTTTTTTTTTTATTATTTTCAATAAAATATTCTTTTTTGATTGGTGCTATTAAATGGAACAGAAAAGTATTTTTAAAACATATAATTTATGCTTTTAAACTTTAAATTTCAATTGAAGCTATGTAGTATCATCTGCTGATACATACTTATTTTAGTTTGCATTTTAAGTCTTTATGGTATTAAAGTTGCTCATTATCTTTATTATAAAAATAAGTAAATGTAACTTTTTACCATTAGACATGATTATTGCTGTGTATCTTAAAATTGAAATGATGACATTTTTTCTGCTTAAGAGGTAAAATGTTATGTTCCTAAGTTTTTAGATATTACTTGCAGTAATGAATAAGATACTCAGATTTTTTCACCAAGTCTAAATCTTTAAATCTTCTGTTTTTCTGTAAAATTGTGGGGGGGGGGGGTTATACAAAGAAAACAATGGTAATTCAGATTAAATCACTTTATGAGCAACATCAGCTATTTATTAACTGATGTATCTGCAAAATTAGTAAGTTTCTGTATATTTCTTGTAGGCTTATGATTCTCCAGATCCACCTATGCGCTCTGCAACTGCTGAAGACTTAGTGAGAGCCACCAAACCAGTTACTTTGGCCACAGCAAAAGCTGTTGCAGCAGGAAAGAGCTGTAAACAAGAAGATATTATAGTTGCAGCTAATATGGGAAGAAAAGCTATTTTCGATTTGCTGATGGTTTCTAAGGTAAAATATTTGAGATTTTGAAATTGCTTTGTATTTTAAATTCTGAAATAAATATTTTTCTTATTTAAAAATTTTTCTCCATTTATTTCAAGCAGAGTAGTTTTCTCTAATGGCTGAATTAATATTTCAATTTCTAATGAATTGTTGCTTGATTTAATGAGTCGTTGAAATTAAAATGTTAGGCTTTTGAAAGCCTAATTAATATTTTAATGAGCAATTTAAAATAGAAGCAATAGTGAAGTTACTTGACAAAAAGCCATCATGCAATAGTTATTTCTCATATTCTTCCATGTCTGTCATATAAGAGAAATTTTAATGATATGTCTTTATAATTCATAATCATGTCAGATAAATATTGCAAAAAAAAATTGTTAAATCTATGCTCTCCCGGTATTTGGACATTTTATTTCCCTCTCTCCTTATTTGTAGACAATATATACAAAATTCTGCCAATTAAATATTCTATTGCACAATTAATACAATTAAAAACATACATGATTGAAAATAGTATTGATTTGAAATAATATGTTCAGTAGAGTTATGGATATGAAAATGTTGTAAAATTATTTATTCAAGACTGAATTAGCTTTGATTACATATTATTGCAGTATTTGATTACATTTTACTTTTAATCATGTTCATTTCTTAACTTAAAACATTACAGAATGAAAGAAACATTTTACTCTTAAAATTTAAAATTATTTGTTGTTTCATTGAAGTTAAACCAGAATTATGAAAATTTATTTCTGGTGCAAAAAATGTTTCTAACTCAGGATTTGATTATTGAATCAATAAATCTAAAAAGTTTGTGAAACGAGATTGTAAAAGTTAATTTAGATAGCTCCACTTAATTATTTAAAAATCGTTGAATAAGATGTAATTTAAGTTTCTAATATACTGTACTGAAATTGAATGCAAGTTAGTTAATGAAAAAAATTATTAAATTACTTGCAGTTAAGTAATTATAATTGTGATCAATTTATGACAAATTTCTCTCATTTCAGGCTGCTGCATATACTTCTGAAACTCAAAAACTTAAGCAAGAAACTTTAGCTTCTGGTCACAATTGTGCTGTGCACTTCCGTGAACTACTACAGATGGTTCATCAGGTTAATTTTTTGAATTCTTATAATAAATTTATGGGAAAATAATTCTAAATAAAGAATACTTAAAATGAAATATTTAGTGTGCTGATTAAATTTTATCCAGGCTACACTGCTTGAATGAATTTAATTCCCGAGTCCTTTCTTTGAAAAACAATTTCCTTTCAAATATTGCCTTTGAAAGGCAATATATTTTCCCTAAAATTATTTGTTTTGTATCCAAAATGCCATTAACAGAATGTGTAATAAAATACTTCCTTTTGTCCTCCCCTTCCCCTCTATTATTTTTTTCAAGTCATTTTAATTTTTTTAAAAAAAAATTGTAACATTATTTGAAATCTAAATAACTTGGTGGATAGATTTTTATTGTGAGAAAATTCATGAAAGTAACTTTTGAAATTACAAGCTTACTCTTAAAATATTAGCATCTATTGTTGGTGTTATTATTGTTTCAGAGTATCCTAGTTTTGAATGATTTGCATTCTTCTGAAAATGCTTTATTTATTAATTTTAACTGACATGAAAAACTTTTTATGTGTAGGTGGTTCAAAAGCCAACTTCTGAAAATAAACAACAGCTTGGAACCATATCAAGAACAATTGCTTTGTCTGTTCAAGAAGTAGTGTTTTGTGCTGAAAGCCTCAAAGGTTTTTAAAATTTATTTTTAGTAAATAAATGTTTTAAAGTACTTTGAAGTCGAATGTTCAAATATTTTTTCAAAAAAAAAAAATCTTTATCGTGTGTAAACCGTATATTTTGAAAAAGTTATTAATAAATTCTTAAATATTAAACTCAATTTTATGATAATGGATGATCTTCTAAACTTTCATATTTTAATGTAAAATCATTTCCCATTATACATTTCTAACCTTAATTCCTTTCACATTCAGGAGCTGATTGGGAAGATCCTGATGATCCCATGATCATTGCTGAGAATGAACTCTTAGGTGCTGCAAATTCTATTGATGCTGCTGCCAAAAAACTTGCCAACTTAAAACCACGCATCAGTAAACACCATGTAAGTAGCAACCCTTGTTTTCAATTTGACAATTATTTCTTTATGGTTTTCAAGAAGTCTATTCTGGCATCTCTCTCCTCAAGAGAACAATTCCATGACCATCAGATATGTTTGATATTCTTGGTTGTGTCATATTTTTTCAACCAAGAATCAGACATATACTAATGGACTTGGAAAAATCATCTGGAGCTAAATCAGTTGGACTCTTATATTTTCTGCTTTTGATTTTAGTGGAGGCTAGGTAAATTTTTGTTTCCTTTTTTTACTATTTAATTTCATAAAAATTTATTTTAAACATATTAGATAGAATATAAAGATTTAACAATATTCTTCATATTAAAATGATTATAACAAAACACAGAATCCCTTTTTTTTTTTTTTTTTTTTTTTTTTTTTCAGTTATTTAGTTTTATATTGTATATTTACTATAAATTTGTGTGTTAAATAATATTATAAAAAGCAGTCATAAAGTTTTAAACATAGCTCTTAGCTTTTCACTTCTATTATAAAATAGTGTGCATTATGAAGCAGATAAAACAATATCTTTTTTTTTAAAAAAAAAAATATTATAAGTTTGATATGGGTATAAATTTTAATTATATCATCTGTATATTTTACTATTGTATTATGGGAAGGATATAAAAGTCATGTACTGTAATTGTTAAACATATAATAAGAGATGAGACTGTAGGTTTCGGACCAGATTATTGGGAGTATTGGGATATATATGGTAAATTTAAATGAGCCTCAGAATCTTAATTTTCTGTGGTTTGGAAGTAGAAAAGTGAAGTACAGTTCATCCTTCCTCCAGTTTGTCATTGTCTGTAATTCTGTATTATGTTAATTAAGTAAAATTAAACATTCCAGTATAAAGCATAAGGCTTTTTAATAAGGTTTTTTTTTTTTTTTTTTTTTTCGTTACATCAAAAAACTTATTACAAAATTTGCTTGTCTGGTTACAAATTTAAAAAATCTGTCAAGTAACAAATTTAAAGCAGGAAAGCTTGCTAATCATGTAAAAAAAATATTAAGAAGTCATGCTATAATACATATTAATATAGAATTAACATTGTCTTCTCACAAATAGCATTAAATCATGTTTGAAGAGACAATATTTATAGTGTACAGTATAAATTAAAATTAGCCTTCTTTTCCCTGGGTATGCGCTAAAGCTTTTTGCATAAAATTTGCTTCTGTATATTTGTGTAATTTTATTTAAGTCGTGGATTATTTTTAGATGTTTGTAAATGAAAAAATGCCGATCAACCATAAAAATATACTAAATTTAATAATATGAGCTTGTAATAACATCAACTGTAAATTGCATTCCATTTGGAGTATTAATTCCTGAGATCAAAACTTTAAATGAATCGTAAAACATGTTTTCTCAAACTGACTAAATTATGAGTAATTCTGTTTAAAATGCAAGAAATTCATAAGTTAGATAAGGTAAGTATATAGGAAATGTGGTATTGCGATGCAGTATATAAGCACTTTACAGACTAGAAGATAGTCAAAGAAAATATTTAGTAATTTTCTTCAATATTTTGCATAGTGTTTTTAAAAATTTGACTGTTAAATATATTATTTGAAGAATCTGTTTTTAAATTTTATTCCTTAAAATTTTTTTAAAAAATATAAATGTACACCTTGTATTGTTATTGATAGTATTTACCTTTTTTTTTTTTTTTTTTTCCCTAACATTTTCACTACCATTAATGGATATCAGCATTTTGTTGTAATTTATTTTTTAAACAAGAATTATTTCAAATGATCCATTTGTTTTCAGTTGTATAACGGTAGTATGAAAACTACTTTGCACTTTTCTTTTTTTTTTTTAATGGCAATTAACCTTATCTCTTTTGATAAATATTACTGTACTATTTTAAGATTTTTATCAATGCACTAAAATTAATGAATTTTTCAGGAAACTGATGAATCACTGAACTTTGATGAAATGATTTTAGAGGCTGCAAAATCCATAGCTGCTGCTACTTCAGCTTTGGTTAAGGCTGCATCTGCTGCTCAAAGGGAACTAGTGGCTGCTGGAAAGGTAAGTTATTGTATGACTTCCAAGCTGAAACTGGAAGTGCTTTGAGTTAAATCAAAATTAAATTTTAAAAATTATGAATATATTCTGCATGTTAAGTTATTAAATCCTGTTTCACTTTTTCTCAAACTATGTTGCTCTTTTTTCCTCTTAGGTTGGTTCTCATACAGTTTGTACAACAGATGATGGTCAGTGGTCTGAAGGCTTAATATCTGCTGTAAGTTTTGTTTCCTTTGTATTACCTTTTTGAGTAATTTATGTATTTAATATTTTATTAACAAGCATATTATTTTTATTTTTAAAGTAGACTGCAAGAAAAAAAATGATCTCTATGAAAAGGTTTAATCTTGTTATTTGATGTACTCCATTAATTTTGTAATTTTAAAAAAAAAACAATATTATTTATTATACAAATTCTCCATTTCTCTCTCGTTTGTGATTATTTACTATCGGCTTTTTGTTAAGAAAGCTTTTAATGTATTAAAGTTTTTCCTTGAACTAAACACATTAGGCTGGATTTGTGTAATGTGATCATGTTTGGGAAAATTCAAATAAGTTTTGTTCAAATTCACTTTAACTTCAAAGGAATTGCATTTTTTTCCTAAATATGCTCATACATTAATATTACTTTAATCATATACATAAATTTACATTTATTTTGATCATATAGTACATGTCTGTAAGAAATATATTTTAAGGGTTTAATAAGCTTTTATTGTCCATTTCTCATGTAACTTTTTTAATCAGCCATTGTCTTTATGAACCTTTTGGTTTTCTAAGGGGAACCGTAAAGTGATTAAAAAAAAATTTTCACTGATGAAAAAATGTTTATTTATTAAAAGAATCCCTAATACTAATCATCAAAATAATTTCCATTGTTTTCTAACACTTTTTGCCAGCATATAAAGGCAATTTTTTTATTCCCTTTTCAAAAAAGCCTGCCAGTTTGTCATTGAAAGGCTTTTTCCAAGTATATTTTCACTTCTCCAATGTTACTTAATTTTTTACCTCTTAATGTATGTTCTAACAATCTAAAAAAGTGGTAATCAGAAAGTGCGAGATCTGATTAATAGAGTAGACAACATAAAAGTTCCAATACGAGCTTCCTTATTTATTCCTGTGTTATTTTTACAGCGTGAGGTCTCGCGTTATGTTGAATGACCTTTTTTTTTTTTGTTATTTATCAAAATTGATCGTTTTTTATGAGCTTTTGTTTCATTTGCTTGAGTTGTCCACAATATACTCTGTAGTGTAATGATCTGACGTGGTTCAAGCAATTCATAGTGTACGAATCCAGAAAAATCCCACCACATTCAAACTAAGACCTTCTTTATTGTTAGAGATGGTCGAGGTGTCGGTACAGGTGCTTCTCCAGTAGTAATCCATTGTTTTTTCGTACAGGATTATTATTTTATAGAACCCACTTCTTTTCTCCAGTCACGATTCATAGCAAAAACGGATCGGCCTCATACTAAGATAAAAGAAATTCACAAATAGTATTTTGTTTATCAAGCACCGTCTCTGTCAATTCATGAGGAACCCAAAATCTTTGCCTGTACAATTTTTCTATGTGATGAAGATGATCCTGAACTGTGGACCATGGACAGTCAATCTTCAATTGTTTGACGAGGATCTGAACCCACTATCGCCTTCAGAATATCAATTTTAAGATCTTTTTCGTGTTGTATTTTTGAGATTTCTATTTCCATTTTTAAACCATCAATGACACTTGTTTAGTTTCAGATACGGGATGCCAGCTCGGGTGTCGCCTCGTCACTTGACCGAGGTTCAAAATTACGAAGTCCGTCGCCAATAGCCCTCGTTTTGCTCCTAGTGCGACGTTAATAAAAACTTAAACTAAACTTGTTTAGTTTCAGAACATCTGAAACTAAACAAGTGTATCTGAACATATGTGTCCGTAATTTTTTTCACTTTGTTTACCTTTATTCCTTGATTGAACGAAAAAAATAGCAAACAAGAATGTAGGTTTGCTTCTTCTATTGTTGACTTTGACATATTTCCTCCTTAATAGAGCAAAAAAAAATTATCGAAAAATAAAATTTACAGCCAAGCAAACTTGAGCATAATAAAACTTCAATTTTTACAGGACTGTGTCTAGACACTAACCAACTGTGAATGAGCTCATCGAAAAAAAATTGATTACTCTTCAGTCCCCCTAATATATTTATATGTGCATATAAATAAAATATATGGTTGCTTAAGATTTATATTTAATGACCAAATAATGTACTATTCTTAGTAAAATAGTGATAATAATTTATCAATAAATCATTCCTGATCATTAGCTCTTTGTTCTTATGTTATATGCAATATTGATACATTTTTTAAGTGCCTTTTGCATTTTGTAGGCCAAGCTAGTGGCTGCTGCAACACACAGTCTTGTTGAAGCTGCCAATTCCTTGGTTCAAGGACATGCTTCTGAAGAAAAACTCATTTCCTCTGCCAAACAAGTAGCTAGTTCCACTGCTCAGCTATTGGTTGCGTGCAAAGTAAAAGCTGATCCTGACTCGCAATCTATGCATCGTTTACAAGTAAATAAATTTTTTTCGGTATTTTTTACAAAACTGTTTGCATTATATCTAAAGAAATCATCAGTGAAGCAGTTGCTGTTATGAAATTTTGGCACTATAAGTTATCTTAATTTTTAAAATCTTAAGATTATCTTTATATTATGGTAGGGATCTATATGTATTCTTAATATTTGAATTTCTAAAGACAAATATTTGAACTCCTGTTGTAGAATCTAATTATTATGTTTTCTAGTAATTCAGTTTTATTGTGTTATTATCATTTTGGAGTTGAAAGTAATAAAATTGGAGATAAAAAAAACTGAGCAAAACTGTCCCCCCCCCCCCCCCAAAAAAAAAAAACTCTGGAAAATATACTATAATAGATATGATTTTTATCTGTGGTAGGTTTTAAAACTGCTTAATAGTAATACTATTTCATTAATAACTATTCAAAAATACTTATAAAATATTATAATTTAATTATTTATTAAATTAATTCTGAGTTTTTCTCCCTCTTTGATGTCTCTTAAGAAAAATATAAGCGGTAAATTGACTTTGAAAAATAAATGATTTTGCCTTATTAGCAACAAAACTGTAAAATAGTTCAGAAATTTGGAAAATGTTTTAACAGATTTTCTTTTAAAGTGTCATTATTAATATGTTTTTGTTTCTAATTAAAACTTTGTTCTTTCATGTTCAGCAAGCTGGAAATGCAGTGAAGCGGGCAACAGACAATTTGGTGCGTGCTGCCCAACAAGCTATTGAACATGATGAAGAGCGATCCCTAGTCATCAATAAACGAATGGTAGGTGGCATTGCTCAGGAAATTGTGGCTCGAGAGGAAATCCTCAGGAAAGAACGAGAACTGGAGGAGGCAAGAGAAAAACTTGCTGCCCTCAGGAAAGCAAAATATGGGAACAGATCACCTGACGAATATCAAGGATATGGATCCCAGTGAGAAAAGTCTCTTTTGTGCAACAGTGATGCATTGCCTTAAAAGAGAATTTCTGCTTCCTTTAAAACATTATGGTATCATTTTCTTTTAATAAAACCTTTGCCTTACAGAGACTTATATTTTTAGCAAGGCTCTATCTTTTGTACAAAAATGGAGTGCAGGTCAGATCGATTGATTGAAATGCATACACAGGAAGAATTATTAAAGATATTTTAAATATATATATATATATATTATAATCAAATAAATAAATGCACATGTATAGTTTTTTTAAAATTTGATGTAAATTCTTGTTGAACTGTATGATGAAAGATTTGGAAGATGCACTTGTTAAGTATATATGCCTTGTTAGTATATTCACATCTTCACCAGTGATAAACTTGTACATTAATCATATCAAACATAATTGGCCTTTGTGTTTTGTAAATGTAAAGCCATGATATTGTTTACAAGGCCTGGTCTGAAATGATATCATTCTTTTTTGAAAGAAGTAATCTTGTTTTTATTTCTGGTATAATTTTGCTGGTACTTATGAAGCTTATACAGAATCTTTAATTTCGAAACTCATAAATTTGGTATTTGATGTATTCAAAATGTGAAACTGAATAAGCTGAACTGTGATTAAGTTTTGGTCGAATCTTTTGTAATTATTTTGGAATGTTATATTTTTACTATGTAATGTATAATATGATTAAAAAATAACCAATTTTGCAATATTTTAATGACAGTAAATAAAGTTTTATTGTGTAATTATGTACTGAGAGAGGTTATTTCCTTTTTAGCTAATTATCAATGAAAGCTTACCCTTAAAATTGTATAATCATGCGAAATGTTTTTATTTTTATCATTATTTTTTTTTTAATCCTTTCTTAGAGGTATTCTTTAATTTTTTTAAAAAAATAGTGTTGGTGATTTTTTTTTTTTTTTTTTTTTTTTTTAAATTTCATTACATGACAGGGTGCTAAATTTGTTCAATCAGCAAAATGAATAAGTTACTAGTCGGACTGAAAACAAGTTCTTCCACTGGTGTTTCTATTGGATTTTTTTAATATCTTGGTGCTATTGCAAAGTATGCAGATTTTCATTCACAATTTATCAGGGATTGATCAGAGCATATTTTTAACCTATTGCAATTGCAATAGGTGTTTTTAGAAAAGAATGTTTGTGATTTTGAAATGGATAAAGTTTTCATGTAACACATTTTTAATGATCGCACTTTTCTTCAGGCATAGAACCTGTTACCTTAGTGCTTTTACACTAACCTTTTGCATAAAAATTGTGTGCTTTTATTGTATAGTTTTTAAAGTCTTGTTGTATTTACTTTATCACATTGTTCGTTGCTAGTCTTTTGAGTGCATTATATAAACATTACCTAAATCCCCCTCTTTTTTTAAAAAAAAAAATAATAAATAAATCACGCTTTTTTTATTTTGTGATCATTTCAGATTTTTAATATAATGAATCTTACTTGGCTTAAATTTTCAAATAGAAACAAGCCTAGAAATGAAGGTCTTCCAACTGATATTGCCTCAACAATTTAGGAATATATCGCTTCTCATTAAATATATAAAAAAAACATTCATTTCATATTGTCATCAATTCCCTTCCCTTTTCAGTTCTCATGTACTTCTAAACAATTTTACATTCCTTTTTTTTATTACTATTTATTTAATTTCAAAGAAATTGAAGCTGAAAATATTTCTTTGCGCAAATCAGAACTCGGAATTCAAACAATTGTATTACTTTGAATTAGAATTATTTTGCGTAATCATAATATACTAGTTATTCCTGATATACATGTAGCATACTTTTCAATTGAAATAACTGTACTTATTTTCCATTTTATTGAAATAAACTTTTATTATAATGTTCATATATATATATATTTAATTTCATGTCATTTACATCAGATATATAAATTATTTATATTAGTTTTTGTCTGATACCTTTTTGACATTTTAAATTTTATTTTGCACTCTAGATTAAGTTTAGTGATAACAATGTGATTGTTGTTGTGTTCAAAAACAAGTGCTTAATAAAGTCTCAGTATGTGGAGTATTTTTTTAGAAAACCAAGATATCTCTGCCAAATGCATTTATATCTTTTCTCCCCTTTGTATTGAAAGTTTATTATTTTTTAAGATGTCATATCATTTTTGTTAAGTCTTAATTCATTGTTGTTAGTAATACAGTGTTAAGTGCCATGTTATGGAATTATTCTTATGTTTTGAAGCTTCAGGTGCAAATCTGAATTGAGTTAATTTTGATCTCCTAGATTATTTATTCTTTTACGAAATTTTACAGTTTTGTATTAATATTGATCTCTTAATTACATCTTAATTTCAATATGTATTTGATCTAAAATTATTTTTTTTTACTTACATTTGCTTGTAAACAACTAATATATTTAGAAACATTATAAGTTTAAACATTTTCTTGCCAATTGTGATTGTCTGGGAATTGTAGCTATGTTTCTTAAATGTGCAATATATTTTTTTTTTTTTTTTTCAAAAAAATAAAGCATTCATGCCCTGCTGTTTCGTCCAAAATAGTTAAAACCACTTTGTGAATACGTAACAGGTTTTGAGAGTTATACTATATAGTATATAGTTACAAATGTTTTTACAAGACATGACATTTGAATAAAATGCTTTAATTGTTTATATTGTTTCTTTATTTCTGAATTGTTAATTTTAGATGGAATTCTGATTAAAGGTCGGTTTTTTGTTATTTAATGATTTTATTTATTCATCATTCTTTTCATAAAATAGATATCATTAAAAATCTAAGAAAAGTGCCATATAAATACGTATGAACTTGATTGTGGTTTAAGTGAATTAAAATGCCAATTACCAAAGAATATCAAATAAAGATTCTAAGTTAACTGGTAAATTTGCTTGATCAAAATATGTATATCATGCAATGTAAAATTTAATTCATAAAGATTTTTTAAAAAAAAAAAGTTTGCGTAACTTAATTTACCTTAGTGATTATTCATATTTTCGTGAATTTATTTTTACAGTAATTTTGTTATGATTTTAAATGCAAATTAAATATTTTCTATTATGTAATTATTATAATAGGTTTCTAATTTAATTTTTAAAAATAAGCTGCTGTCAAAAATCTCATTTTAAGATACCTCACAATGAATTGGAATTTTATAGTTAACATTGTGAATTTCTTAACACCTTAAAAATCACACTGTTATTCAAATCTTGCTTGTGGGACCAATTTTTGAATTTTGAGAATTTTTGTTAAAATAGTTATTATGAATATTCTGTTGTTGGTTAATAGTCACATATTGGTTTTCTTTGTCCTCTCTCTCTTTGTGTGTGTGTTCACAGGGAGGACTAAAAAATAGAAAAACAATTAAACCACCCATCCCATATTAAAATATGATGTTGCCCTGTGAATGAATAATTTTTTATTTAAATCATTCAATTCATCAATCTCCTAATCATAAACTTAGTATTGAATGGAAAATTGTAAGCCGAAGAAGAATGCCAATCACTCCAAATGTGGTTATGATTTTGATTGATCAATTTTCCCTTTTCTTCATAGCATCTTCAGCGAAAGAATTTACTAGTGTAATGAATTGCACTCTTTCCTCGATTTTGTTAGAGTGGCCGTGGTAGTCTAGTGATCATGGTTTCGGATTCGTGGTCGGCGGTTTTCGTTCAGTCGCGGATTCGAGTCTTGGCTGCAAAAGGCCCAAAGTCCTCCCATTGGCGTGGTGTGGAATGTAGGAGAGACGGGGGCAGCTCGGGTGTCGACCTCGTCACTTGACCGTGGCTCAAAATTACGAGGTTCGTCGCCAATAGAACTCTTGTTGCTTCTAGTGCGATTTTAATAAAAACTAAACTCAATTTTGGTACACTGACTAGTGTAATGGATTGCACTCTTTCCTTGATACTGTCAGATATCTTTACCTGTGGTGTCAGAAATTCACTTCCATTGAGTTTTGCAAACTACAGGTACAGATCAACCACAACACTACTGCAAATTGGATTTACATAAAGACAGTTTTATTACAAAAATAGTCACATTGGTGTACAGTGAAAATAGTCCTATGAGGAAGATATTGGAGAATGATGCTTTATTCTGAAATATTCAGGAAATGACGAAGCTCCAGTAATGTCACTAGTACAGATTAACAGGAGCAAAATCAGCACTTTTAATAACATTCAGCTTACTAGTTAACAAGGTAGACAAATCTCCAAAGTAATATTCTACATTTCAAAGGCAGGCACAAGCTGCTTCACGACTTATTCATTCAGACTTTCCATCTCTCCGTATTTTTAGTAATTCTGGCCAGATGTGACGTAACTGGAGAAAATCCGTAACTTTTCTCCTCATCAAGATGTCAACAATGTCTCAGCGCAAATTTCCAACATTTTTCGAGAACATATTGCCGCCGAGGTCGGGAGATCTTTGTTTAAGCTTTCCTTGGTATTCAATGAAATCTCTGCAAATATCATTTCATTTATAAGAATACAGTTACAGGGAAGTGTCATTGCAGGTTTGTAACAGTATGCATTAATTTTTTCATATCTCGTAAAGGAATTAATAGAATATCTCAACAAACAGTGGATATTTGGAAGTTTATGCCGCGAAAGCAAAGAATGTTTTCTAGTCGCCTTTCTTTAATGCTGTGCTGAGACATTGTTGACTGTGATTCAGTAAAACATCACTGGTGATTTTTTTAAAGATTGTTAGGAAGCATACGAGACTTTCGAAGATGAAAAAACTGATAAATGCCGACTATGAACATTTTGTCAATCATTTATAATTTTGTAACACCTTGTTATTACTGTCACTTGCTATTATTGAAAGGAGACGCAAACAGCCTAACAAAGAGAGAAAATCCAACTATAATATGTTTGTTATTCACCTTGTTAAATATTTAAAAATCAATTTTTCTTTCTCTGTTCTTACTGCTTTAAACACGTCTCAATTAATGTCTAATGAATACTTAGTTTACTTATCTGATCAAATCAACCGAGTTAGAGCCCTTCATCAATATATATGTAAGGCTCCTTCAACAATATATAATCGGGAACCCTTTTTGTTATGTCGCGAGCAGAATGGAATGAATCTCAATTGATAATGCATTTTGGTTTACGTGTCACCTATATGACGTCATCCCACACATCTGGCTATGAAGAATCGGGAATTTGCATTCGATAATATTTTCTGTTGCTTCATACGTTGTTTATTTTTGTTATAGGATGTTGATTTTTAACTATCGATTTCGGGTTCGAGCCTTGGCCACAAAGACCCGCCGTGTACTCGGGGCTGATGCACGTTAAATCTATCAGGGCCTAAAGTCCCCCCCCCCAGTTGACATGGTGTGGAAATTAGGAGAGGGGGTTGCTAGCTCAGATGTAGTCCTCGTCTTTTGACCGAGGTTCAAAATTACGAGGTCCGTCGCCAATAGCCCTGGTGTTGCTTCTAGTGCTCCGTTAATAAAGCCAAAAACTGTCGATTTGATTGTGTCGAATGCACTGATGTATATAATAGGAATTGGAGACGATGCTGATACGGATTCCTGTGATGTTCCTGTTTTTGCTTATATCCTGATGTAAGTTAACAATCAATGCATGACCTATTGTAGAGGGAGAATTATTAAGTTTAACTTGGATTGTTCTATCTTTAAAGTAGTTATTTAACATAACTTTTCCGAAGGGTGGGGTTAATTTGATTAGTTTGAAAATCGATCCGTCGTGCCAGAGGCGGTCGAAAGCTTTTTGTTTATCGAGGAAGATACCTCCAGAGACTTGTTTGGAATTGAATACTTCAGTGATGGTATTCGTAACCCGTAGTAGTTTATGGACAGTGTTGTGGTATCTGGGAGAATATTATTAGTGGAAACATGAATAAGTATTCTGGTTGCAGAATTCTTTCAAAGATTTTTCGAATAGAATTTAGTAAGATGATAGTTGGATGGAATGGAGTGGTTTGGGGGAAGAGAATAATAGTTGTATGCTTCCAAAGGGACAAACATGAGACATTCATTAAAAAAATTTGAGATTAGTAAGTGCTTTTGGGGGAAAGAATTTAAAGCTTGGTTGTAAATGCCATCCTCTCCGGTGGCTTTCTTTTTGTTTAACTTTTTAATTATGGTAACTATTTCAGAGGATAGGGAGAAATTAAAATTGGTATGGGCTTCAAGATAATTTTGAACTATTGATTCTGTTTTTTCAATATGGTCATCATCATATGGAGTTGAATTTTCCTGGAACGAGGATTCAAGATTATGGGCAAGCAAATCAGCTTTTTCTTTATAGAATACCAGAACATTATTGCCTATTTGGGGGGGGGGGATATTGTAATATTTGTTATATTTTTTTTTTTTTTTTTTTTTTCTTCATATTAAAAAGTTATCTTCGTTATTAAGCTGGCGGAGTAGGTTTCCCCATTTCTTATTTTTAAAGGTATTGATTTCATTTTTAATTTGCTTTTTGGGGTTATTAATAATGGGTTACAAAGGAGGGTATCTGGTGTTTTGCCATTGTTTTCTGAACCTATTTTTCTCTTTAATTAGGTTTCTGATATAAGGGGAGAGTTTGGATGGATCTGGTATTACTCGCATGGTTAATTGCATTTTGGATATTAATAGTAAAGGATGAAATTGATAGGTCTAGTTCAAAGATATTAATAATGGGGTTACCTTTTGTGATATTATATAGAATTTCTTGATAGCGGAACCAATTAGTAGTTGTTAGGGTGCGAAGGGGGATAGGGATAATTTTATTGAAAAAGATGCCAATTAGTATAAGGTCATGGTTGCTAGGTAGTTCATTGACACCTTCGATATTGTAGAATGGAATGGTTTTGAAGATAGAAAAATATATTATAGAGTAAATATTACTATTGTAAGGAAAGTGAGTGGGTGAATCGGGAGCAGCTATTTGGAAATTATTAGTGTTGCAAATAGCATGAATAATTTTACCTGATATGTTTGCCCTGCCTCTGTTCCAGGTTGGATGCTTTGCATTAAAATTCCGGTGAGGTTGTCTGAGAGAATATCGATTAGATCGTTATGGTTGATGAGATTACTGGGGGGATGGTAAATAGTAGAAATTTAAGTATTGGTTGTCTTTGGTATTGATATGGATGGTAGTATTTTCAAAGGTAGAGGTATTTTTAATGACCATATGATGATGATTCGCATTTTTAATTAATATTGCAGGGCCTCCGCTACGATGAGTTGATCTGTTGGAATGGTATATATTATAATTTGGAATTTTTTAAATTTTTCAGAGGGTTTGAGGTGAGTTTTGTGGTGAATGCTGATCACCACCAGCCTATTTTACCACTATGAGGACGAAACGGCTATTCTAACAAAGCAAATCAGATTAAACTACTTGAAGATAAAGTGAACTAGTCCTTCTGCTGTCACTATTAAAGGTAGCACTGGAAAACATTCATTAAGGGAGATAAATCAACGTTCAGGCTACTTGATTCTCTCCTCCATTTATGGCTTTCTTCTTGTGTTAGCTGGTCAGGTTGACAATTTTTATTTTTCTTTGATTTTAATGTTTTTAATAAAAAATATAGTTACCTTTGATGAAGTTTGTTTTCCTTCTTACCTTTGAAGTCAGTTCTCCATGGTAACGAATCGCATATGGTAAATTACCATATTTGCTGACCCTGACGCAATGTACTCCCCCTGCAGTCACGAAGACGGGGAATTCCGGAATAGTATAACAGGACGGGAACGTCTTCCAAACCGAGTGACGACATCAGAAAAAGTGTCCTTGTTGACAACGTCTGAAAACAGATTAGCTGGCTGCAAACGGTCAATGGAAACAGTATGTTGCTTGCCATCTATTTCCAATGGGAAAACTTTAAGAGTCCTCTTCGCTACCTTGTATAAACCAGCGTAAAGGGGTTCAAACGGCCGTCTATCTCGTTCAAGGCTTAGGAAAACGCAAGGTGAATAAAAAGTATCCTTGATGATGAATATCGGACAAGAAGAATGATGAAATGCAGGAACTGGCTTCAAAGCACGAACATTGGCGCCTCAAAGACTGCAGGAACTCTGGAGCCCTCGCAATGGGAAGCAAACTGAAAAAGAATTCTCCGGGAAGCTTCAACGCCGTTACATAAATCAATTCTGCAGAGGATGACACCGCATTGTCTTTGTAATTCATCAAAGCACTCTTGAGTTGACGATGGAACCGTTCCACAGCTCCATTACTCTTCGGGTGATATGAAGTGGTCCGAGTCTGATTGGCACCTAAAAACTTGGAAAAGGATGTAAAAAGGTTGCTTTGAAAATTAGTGCCGCGATCAGAAGTGATGATTTCCGGAACGCCGAACCTTGCGACCCATCCGAAGAAAAAAACGCACTGGCAGCGGTGTCTCCCTCTGTATTTGGAATTGGAAATGCCTCAGACCACCTTGTAAATCTATCAACACGGGTTAGAAGATGGGACATCCCCCGAATTGGACTGAGGGGTCCTACAACGTCAATGGGGATGTGAGAGAATCAGGAGCTGGAAGAGGATAGTGACCGATTGCTGACTTAGTGTGCCTCTGAATCTAGGACCGTTGATGTGCAATGCAATGTTTGCACCAAAATGCACATTCCTTGTTCATAGATTTCCACGTTTAGTTTAGTTTAGTTTTTATTAACGTCGCACTAGAAGCAACACGAGGGCTATTGGCGACGGACCTCGTAATTTTGAACCACGGTCAAGTGACGAGGACTACACCTGAGCTGGCACCCCCCTCTCCAAACATCCACACCACGCCAACGGGAGAACTTTGGGCCCCGAACAGATTTAACGTGCATCAGCCCCGGCTACACGGAGGGTCTTTGGCGGCCAAGGATCGAACCCGCGACTCAACGAAAACCGTCGGTCGCTAGTCCACGACCTTGACCACTAGGCTACCGCGGCCCTAGATTTCCACGCAAATCTAGAAGAAACTAGTTAATGTGTAGATTTAATTCTAGGGTGCGACAAATTATGAAAACAGTCAAAATTTTCCTTTCGAAGCGGTTTTGTGATATAAGGACGTACATTACCAGTCGAGACGTCATCTGATAAGCAACTCTTTACTTATCAGTCATCTGATAAGTAAAAAGTTGCTTATCTGATGATGCCAAATGCATGGGTCTGAGATTCAAACCTGTCCCACAATCCATTAAAGATTGCATCTCTTTATCAGATGCTGAAAACGATGCAAATTATGTAGGTTGGAAAAATTGATTTCGAAAATTCTAGAAAAGGAATCAGCCACAACATTATCAATACCAGAAATGAAATGTATGTCAGTTGTAAATTGGCTAATGTAACCCAAATGTCTAATTTGACGTGGAGAACTATTGTCCTGTTTTTGCCTAAACGCATAAATGAGGTTTTTGTGATCAGTGTAAATTACTACATTACGATCTTCCAACATATAGCGAAAATATTTTACGGCTAAATACATTGCCAAAAGCTTGCGATCAAAAGTGTTATGTCGTCTTTCTGTAGCTGAGAGTTTTTTTGGGGGGAAAAAAACCTAAGGGTTCTACTGCTCAGCCTATATGCTGTTGGAGGGACGCGCCGACAGCAAAATCGAAAGCATTAACCAGGAGCGGGAAATAATAGTGCAGTTGCATCGATAATGAACTTCTTACAAACGTCAAAAGCGATCATAGTTTCCTCTGTCCATGCAATAGGTGTTTTGTCATTTTTATATTTATTTTTAGCTAGATCATGCAGGCACGCTTGTTTCTCTGAAGCACCTTTTAAAAACCGTTGACAAAAATTAAGTGTGTTAAACTATTCCTGCGCATGTGTAGGTAATGAAAATCGGACCAAAAATTCAACTTTTTCAGGAAGAGTTGAATCCAAAAACCCCAAAAATTGTAATTCCAACTGTCCTAACACGTATTTTTGTGGGTTTCCTATTATGATATGATCATGATGTCTACCAACTGTTTCAAGATCACATTTGTGGCTTTCACGTTTCCGCGTAATCCTGGACTCCTAGGATGTTAGGGCTGTAATCATCCATGAAATTTTGGAGCTCTCCTATTTTTGATTTAAGACCATTTGCATTCCAGCTTGCAATCAGGAGTAGTTTATTTAACATATTAAATTTTAGAACCAGATGGACATCATACTGCAAATGACTTGGAATGATTTTTCAATTTTTGAACATAAATAAAGTTTATCATCAGCGAATATTTGTCCTATTGATTTAAATTGTTGGTAAGTTTTCATTATTTTATCAAACTTGAGGTTTTTGAAAAAAAAAAATTTAATTTCATTAACGAAGGGAAGACTTGAAGGTTGGCTGTCATTGGTGGGTATGGAGTTTTGGTTATTTTTGTTATTTGGTATTTTTACGTCGTTCTTGCTTTTTTGGTTGGTGGAAGAGAGGGTTTGAAATTCATAAGATTTTGGGGGCAACCTGAGAAATGTGCAGTATGATCTCCACCGCAGTTACAGCATTTGGGAGGGGGGGCAGAAGTTTTGGTGCAGCTATGTGTTAGATGATTATCTCCACATTTCACACATTTAAATTTCTTAGTGCAGAATCTAGAGTTGTGAAAATAAGTTTGACAGCGATAGCATTGATTGGGTGTTTTTCTTTTACGGTGTGGATAAATTTTAACAGAAAAGTGGGCCATAGTAGCCTAGTGGTCAAGGTAGTGGACTCGCGGCCGGCGGTTTTCGTTCAGTAGCGGGTTCGATCCTTGGCCGCCAAAGACCCACCGTATAGCCGGGGCTGATGCACGTTAAATCTGTTCGGGGCCCAAAGTCCTCCCGTTGGCGTGGTGTGGATGTTGTCGTGCCAGTTCAGGTGTCATCCTCGTCACTTGACCGTGGTTCAAAATTACGAGATCCGTTGCCAATAACCCTCGTGTTGCTTCTAGTGCGACGTTAATAAAAACTAAATAATAAAATAATTCAATAATAAAAAACTAAAACTGCAAGGAGGAATATTTGTCACTTCATATCTGTTTCAGTAATGCCTTATGGAGTTAATTATTTGACTCTCAGATTAGTAATATTCATATGTGTTTATGAAAGGTAAGAACTGCAGATTTTACTTGTTTTGTGTGATGAGAGATTTCTCCCTACTTCCACAAGAAGTGCACTCATTAACAGTTGTTAAAAGAGAACTTTTTTCAAAAAAATTATGTCCTGCATACTTTTGTGTTTAATTAATTTGTAATGTAATTTTTCAAAAGCATATTATTTTTAAATACATGCATATTATTCTTCTGTGTATTTAATTTTTTGACTTGGTAAGATTCTCTACATATATTTAATTCAGTATCAAGAATGAATTTGTACAAGAACCTGCATCAAGTTTAAGGTTTGTTAGATCTTCAAAATTGAAGTATGTATGGATGAGACATACAAATATCATAAATCAATTGTATTTTAACAGTTGGTTGTTAAAAATCGTTTAACAATTGCATCGTCCTCCCTATGGCGTGGTGTGGATGTTAGGAGAGGGGGGTGTCAGCTCAGGTGTCGTCCTTGTCACTTGACCGTGGTTCAAAATTACGAGGTCCGTCGCCAATAGCCCTCGTGTTGCTTCTAGTGCGACGTTAATAAAAACTAAACTAAATTAACAGAAAAGTATCCAATATTATTGATTTAAATTTTTATATTGTTTTTGAAGTAAAATTAAAATAGAAGAAGAGGTTGGTTATTTTTGGGATTTTAAGTTATTGCATTCATTGACTATTAGATTGTATTCAGCTAATTCCTGAATTATTTCAGCGCGGGAATAATTAACTGGGAGGCCTTTAATAATAAATTTAACTAGGTAATTCAAATGTGTGAGCTTCTCAATTCCTCTCTTGAACATGATTTTGGATTGATCTGAATGCTTCAACTGTAGGGGGGGGGATTTTTAAACTGTTTTTTGAGCTCACATTTGTCAAGTTCATCATATTTTCAAGAGTTGTTTTCGGGTCGTCAATATTAGCTAAGATGATTGGAGGGGGGATTTTTTTAGCTTCCTCTTTCAATACGTCGGGGAATTCTAAGTGCTTCTGATGTTAGTTAATCAGCCAGTAATGCCTGGCAAGTTTGATTGTGTTTTCTTTTGTTTTAAATGTAAATAAACGTGATTTTAAATATTAGTGTCTGTATTACTCTGCTTTAAGTTTAGTTGTGGCTTTATCTATCATCTAGGGCCAACTTAGGCCCGTCAAAGGTTATGGGCCCAGGATTCTTCCCACTGCGATAATATTTATGCACTTTAAGAATATAGTAGAAAGCCACAACATGCAGACTGAACACCAAATTTGAGCACGTTCTAATCCATCTACCATGGCATTGAATACTTACTTACAAATTGATACATTAACTGCATCTAATTATGCCAGTTGGAAAGAGTCCTATTGATGAAATGTGGTCTTTGGGAGTATATTATTATCCCGATCACAAATTATCCAGATGTGCCGGCTCAGAAAGAGGATAAGGAAGCTACTGACAGTGCAGTGAAGAAGTCCCGTGCAAATTCGCTCATCTACCTTAATGTGAGAAAAGACCTTCGTCCATTGTTGATGGGAACAGAAGAACCAAATCACTTATTTTCCTATCCCATTATTACCTCTGAGTTATTATACGCCATACAACAAATTTATAATAATAAAATCACCTAGTCCCAACGGCATTCATGGAAAATTTTTAGGAACATTGGAACATTAGGTACAGAGCGCCTTTTGTACTTTTTTAATTTGTCGGGGAAGGCAAGCGGAAACTTCCCAAACAGTGGAAAACAGCAATAATTATCCAAGTCCGAAAACCAAGTACAGACGTCAGCTCTGTGGGAAGTTACAGCTATCGCTCTCATGTGCATTCCTTGCAAACTGATGGAATGGATTATTTGAGAATTACACATCATTTTTGGAACTTAATTTGATACCTGAAGCACAATAGGGCTTTCGATGGGGACACGGAACTGTAAATCAAATCTTTTATTTTGCCCAGAGTGTGAGGGTTGTCCATAACATGAAGCCCACCAATCATACCATTTTTGTGTTCCAAGACCTTGGTAAGGTCTTGGATAAGGTATGGAGAAATAAGTTCTTGGTGAAATGTTATAATGAGTTTAAAATCAGAGGTAAAGCCCTCCCATGGATTTCAAACTTCCTGAACAACAGATCTTTGCGAGTCAAGTATCAAAGTGGCATCTCCAACTCTTACAGATCATACCAGAATCCCACTTTTTTCTGGATATTCGTGGCTGGGATAGTGAAAATGGTCACTTCAAGTAATATTAACTAATTTGCTGATAATGTTGATTTGGAAAAGTGATGAAGACGCAACAAAAACTAAGAATTCTTTAAATGAGAACTTGGTTACTAAACAGAATTTTGCAGTAGAGCATAAACTAAAATTCAACTCTTCAAAGTCATGTACTTGCATTTTTACTGCGAACAGAGAAATATGTTCAATTTATAACCAAACATTTATATGAAAGGGAATCTGCTTAAGATAACAAAAAGTTCAACTTATTGAGCTTCACGGAGGTTTGGACACGGAGATTAATTGTGGCAAGCGTATTGCAAAGTTAGCTGAAAAGGGAAGGGAGCGGCTTCAACTATTAAAGTTCATTTCTGGCAGGGATTTAGGTGTCAGTTCTGGAACTCTTAAAATGACTACAACGCACTTATTCGGTCTGTTCTGGAGTATGGCTATCGAATCTACCAAGTAGCCTCTCAAACGAATCTTAACAAATTGGAAAGAGTACAACTTAGCACAGCTCGCATAATAACGGTCTCCGAAGCTGCTGTCCCAAAGCTATTGTACTGTTTGCGACCAACTTACAGCCTTTGTCGTTAAGAAGGCAAACTAATTCTACAAAATGCATTGCTAAATTAAAAAGTCTCGGGTCATTTAATAGAACATCAAAATTTGTTCTGCATTCAACAAGCAACCATAGACAGAAAAAAGACAGCAAATTGGTGTTATGTGGAAAAGAGTTTTTTTTTTTGTATTTTAATGTCTAACCATGTATTCTTTTTAGCTGCTTGATATCATCTACTCCTTTGGATAAAGTTAGTTTTAATGACCAATTATTGACAAGTACCTTAAAGCACACTCAACACCCAGAAATGATGAGACAATTATCACTGGAAGTAATCAACAACATCCATTCTCGGGCCCTGATACTTTATACTAATTGGAGTAAATCGGACTCAGGTAGGACAGGCAATGGCGTCTATGCTAAAGTCGATGAGGGTCTGGTTTTCCGTTGCAGATTTCGCCACCTAGACAACAGTTCTGTTTTCCGTTTAAAACTTCTTGTAATCAGAGAAGCCTTAAATTTCGCCCTCCATTTTTGAACTTACGATACATATATTTTGACGGACAGCAAGAGTTCAGTCCAATACTTAAAAAATTGGCTGAAGTTCTTGAAAAAATCGGTCAAGAAATTATTTCCAAAATTTTTAAACTTTCACAGAATAGCAGAGTTTGTATTCAATGGATCGTCTCCCCTGTTGGAGTCTTCGGCAATGAGATGGCAGATTTACTTGCGAATGAGGGAAGTGCTTTTCCTTCTGCCGCCTCTATTGAACACTTCGCATCCGAGATATTTTCTATCCACAGAGCAAAAGCAAATTCTACTTGGAGAGTCCTTCCCGCTCTCGATTGGTATGATGGAAACCATCCTGGTCTGTCTTTACAGTTCGAAGATACAAGATCCGCACAGACAGCACAAGCCAGATTGCGTATTGGCACATCAAAAGCTTGAAATTCATCGACAAAAAAAGACTTATTCATCATGTCCTTGTTCCCGTCCTGCTTCTCCTGCTCATCTCATTGACCGTATAGGCGCCTCCCCGAGGCAACTGTGGAAAGAGGGGGGAAATGGACTTGTGGTATTGTTAAAGAGACATGGTGTCATGGACCTGGTCTGGGGGTTTTGGACCAGGGGAACATGAAACAAGAACAGAAGATTAGAGTGTTGCCTGAACCTCCCTAGAAAAACATTTCCGACCAAGTTCATGAACTCGAATCGTAGAATGACCGACGAATTTTTTAATTACCGTCTTCAGCCCGGTGAAGATATCAACATATACGGTGCAAGATTGCAGACTATTAATCGATAACTGTCCGATGCCCCTCGACCAATTTCACAGTGATTACAGCTATTCCAACTGACCAGACATCTACCTGAAGAATATAGAGATATAGTTCAGTTGATATACCGCTTTGAGGAATCCCAGTTACTTTTTGATAATGCTCTAAATGAACTGCTATCAGAGGAATCTCAACTAAAATTATTTTGTAAATAAGATATTGGAAGTAATAATAATGAATTTGCTATTCAAGGCATTACTAAAAAAAACCAATTTTGTTAAAAGTAAAAATAAGTAGCATAGTCAGCAAAAGGGAAATTTAAATAATCAGCCAGAAAATTTCACTAATAAACGAAGATGTTTTAACTGTGGGAGAATGGGTCATTTTGCTAGAAACTGTAGGGTAAAGAATAAAGATCAGTCTAAGGGAAAAGGAGCTCCAATGTCAGTTTTTTTGATGAAGCTATTTTGGGTATGAATACGGACTACACTGCATGGGTATTTGATACTGCCACATGCTCACATTTTTGTACCAACCATGATCTGTTTTCGACAATTGAGCAGATTTCTGTAGTAGAACTATTTTACTGCTATTAAAGGGATAATTAGTGGGAAGCAGTGCTATGCTTCACGAACGTTTGGAATCGCGTATCATATAAACAATCTGAAAAAGCTCTATTCGAATTGTTTGGTGGAATGGTGCTATCCTTACGATATTTAAGAATTTTTGAATCAAAAGGTTTTGTAGGAATTCCAAAACAACAGCATAGAAAGCTAGATATGCGTACTGAAAAAGGAATATTAGTAGGGTATGCTCTTCGTACAAAAGGATACCACGTTTTAATTCCAGAAAAGGACAAAGTAACTGAAACCATAAATATAAAAATATATGAAAATAATTTAAATGGTGGGGATGAAAATTTAAAGAGAAGTTTTATACCATTAAATGGTTGTGATGAAGAAAATGAATCGGATGTAGAAATGGAAAACCGGTCACGGAAATAATTACAGTAATTAAATTAACGGAAGGATAACCGGAAATTTCTAATCAAAGCAATTCAGATTTAACCATTCCACCAAGTCGGAAATTAAGTGTTTTCGAAAACCTCTGATCCTCGATCCGATGGATCAAGAACAGATATATTATAATATAGTAGGATTAAGATCTAGAAATGATGCTAAAAACTACTGTGAGGCTAATGGTATCCCTTACGAACCTGAGATTTTTAACTATAGCGGTAAAAATTCATATACTGGTATAATTAAACAAGAGATAGAATCTAGCTTTTTGAATGAGTGACAATTAAAGTATAAAAGCGTAAAAATTCCACGAAGCACCTAATTCCCTTGAAGCATCGTATTGGAAGCGTGCAATGGAGGAAGGAACGAAAATAATCCAAGATCGGGAAGTCTGAACTTTGGTTGAAAAACCAGTGAATGCGAAGATATTGGGAAGCACACGCAGATAGGTGTTTTCTTTAAAAACCGATTAACAGAGTAAAATAGTTCGTTTTAAAGCTCGTCTTGTAACTCAAGGTTTCCGACAAGAAAAAGACATTTAATGACCAAGTTTTTAGTCTCGTAGTAAATTTTACTGTTATACGTTTATTTTTCTCTATCTTAGAAGGTGCAATGAACTGGCATCACGTACAACAGGATATTTGATGCGCGTACTTATACGCCTCACTATAGGAAACAATCTACATGAGAGAGCCAAGGGGTTTTATCAACTCCGAAAAACCGAATCCCATCTGTTTGTTGACGAAAGCTCATTACGGGCTACATCAAATCGAGCGTGAATGGTTTAGTGAGTTTCATAAAGTATTGGAACTCTTAAATTTCAAGAAACTAGAGTGGACGAACTGTGTATATTGTTTTGATAGGCAAATTATTTTATTACTGTACGTTGAGGGTATTATTTTATTAGGAAGGGGGAAAGATAAAATTTATCCATTAATATCGCTTACTGAACAGTCAGTGGCTTAAAAAATGTGTATAGCTTGTAAACCATATTAAAAAAGGTCGCACCAAAGAAGATATTCCTGTATCGTTAATTATTAAGTCCATTTTTCCCAAACTCTTCTAATAAAACTTGAGATAATTCTTTACCGGTAGATCCCTCATTAGGAAGAAAACCAAAAATGTTCATTAATTTTACATTCAAATCCCGATTTAGATTCATCAATTATATATCTCTGCAAATGTTATTTGTTCAATATTAACTCGCATCAGGAGTGTAATCAGGAACAACCGAATATGTTGCTTTTTGAACTTGTTTTATATAAGACTTTATGTTTTATATAATAGTCACCAATAATATCATTTTGGACGTTTTTTCCCTAAATATATAAATATATCACTCTTTTGTCTTCGTTATTGAGGATTCTACAAATGGATTCCTCCTCAAATTCAGCTAGAAATTGGATTAAATTTAGGAAATCTCCAGTATTATGTTCATCAAGCATGTCACTTCTATCCCAGAAGATTACAGAGCTTTCTCTAAGCAGTTTAACTGATAATTTACGTAAATTCATGTTAATATTTAATTTTAGCATAAATAAATACATGCGTGGCTAAATCTGCTATCTTTTTAATATAACTGAATAGGGTTGCACAACATTAACTATAAAACTGATATTAAGAAAATTGAAGGAAGTAAACTAGTTTACTTACCACCACATAAGGCAAATGTAGAGGAAAAGGATACAATTAAGGATATTATTAAAGAATGGATAGAAAAGGTATAGTCTATCACGATGAAACCAGCTTTCAAACAAAACAAACACATTAAAATCGGCTGCCCATCTGGGAGCTACGATATCACAGACGGATGTTTCAAATTTATAGCACCCTCTTTTTTGGGTCGTTGGTCCAAAATCGCTGAATTTGAGCAAGCATCTCAAATTAAAATTTTCGAATAAAAAAAAGTGCAGAAATAAATAAAATTTAGCTCGAAGATTTTTGGGGTGTTTTCACCCAGAAATATTTTATCTTAGACATGGACGAAAACTTTCAAGAGAATTTGAAATCACAGACTAAACTTTGAAAGCAATGAATGAAAATAGAAAATTTTTTCTTAATAAAATAGCATATATTTAACCAAGGATTCGCTTTATTTTGGAACATATTTTGAATCTTCCGACCTCAGAGGGAAAGGAGATGTAAATTTCCAATCAAATAGTTTTATTGAAATCGGTTTAATAGTTCTAATAAAAAGGTGATTAAGCTCAAATACGTAAAAAACGTAATCGATAGAAAAAAAACCATTGAGGGAATTTCGAATGTTAGGGTGTGTGACAAATAATACCCACTTACCTCTAAAAATCACTTTCTAAAGCCACTACATTTGTAACTAATTGTATCACCGCCACAATCGTATGCTACGGCATAAATAAAGCATTGTTTTAAATCTGACTCTTCTACATGTATTTTTCCCATTCAACATTCTACCCATGTTTTTGGGCGGAGCTTCGACACATTCGCCTACTGCACTCCCTACTCACCCACCTATGACTACCTCTCATTCCCTCACGGTACACGCAAATTACACTTTTCAACTTTCTTCAATAGTTTTTCGATTACCCCCCCCCCTACTGCCAGCATTCTTAGTCCCTTACCTTCTATTCAATGGAAAATTTCAGCAAAATTCAAGGTACATCTTTTAACTTCCCGTGTATCTCTTCAACTCTGCAAATTCCAATTCTTCAATAGACTTTTCACTGACTAACTTCCCAACATGATAAATCCTCCACACAAGCCATTTTGTACCACATTTGCAAGATACGGGCTTGAATGCCGCAAGCGAACTAGGCAACAGTAGAAATCAACAACTACATGGATTCTTTTACATGTCGATGAAGAAAGCTTGTTCAATCCTGCCTGCGGTGCTGACACAACTTAAAATGTATATGTAGAAATATCTTCTCAAATTTCATTAAATATAACAGGAATAGACTACGTTGCATTTCAAAATATATAGGAATGAAGCCCATCCAGTTCTCCGATTTTACTACTCATTACATTGTATTTTCAAGATTCAAGTGATATATATATATATAGCCCGAAGTCTGGTAAATCCTAGGTTTTACCGTTAGGTCCTAACTTTTACCAAAGTAGTTTGGTAAAAGTCCGAAGTATGCTTTTAATATGATACCATTTCTACTTTTTACTAAGCCACTTTGATAGAAGCAAGGAGTTACCAACGCCTTCCCAGGTAAAAGCCCGAAACGAGAGATTACATTTGAAAGAAATAATTTCCGGTGAAATATATTTAAAATATGATTTTGTTAGCTTTGGAATTAGAGCTTTCCAAAATTCTTCGTTTCCCTAAACGCAATGCTTAAGTGTTTTTTTTTTACATTAAAACTACTCGTGTTAACTGCCTTTTGTAGGGCGAGAGGATTGTCCAAGAGGTCTATTCTAAACTTCCGCGATGTTTTTAATGTACCATGTAGAGGAAAACACGATGTTTGTATTCTAGGAATTTAGTCGAGGGCCATGTTTACATTTTGTTGGTTTACATACCAACATTTGATTACATATTGTTAAGTAGCTCTGAATAATAAAATAACAATTTAAAATTATAAAGAAAATTTGAGCAATGGGATAAGTATGAAATAATGATTGTATTTGCAAATCACTAATAAAATAACAATTTGTGACAAAATAGAATGTAATTATAGAAAACACAAAGTTGGAGCTCTTTAGCTGGTTCCCTGTCTTCCGGTAGGGGCTTTCACTTTTTCTTAGTACTCGAATCCCTTTCTTTTGTTGGTTCGATGATAGCTGGTGATCAGTTTTAAGGGTTTTCATTGCATTTCTGCTCTGCGCTGATCAGCTGTATTATGAACTTTTCTTTTGATATGAATTCGAGTAGTTAGAACCTACTCTTGGTTTCTCAAAAGTAGAAGACGATTGAAGAAATAGCTCTTGTGAACGATTTTGGACTTAACGAATTTTTCAAAAATGTTTTTGTTACTTTTGCATCTTGTTTCTTCTCCAGATTTTTGACTCACACTTTATATTATCTTTTAATACATCGATTTCTTTTGCTTGTTTTGTTTGTTTGGTTTAACTAACGTCGCACTAGGAGCTACAAGGGCTATTGGCGACGGACTTCGTAATTTTGAACTTCGGTCCAAGTGACGAGGACGACACCTGAGCTGGCACCCCGTCTCCTAACTTCCACACCACGCCACTGGGAGAACTTTGGGTCCCAACAGATTTAACGTGCATCAGCCCAGGCTACACGGTGGGTCTTTAGTGGCATCAGGCTTGAACCTACGACTCGTCGAAATCCACCGGCCACGAGCCCATTGCCTTGTCTACTAGGCTACTGCGGCAACTTTGCTTGTTTTCTTTCTTTGTTGCTTTATTTTATAACTACATCGGCCAGGATGAAATTTCTTGTATCGAAATCCACTGAGACCCCAGTCTCTCGCATTAAATCAGCTCCAATTATACAAGGATATTTCATGTTTTCCATTAATGTTTAAACTGCCACTCTTATTTGAGTTGTCTAATACCGAATCATGGTCACGAGCTCTCGGCCGGCTTATATCCATCGAATAATGGGTTCGAGTCCTGATGTCACTGAAGACCAGCCGTGTAGCCGGGGTTATGCACGTTAAATTTGTTGAGGTACCAAATTCTTCCTTTGGCGTGGTGTAGAAGTTTAAAGAGGGGAGACAGCTCTTGCGTCGTTCTCGTCCCTTGACCGAGGTTTAAAATTTAGAGGTTCGTTACCAATAGTCCCCTCATATTGCTCCTATGAGCGACGTCAATAAACAATCAATCGAATTATTTAATAAAAAAAAATTAGCATTTTCTTATTTATTTCAATAACATTTGCTTATCCCTTGGAAACAGGAATAAATAAATAAAAAAGTATTTGCTTAAAAATCTAAACGAACTTTTTCTGGTACTGTGGTCTCACTTAGAAAGTGTTGGTAGTATTTAGAAATAATTATTTCTATATTTTAATGTAAAATGAAACCTGAAAAAGATAAAGACAAAGCAAGATAAAAGTTACAAATCTTATAAAGATAAATTTAACCTTACTATCCTGAAACTTTTTTTTTTCTAAATTCATTATGACAATAACATATTTACCAAAACTAATCACTAAGGCAATAAAACGAAAAGAAGCGAACTATAAAAAATTATATTGAACAATTTTTATAGAAAGGGAGGAGCTCTTTTATAAATAAATTTGACTGAAGAAGGTCCACAGTTATTTCCCAATTACTTATACTTTATTTTTGCAGGAAATTCTGAAATAAGGAGGAGTTACTTATAAGGTTTGAGTACGTTTAATTTCAGGGAACAATTGCGATTAATAGAATACATCGCAAAATGTCTATTTAACAGAAATAAAATTTAAGTAAACTGTTAGTTTAGTTTTGACACGATAAAATAATATACAAATTTTGTACCATAAAATTAATACTAATTAAATATACTTGTGTAAAATGTTGAATAGTTATGATTATATTGAGTTTTTTTTTATTCTATTTAGACATATTCAAAAATAATATATGACAACATTTCTGTTGATAAATGTCTGATAACTCTCCTCCCATTCATTCTTTTTTTTTAAATTTTAATTCGCTATAATTTTTTTCGGTTATTTATGTCTTATATTGTTATTTTGCTATTATCAATAATATTTTCCTTATAAAAATAAATGAGAAGCTTACATTTTTAATCTTCAACACTTTTAATAGTCCTCTTTTCCTTTAAAATTTATTTTTAGTTAGGGAAAAGAAACTTTAGATTCTCATTGCATTTTCCCCTTTCTTTCACTCCTCCCCTTTAAAAAAAGAGGTAGAGCAGTTCCTAGTGCTGTATATATAAATGCCCTTTCAACTTTACTATTGTGAAACTCCATAGTGTCTCCCATTACCCCAATTGACAGAAGCACCAATATAGGCATTTTATCGACTAAGTGAGAAATTCCAGCCAACACAACATGCCAAAAACCAACTCAGCGCCATCTATGGGTGTTAAACAGTTTTTTTTTTTTTATTCGCCTAGAACCATCTTAAAAGTTTGTTATAGATTAATTTATATAGGATAAAACTGTTTTTGTAATTATAATATAGGATTCAAGCATAGTGAATATTCTAACTTTCGGTCCTAAATTTATTCGGTTATTTACCCATTTACTTCAAAAATGGGAAAATAATTTTCATATTTAATATCATTACAACTTAATTTCACTTAAATTGTACTTTGAATACAATGCTGGTCTGGCGTCCGGTGTTGTATTTGTCGTCATAAGTTCGAGGACTGATGTCACTAAAGAACCATTGTCTAGCGGGATGAATGCACATTAATACGGTCGATGTCTCAAACTCTTCCTTGGTCAGGTGTGAAAATTTTGAGAGGGAGGTACCTGCTGGCGTCGTCTCGTCACTTGATCGATGTTCAAAATTACGAGGTCTATCACCAAGTGCCCTTGAGTTATTTCTCATTGCTATGTTAAAAAATAATTGTATTTATATTTACAATAAAGTTGTACTCTGTGTTTTTACCCTCTCCAAACACAATTTAAAATTCTTTTTATCTTGTTTAAAAAGGAGACCCTGCAAAAATCGATAATTTAATCTTAAATTTACTGTAAAAGTTTTGTTTAATATTTTGATTTTTTTTCTAAGATCACGTCTCGCATTTCTGCGTAGGGAAAAAATGTGTGATTGATCGGTTGATTTGCAGTTTTGTTGGATGTTGTAGCTCTGTTCCATCTGTGCTGGCTATCTCGATCAATAGGAACACACCAGTTTTCATAATTCAACTACCTTCTGCAGTTGAGCTATTGTTCCGATCATATGAATCTAAATAATTTTGAAATGTTTACCTTTTAAATTGTTACATTTTATTTTGCAAAAATAGTTCGCTTAAGTGTTTGAAAGTTTTATTGATTCTGATATAGAGGTTGATTGATTGTTTTGTGGGATATGAAGCAACAATGACTATTATCCCCTTTTTCATAGATTCTTTTTATTCAATAAATATCAAAATATTTCATCTTTTGCAAGAATGCTTTGAGAACTTCCTCATTAGCAACGACTCTCTCCAAAAATTTTCTTTGAAATTAATATTTTGCTGTGGGTCTATCTTGAGAGAAGATTTCTGTGAGGGGCGTAACTATTGCAGGTCAAAAGAATATGTTCCAAATCGTTGATGTAATTACATGTTCTACATTGTGCGTTATCATTTAAGTTGAATTTGTGCAAAAGCCCTGGAGTTATAATCATTTTGCTGGTGATTCGAGTGCTTAGTATTTCCTCTCTTCTATTTTTTGTCCATTTAGATATTATGTCAATGGTGGGGATGTTTCCTAAGATTTCAAAATATTTGCTTGAATAATAGTTTTCATTGGTTCTTTTCATTTTGTCGTGGAAAATTTAACTATTGATGTCTTCTGAGGCAATCCAGTCAAGGTATTCATTAGATTCCGTTTCCGATTTTGCGAGATAATCCGCCTGTTCATTCCAAAAAATTTTTGAATGTCCCGGAATCCAAAGGAAAATCGTCTGATTTCTAATTTACAATTGAATGAGGATTTTACTGTCTAGTCTATGAATGACTTTTGGAGATTTTATATTGTAATTTCTTAATGCTGATAGCACAGAATGGAGAATTAGCAGATTTTCTTTAGATTCAGTTAAATTGTCCAGAACTTGGCATGTAGCAAGTTCTTCTGCTGTAAAAATAAGATTTGATATGATTTACTCTGTAAGCGAAAGACGCATTTTTCGTGATACCTGCTATGTCATATGTTGATTTTTTGGTGCGTCCGTAGCTATTAGGAAAAAATCTTTGAATCTATGATTCATTATTTCCTCAAATTGTTCTTTTGTTATATGAGTTAGTAAGTTTTTATTTTTGAATCCAAATCCTTCGTATAGATTTCACAAGGAAGATTCTGTATAATATATCAATCTGGGGATTGATATGATTTGTTTTCCATCAGTACCCAAAATGCGGAAAATATTTTTGATGTTGTTTCTGTCCCCTTGCAGGATTTGAGTGAATGAGTGAGTGGCAGTGGAGTTTAATGGCGCAAGAAGTGTATAGGTGAAAAGTTACCGTTTGATATATGAGATATAAAATATTTATTAGCCAATCGTCTTATTTTATCACAAAGAATTTCCTGATATACCAGTTGTAAGAACACGATATTTAGAGTCTATTGTGGAAGTCCCGATGCAATTCTAAGAGCTTTTGTTTGTATAATATTGAAAGGTTTGAGCTGGGGGAGGTATCAGACCATTTATTTATGATATGACAAGTGTAGTAAAAAGTTCTACATATAATATTGTTAATAAGATCTGTAGCACTTGGTCCATAGTGTTTATACGACATGCCTTTTAGGGCATTAATTTTTTTACAGCTTTATTTTTCATTTGATTCGTCATAAAATTATTTTGCTTGCGTTTAGAAAAATATACTTCTAAATATTTAATGGAGGATTGCCATTGGAGTGGGTACCCAGCCAACATAATAGTAGGATATATTTGAATTCTCTTATTTGAAAGTTCTGCTATTATACTTTTGTCGAGACATAAAGTAAGTTTCCAGTAATTGCACCATTTTGTGATTCTTTCCAGAGTATCTTGTAATTTTTTTTCGGATGATATCAAGAGAAGGATGAGAGCAATAAATAAAAAGGTCATCTGCGTAAATTGAGCACTCGACTCCTGTTTCTAAAGTTTCAAAGATATCGTACATGTAGATTGTGAATAATATGGGAGAGAGAACACTACCCTGAGGGACCCCTTTCAAAACATTCTTCCTTGATGAAAGATATCCTCTCCATCAGATTTGAAAATATCTGTATGAAAGAAAATCGTAAATCCATAGTGCTATTTTTCCTGAGATACCTAGCTGTAGACATTTATATACAATGCTATCTAAATACACGGAATCATAAGCACTCTCGATGTCCAAACTAATTCCTATGAAAAATTTCTTTTACTGTTTAGCATCTACTATAGCTTTATGTATAAGGTACGATGCAGTTCTACAGTCTTTAAGCGGAACAAAACCATTATGTTGAGGATGAAATTTTCTCTCTATTGTCAGCAAATAAGAGATGCGACTATCTAAAATTCTTTCAAAAGTTTTAGAGAGAACAGAAGCTAGAGCTATTGGTCTATAAGAGGGTATTGTAGTTATCTTTGCAGGGTTTTGAAATCGGAAGGATGGTTGAATGTTTCCAAGAATGGAGTACAATCAAATTCTCAAATAAATATTGAAAAAAATCCAATAACAACTGCCCGTTGACTGTTAATCTAATCTTTGAGGAAAGAAGATGTAATGTGATCTGCTCCGGGAGTAGTGTTTTTGGATGTATTGCCTTATTTGATCTCTTGTATTGCCTTATTTGATTCCGAGATATAGAACGGTTTATTTAGTAAATTGTATTCGTTGTTGAGTAAATCTAAAGGAAGCGGTTCGTGGGAAATATTATTAGTTGCAAAGTAGTGGGCAAAAATATTGGCCTGAATTTGAGGTTCTGTGATATATTTATTTTTAACTTGTAGAATATTGAAATTTGATTCTGGATTTTTAAGAGAAGAAAATTTCTTCAGAATATTGTAGAATATTCTTGGATTAGAAATATTGTTACATATTTTGACCCAATATAATCTTTTTGCAGTTTTATGTGAAATTTAAGCTTACTTGAATATTGCTTGTATTTGTTCCACAATTGAGGGAAAATATCACGAATGGCCTTGTTTCGGAAATATTTTTTGAGCTTGAATAAATTATTACACGTACTGTTCCACCATTTTGGAAATGATCTGTTTAATAATCTAATATCTCCAGTATTATTTTTAATTATTTTGAACATTGTTTCAGTTAGTTGTGTCTTGTCGTTCTCTTGGTTGATAAATGCATATTGAGCTTGTTTCATTACTTCTTTCCAATCTACTTGTTTTACATATTGCTTATTCTGCTGTAATAATGAGAACTCTGTAACAATGGGGCAATGATCGCTTTCAAAGGAGCAGTCTAGAACGTAAGTATTGGTGTGGCTAGAATAGGTTGATGAACATAAAGTAAGATCTATTAAAGATGCTGTAACTATATTACTTCTATGCATAGGAACAGTAGTATTGAGGATGATAAAATTTGAGTCTGTTAACCAATCGACAAAGTCATTACTATGTTTAGTAGAATGATCGGATCCCCACATCGGATGATGGAGGATAAAGTCCCCAAGAATGAAGGCTGGATCTGTTATCGAATCAAAGAATGATTTTACTAACGAGATGTTTAGTTCTTTCGGTGAGTAGGTATTAATTAAACAGAAAGAAAGATTTTTATTTCTAGTTTGACAACTAGAATTTCGAGATCTTGCGTTTGTGCTATTTGAGTAGGAACTTGTCGGGCAGAGATATTCTTTGAAACTACAGTTAGCAGTCCTCCTCTGGGTCTGTATGTTCTGTATAATCTGAAAAAAAATTTTGTTTGGAAAATTGAGCCTGTCCTCGTCTTTTAAAAAGGTTTCCTGAAACAGCCAAGAATCTGCTCGTGAAAAGTGAGGGATATTTTATCCATATAGATTTATTTTTTAGGCCACTACAGTTCCACTGTAAAAAGTTCATAAATGAAAGAGGGGGAAAAAAAACTTTTAGAACTCGTAAATTATATTCTTCCCTCAAGGTTATATCACTAAATTATAAAAGAAAGCAAAGTACAATGTCTTTAGTGCAATTCGGATTCGATGTATGGAACATATATACAAACTTGTTTATTTAGTCCATTCTTATCCTTTTTCTGTGTTATTAGATGCGGCCTTAATATAGGACAAAGCTGGAATTTGATTACCAACACTTTTTGAATCTGTATATGCCTGTTTTTTTTTCTGGTTGGCGATGTAGTACGAGCCCCTAATTCCAAGATATTGCTTAAATGTGTGAACATTGTTTCTAAGGATTTTTTAAAAACCTCCATTAAAAATGCCGTTTGTTTTCCCAATATACACTGTTGGCCACACAAAATGCAACACCCAGAAGCACCAGAAATATCACAGCGAAATTTATTTGGTGGATAACATGTTGTACAAAGATCAAACGATTAAAATTACAGCCTCTTGTGAAGTGTGGATGATGACAAAATCAGTAGTTAGTGTAGCCCCCTTTGTAGGCTATAACCGCTGCCACACGCCTCGGCATAGAATCAAAGAGGCTTTGGATGTATCCTTGGGGTACAGCAGTCCATGCGGCTTCCACATATTGCCTAAGTTGATCTGGTGTAGCAGCGGATGGTGTATCCCGGGCCAGTCGTTGTGCAAGCATGGACCACACGTTTTCGATTGGCGATAGATTGGGAGAACAAGCAGGCCAAGGAAGCAATTCAATCTGATGGGTAAAGAAGAACACTTGAACATTGCGTGTCACGTGTGGTCGTGCATTATCCTGTTGGAATATGGCTGAAGGCAAGTGCTGAAGGTATGGGAGGACCACGGGCTCTAACACCTCAGAGATGTAGAGCTGGCTGTTCAGTGAACCGGTAATGCGTACTAGAGTGGTGCGGGAGTGAAATCCAATACCACCCCAAACCATGATACTGGGTGCAAGCCCAGTGTGGCGATGCATAACGCAACAGTTCAGCAGCCTCTCACCATGGTGTCTCCAAACTCGAATCCGACCATTGTGATATTGCAGGCAGAAGCGGGATTCGTCAGTAAACACAATGTCGTTCCATTCCGCTGTCCATGTCCGCCGTTCATCGCACCATTGGCGGCCCAAACGCCTGTAGTTCCCAGTCAAGGGTAAACGAAGCAATGGACGTCTTGAGGACATTCCACTCTGCTGCAAATGGCGTCGAATGGTACGTGCGGACACCGAATGATGCGTAGCAGACTGAATCTGCCATGCTATGGTTCGTGATATGGCTGTGCGATCCACCACTGCCATGCGCACAATCTGCCTGTCATCACGAGCAGTGGTGCAACGAGGTGGGTGCGATCGGCCCCGTCGGTCCGTCGTTCCCTCCTTCATCCAGCGATCACAGATCCACTTCACAGTGGCTTGGTTTCTTCCAACACGTTGACCGATTTCTCTGAAGGATAATCCGCAATCCTACAGGCTACTATTCTTCCTCGGTCGAATTCAGAAACTTGGTCAAAAGACGCTCGATGTCTTCCACGAGACATAGGTAAACAGCTTATGCAAAAAAACGCATGAAAAAACAATTGCCATGCTTCAAATCGCCAATCTGTTCTTCCCTTACATAGCGCTTGCGAGTGGCGCTACGGTCGCCATTGATGTGCGTCTGCGCTGCAATGCTAATGATTTGCATTGCTCATCGTCGCAAACGCATGATGTAAATTTCACATGGTTTGCATGCTTCCTTCAGAGTGTTGCATTTTGTGTGGTCAGCAGTGTAGTTTGAAAAGAATTTAGCATTTTTTCAAATATTTTATCCAAGATTTCTTGCATATTATCAGCTTGTGACTGATTTCTTAATACCACAGAATAGTTTACAGTATTAGTAACGCGAAATCTTCGTCTTGCTTCCAGTAGTGTTAAGTGTTGCCTGCTTTTCAATTCCAATATTTGCTTTTCTTTGATATATATAGGACATTGTGGCAAGTTAGCTGGATGGTTTCCCTTAAAATTTATGTAGTTTTTATTAGCTGTGCATTTACCTGTATGAGATGCGCCGCAATTTACACAAGTTTAAGGTTTTTGACAAAATCGTGATTGATGAAGGAAACTAAAGCATTTAGAACATTCCCTAGGTTTATCGATGAAAAGTTGAATATTATGGTTTATGAACCAGAGTTTGATTTTTCTGGTATTATTGTTCCTAGTATGGTTAGCACTACAGTTAAATGTGAGGGCTGGTACAGGATTTGATAAACCGACGTATCTCTACTATCTCTGTATTGTTTGTATTTTGTAATTCTGTGGCTAAATCTGTTAGTGTTACATTAGTCGGAATTCTGAATAGGAGAAACCTAGAAGTGATTCCTTTCCATATGACGTTGGTCTTAATTGAGATATTAGATATTTTTTCTATTGACAAAATTTGTCCTGAACACACAGGGTCTGAAATAGAAAGTTTGATTTTTCCATTTCTGGTAAAGGACATGCTTGGGATGTTCGAATGATTTGAAATTTTACTCTTAATTTCTGTGAGAAATATTAGGGGATTAATCTTCGGAATGGGAGTCTGTCCCTCAGTATTTTCCAGTAGAATATTAATCTCGGATATTTTCTTGCCTTGTGTTCATTTTATAAGTTCTTTATCGATCAAGATAGTTTTGCAGAATTTTTAATTTCCCGTCCCTATCATTATCTCCATAGGAGGCGGCAACTGTTCGGCCCTATCTGTAGTCATAATATACGAAAGGTCCAAGTTGGATCTGTTCGTTAGGGGAAAAAAAAGAAGTAAGTAAAGATAGTCTTACCAAAATGCTGGAATATCAGATATTAGAAACTTCACTTCTTGTGGGCAAAGAAAGAAACGCTAAAAGGATTGAATGAAACTTGAAGAAAATAATGTATATTGGAGCAAGAGTCAAAAATCTTTCGTCACATACAAAGCACGAAGCTTTCAACAATCAACCTCACTGATCGCCGGCGAAAACTCGAATCCTGATATGGAGGTAAACAACTGCTTCTAACTGTAAGAACTCCGAAACTAATTTCTGTTGTTGCCGGCGAATAATTCATAATAGGATCCGTGGTTTGTTTCTTTATTTTCCTTTTCATTTAGGATTGATTGGGAGCTGTCATCGTCTAATAATTTATTGCTTATCTCTACTATGATTAAGATGGATAAAATGAACAAGCAATCGCTGAGATACTATGTGAAGTGACGTAACCAAAAATCCCACAATTAGTCATTTTTAAAGAAACTGAAAGTACAGCAAGCATACAACTCCACCACATTTTAGTATCAGTATCAACAATTTTATTATTTTTTTAGTGACCAGTGACTGGGAATCCTACAAATTTCAGAAAATTATTTTTAAACATGTAACTGCAATGTTACTTTATGTGAATTTCAAATACAGGACAACTTTTTTAGGTTCTTATTTTTTTCTCTTTCTTTGAACAAAGAAAGGCTTCTTTTGGCCGATTTGTGCACTCAAGCGGCGATCGAAAAATGAGGTAGGTTACTCCTATATAATTTGATGTTTATAAATATTACGCTTTCCCATTAATGAAATAAATTAAGCAAAAAATTAACGATCATCTAAACTTACTGTTAATTTTTTTTTAATATATGCGTGTTATTAAAAATTAGAAAGGACTTTTAAATCATTTACGAGTTGTAAAAAATGATGTGAGAAAATTAACTAGCAAAATAATCTTAAGACTTGCTTCTTTTTTGATTTATATAATTTGAATACTTTCTTCATATATTTTTTTACCATTAGTCTGTTTATTTTACTTATTTTGTGAATTATTTTTACTCTATTTCTAAAATTAATATAATTTTACAACATTATGTCGTCACATAAACTTTTTTAGTTGTTGTATTCGTTTATTAAAAACATTGATATCAATTTTTAACAGTTGCAGGTTAATATTCTTTACGAATTTATTAGTGGAAAATATAAATTTTGTGATTAAAATTTTTTTTATTCACCTGAATATGGGATGGTATATAATTTTTTTAATCTGTTTTTCTGCAAAAAAGTTGCATTTTAATCGCACTTTGACCAGTATTCTTTCATAAAGTGTTGACAAAAAATTATTTTGAGTCCTTTAATTTGGTTGTACACATTATTACATTATTATTAGTTAAAAATTCTCAAGTTTCAGAATTGGATTGCTTCTGAAACTGAATCATTCTATTACAAAAACCCATTAAATATATGAACAATGAAAGTGATGCATATTACATTCAGAGATGCATAAATTAAAAAAGATTCCTTAAAATTTAAAATGTAATTGTTTTAACTGTAAATAGATAAAATTCATATTACACAGTTGAACAAAATACATGTTAAAGCTGTTTGTGGAATAAATGGATTTCTAAAACTGTTGTAAAATTTGAAGGTTTTTTTGTAATAAGTTATGTATTTAAATAAAAATTGTATTTTATGGCACTCGCATGGATCATTGTAATTGAGTAACTATTGCTATAAAAATATAAGTTTTTATTGATGTGTAAAAATATCTTGATTTTTGTAATGTAAATTATTTTTCACTGATGAAATAATCTCAATTTTTTTTTTTTTTTTTTGTCTTATATAAGTATATTTCTTCCATCTTCAATATTTCAATGATGTATGTCACCAACAAATCTCATATTGCTTCTGGGTGCAATATTAATAAAAAGTCATTTCACCTTCCATATGTTGTGTGTGAAATATGCACATTTTATTGTATTGAAATATACCATATTGAAAAATATTTTATTACATTGAAATATAAATATGCATTTGTATTTATTCCACACATTCATTACATCATTCATAAACAACCTTTTAGTTTGTTCAAATTGCCTTAATTTAATAGACAGTTCTTCTGGATATAATTATCAATATAAGTGGAATGTTTTTCATTATTACTCTGTATGAAATTGTAATATTTTATTTAAGTATTGGAATTTTACTTTCTCAATGAAATCATTAAAAATTAGTATAATCAGAACATTAATTTAGTTTAAAAATAAATTATTAATGAGGATACATGTCAAATACATGTATGTTAGGATATTTAGTTAGATGTTATTCATTTTGTGTCCAACAAAAGAGCTGAATAGGAAAGTTGAGGGAAAGGGCAGTCTAGTTTACATACATGATTTTGTTTGACTTGGAGAAAGAGACTAAAATAATTTTCATGCTGTTGTGTTATTGAACTACATGTGTGAAGCTAAATAACTTTTTTTTTTTTTTTCTGAAGAAGAACAGGGACTTACAAAGAGGAAAGATATTTATTGAATATATTTATGTTTGTATTGATTATTTTTTTAAATTACAACTCAATTGACTTCTAAAAAGATTTCTACAGTTTTTTGTGTTTTTTCTACTGATATAAATTTCATCAATATAGACAGAAAAATAAATTCATATCAACTGTTTTCCTTTAGTATCTGGATCTTGACATTGTACAAATTCTGGTTAATTGATCCATAATGTGTTCTTCCCACATTCTTCAGACTTACATCTGATCACAAAATTTCTGAATTTGCAAAGTTATGCATGATTATTCAATGGGGGGGGGGGGGGAGAAATGTGTGAATTTTTTTTAGTACATGTGTTATCTACATATACTAACTTGCAGCTAATATGTTACCATAAAAAAACCTAGCCACACAATCTGTAGATATTTATTTAATCAAATTTTTATAGATGAGATTTAGTAATTATAATCCAGTCTAGTACAACAAAAACTTTATTTTTTAAAATTATTACAAAGATTTCAGTATTAAAAAAAATTGACAAATAATAGGTTTGAATCCAATACATAAAATTATGGTACTTTTCTATTTGCCGGCGCAAATCTTGCCAAGCAGACTTTATTGATGACAATATACAGTATACATGCATTCTGTTTGACTTTGGTTGTATCATTTTTGGCAACTTTATCGCCTGTGCTGACGAAATGGAAAAGTACAAAATTGTTATTTTCAAATTTTGGTTTCATTAATATTACTAATAATTAGTAAGTTAGAGAAAATTATTTGTTTGGAATATAAAAAATAAAATTATGCAAAGACTGAGGTAATTTTTTTTTCGTTTGTGTATATAGACATTCATTTTATTTATTAATTTCAAAATATAAGGTGTAATTTTTGGCTGCATTTATATTTATTTACATGAATATTTGATGTAGTAAATTTATCCTTTACTATCTTAACATAAGCATAATTTATTTATATATTATTAATTAATTTTCAGATTTTTATTTTTTTATTAGGTTAATTAAAATTAAATAAAAAATTTTTTAAATAAGTTATGTATAAATATTAAGTAATTTGTTTTTAGTGAGCAATCTGTAGCATCAGCACGAGCCTCTGTATTGGTATATGATTCTACATTAAAAAAATGGATTCCCAGTGGGTCATCCAGTGGCTTGTCAAAAGTGCACATTTACCACAATATTGAAAACAATACCTTTCGTGTAGTTGGTAGGAAAGTTCAGGATCATGAGGTATGTTGTATTTCTCTTTTTCGTTTTGTTCATTTTTTGATTTCTGAAATTAGTGTTTATGAACATTTCGTCTAGAATTTCTTTGTGTGTGTGAGAGAGAGTGAGAGATCTACTAATCTTTAATTGTTTTTTCTGTGCAAGTGTTTTGAAATGTTAGTCTATCACTAAAAACAATAATAACTGAACTCTGAGGGAAAAAACATATTGAAGATTGGCAGTCAGGCATATGTGGAAGTTTGGCCTTATGTGCAAGTGTTTCCATTCATGTTGTTATATGTAAAAGCAAGTTCTGGTTTTGTGTTTTTTTAGTAAACAAGAATGATTATTTGAACTTATTAGTTAAACTTTATTCTAAAATATAATTTTTTTTGTTAATTAAGATCTTCTGCCATCTATCAGGTGGCTTATTCACTCCTTTGGGGAAGAAGTCCTAACTTTTCAATTTTGAAAAATATTTTTTTTTTTTTTTTTTTTTTTTTTTTTTAATCATTTAATACCTTTCAAATTTATGTAATCATTTTTATTAAGAAAACTTTGCAAAGATCTGAATATTTGATAATCTGATTTTGCAATGTAGACTTAATACAAAGGGGTGAAGCAGAGTTTCCCAATCTCTTTCTAATAATTTTTGGATGAAATTTCATGTCACATGTAGTCCATTGTCATGATGAAAGATGACATCTTTTATATTTACTTAAGATGTACATTTTTTTTTGGCTTCAAAAATTCAAGTTGGGAATATAATAGTGTATTTCTTTGCAATCCCAACAATGCAAAAACTTTTGACTTTGATGGTTTGGCTCTGTACATATATGTTTTATTTTCCTCTGCAGTTTTGTACAGTATCTTCTTTTCATCTCCTGTAACTAGGAGCTCCAGAAATGACTTTTTTTTTTTTTTTTTTAAACGACTGTTGAGTTTTATCTCAAAGCTAAGTCATTTTATGTATTCCAAAGTAGTTATTTAATGAATTTCAGGTTTAAAGCCTATTTCTGTGGAAGCTAATGTTCAATTTATTTGGTTCAGGTGATGTCCTTTCATTGTTGTCATTTGATAGCCTTTTTGACTGTACTCATCTGACAAATAGAATTCACCTGATAATTATTTCATAAACTATCTTTGGTAAATTCAAGCTGTAACAATAGCCTCTCAAAACACTTAATTCACTTCCCCCCCCCCTATCTGTACTTCATTTGTGCCTTTTTGAAACTTATAGAATGTGTAATGTTATAAATACTCTCTCATCTTCAGTCATGTTAATGATTCAAAGAGTTGACAGAAAATAATTGCAAACATAAAATGTTACATAAATGGGAAGCTTCTGATTTTTCGAGATCTAATCACCTGTGCCCAGTATAGAGGGCATATAAAAATAGGTATAAAAAAATATTTCCTTTGCACTTATTAGTTTACCATAACTGCACATTTTTTAATTCAAATTTATAGCTAGGAGAAGATTAATGTGTTTCCATTTGTAAAGGCATACTAGTGTATATGTAACATGGAACTATAAAAGTATTAGAAATTTTGAGTGATATAAAATACCGAATTATAAAACCACACACGTGCTTGTTTGCAAAACCAATGTGGGTTAGTATCATTGTTTCAAGCATTGACAATTGCACATGTCTGACAGCTATTTTTAAATATCTTGTTCAAAAAGACTGAGTAATAATGGGTATTAATCTCCTTCACTCTCTTTAATCAATTCAATGAAAATTGTAGTGATGATGAAAATAGTGATTCAGGTTTCAAGATTCCTTCTGAAAGGGAAATTGAACAAAGCTCTTACTACTCAGAAGAAGGAATGAGTAACGAAAATTCTTCACAACATATTGTTGACTTTTTAAACAATCTTCATGCTCCCAATGGAATTCAATGGAAAATTCCTAATGAAAGCATTATTATGTCTTTGAGATATACCTCAGGAAATATATTTAAAGAAAAAACAGTATAAACCTTATTTGCTAAGAAAAATATTGTTGAAAATGATACATCAACTTGGCTTTTGCTATTTTCTGAATCTATATTAAAACGTTTTAAAAATTGTAAAGTTGAAGAGGCTCTTCATCAATTAAATATTGGATTCATGGGGTATTTTCTTGAATAATTGAATGCTTATTAAATGTTCTAATTTGCATTAGAGCAATGCATTGTTTTGGACTTCAATGACTTATGATCAACACTAAGGGGTCCTCTATTCAGTTAAATGATAGTGAAACCATTTCACACTCAAAGAAATTCTATTGTTCCTGAGGTTTAATGATTATTCAACTGAACATAAAAAGGATAAATTTGCCTTTTATTTTGTTTTTTTGTACACTTATTATAGAATTTTAGTAGTCATAATATTTAATACAAGATCCTGATATGCATTAGTAAAGTTCACATGCATTAGAAGAATATGAATAAAGAGATGTATTAAAATAAAAACTGTTATCTTATTTACATGACTGATAACAACAGTCTGAAAAATGAAATTCAAAAAGGGGAGCGCTTGCATCTTGTACTATATATATAGAGAGAGAGAGAGAGAAATTTGCTCAAAGATATTTCATGAAATGAATCGTTACATAACAAACACAAATGATATGTCATTACATTGATTTGAAGTGAAGTAATACTCATGATTTGTTTACATTTTTCACCTAGTTTTTGTGAGGTAATAAAAACTGTGTGACAGGTAAGCAATTACGGTTTATCTTAACACTTTTACTTTAAGTTGTGGTTGCTATTTGTAGAAATTTTTTTAGTTTTGTTTCATAGTGTGGGAATCTATGACAATCGAAGAATAGCTGTTGTAAATATATGCTATACATGGCAAATAAGCCTTGTAAATTTAGATTAAAATTCTGGTTGAATATGGATGTTGAGACTTAATATTTATTCATTGATTTTAAGTATGTAGGAAAGAATAAGAAAGGGGAAACAAATGTGCAGCTTGATGAACATGGAATTATGAAACTAGTTTATTTGTTTGTTTTTAACGGAAGAAATGTGTTAACAGCCTATGTTTTTACATCTCAGAAACTTACAGACTGTTTTTTGGTTAAAGGTACTTTTATTGTTGGTACAATGAATCTGAATTGAAGAGCTGAAACTGATTTTCAAAGATACAACTCCCAAACAATTCTAATTAAAAGAATCTCTAATGAACTGTCAAAAAAAAAATAATACTAACTGGTATTAAAACAACATAATACATTATGAACACTTTGCAAAGAAGCATTTAGATAGCTGATGATCACAAAAGCTCCTAGAAAGGATAAATTCTTACAACTCCGCTAAGTATGCCGTAAATGTACTCAATGAAATGAACCAATTGTACATGATGCAACTGATTTCAAAGAGCCTGCTTTAATTTTTAACAATTTTCTAGATATAGCAACTGTGAATTCCTGAATTTAATTTAGAACATGTAACTCTTGCTGGGAAAGCCAAATCAAAGTCAATTAAATGTGTTCCTGTTGTTTTAAACCCATTTGCAGAAGGTTACAAAATTGGTGCATTAAACACTTTTGTTGCATGTATTAAAGATAATGAAAAATAAGTGCCAAATAAGAATACAATGTTCTTTCTTCCTTTTTTTTTTCTTTTTCTGAAAACAAAGGTATTTTATTTAATGGAATTCAAAATTGCACTGTGAAAAATATTGAATGTACTTTAAATTGCTTAAAATAACTTATTTTAACTTTTTATATTTACGATAAAAATCAAACATTTACTTTCAAATTTTTATTGCAGTGTATAGGATTGGCAATGATCATTCTAAGTAGTTAAAAAAAATAAATCACTCTAGTGTAATATACTGTAATAAATTTCACATCTCAATACTGTTAAATTGATTAACAAAAAAATATTTAGTGTATTTAAAATTATTTCAAGACCATTCTAAAATTTCACGTTTGATGTCGTTTCTTGTCTCTTATGATTTCATAATGGAAATTTGTGTAAATTATCTTCTTGCTTTGTTATATAATTACAGAAATTTTCTAGAATGGGATTTATAAAGTTTTTGTAACAGTCTTTGAAAATTAATTATTTTAAAATTTTATTTTGAATTGTAAAAAAGTATTTAAAAGCTGAGCCATTTCATTTTTATTTTCAAGGTTGTTATCAACTGTTCAATCCTGAAAGGTTTAAAATACTTTCAAGCAACCCCTACATTCCACCAATGGCGTGATAATAGTCAGATCCATGGTTTAAATTTTGCTAGCCGTGATGATGCTGAGACTTTTGCTTTGGCCATGGAAAGAGTCCTAGATATTCTTGGGCACAGTAGTATGTATTTGAGTAAGCTTTTTTTGTTGACTATTCTGTAAGAGTTTGTTGATATCTTGTATGATTGCATTGTTTAGCTTATTTAAATTCAATAAGAGAAGTTGTCAATTGCAAATAAATCAACATTGTTCATTTCATTTACGAATATTTTTAACATGTACAGTGCTGGTCAAGTAGATGGCAGCCATTACTAGACTAACTTTACAGTGACTATAAAATAAATGCAATATGAAAGAGAAATACAAAATATTTAATGAAATTTCAATCTTTCAACTAAGTATACTAGTTTTAGTAACAGTAGTTTCAAAGCAGTGTACTGAAATTAAATTCTTAAAATTTTTGCAAAAACTTTTTTAAACTTTTCATAAATGTAATAGAAGCATGATATACATAACCCTATAAATTTTTGTCTATTCCTCTTTCATGAAACTTAATAAATGTTCATATTAGTTATGATGTTTTCTACAATGGTATGATGTTTCAAAATTAGGAAATTAATACAAGTATTATATGAATAACACGGTTAATAAGCTGTAAGTTATTTGAAATCATGTTAATTGAGGAATGCCTGCAGATATTTTGAACTAACTTTTGTGTTGTTTATACATACTTACTGACAGGTCAGTTTTCCTTGTAAGCCGATGTTATGTATACGTATTGTAATAATAATATTCACAACTTCATGTAATTCCATGTTATTTGAGGGTTGTCGCAATGTTTTATCCATGCTATTTGTGACTTCATGCAATTCAAATTCCATGTTATTTAAGGGTTGTCACAATTTTGAACCATGCTATTCGTGACTTCCTGTGTGTGTTTTAAATCTGACTCTTTTACATGTGGGTGGAAAAAGCTTATTGAATCCTGTCTGTAGTTCTGGTGAATCTCTCATTTAACATATATAAACACTCAAAAGCATGTATTCCTATTATATTTGAATAAGCTTTTTAAATTATGTCTATGGTACGTCTTAAAACACTGAAATGCAGTTTGTCAATTTCTGTTGTATTTGATTTCAGTATTCATTTATTTTCTAGATTCAAGTAGTTTAAATATATTTTTGAGGAATTTGTTTATTTATTATTTGTGCTCTAGTTCAGGTAACATGCCACTCCTAAATATTCCCACCATATGCAGTAGCCTACCACATAGTGCCAGTCCTAACTATTTCAATATTTAGTTATAGTTTGAAACAAGATTTAAATTGATATTTATGGGTTGGAATCCTAATGCCACTAAAGACCTGTCAAATAATGGGGCTGATGCATGTTACATCTGTTGAGGTTCAATGCCCTCATGTTAGAGTGGATGTCTTTTTAGAGCTCAGGTGGTATCCTCATTCTTTAATCAAGGTTCCGAGAAACAAGGTTGTGCACCAAACAGCCCTTGTATTATTACTAAGTATAACATCAATAAGGAATCAACCAATCAAATAACTAATCATGAAATTTTCTTAAAACTTGTCTCTGTTTTTTCTTTATTTCTCTCTAAAGTTTTATTTGATATGTTCTCTCATTGATAGTTGTTTTGAAATGGTTTTATCAAAATTTAAGGAAATATGAATCACATATATATATCTGATATTAATATAAATGGTTATTGTATTTTTTTTTTAATATGTATTAATTCTCAACAGCTACTCATCGCTCTTCCCAGTCACAGCCTTTATATCAGACAATTGGTCACAGTGGTGTTAGTTTAGATGACTATGCAGAATATAGAGGATGGTATTATTATTTTATTCCCTACACATATTGTGCATTTTTAGATTCCATTAAAATATTAATTGTCATGAATTTTTTTATTGAATTAAACTGCAAATTTAATTAAAATGAAATTTTTAAAAATATGGAATGAGTTAAATTGAATTTTAGAATATTTAGTTCAAATGGAATTTATTTTTCCTTTAATTTATACATAATAAAAATTGATATTAAAATTTCTTTTAATGAATTTCTTTTAATTTACTTTTTTTTTCACTTATATTTCTAGAATTAGGAAATAATTTATGTTCAAAATTTCTTTTGCCTAAATTTGAAATTAAAAAATAGTTTTGATATATAAATCAATATTAATTTTTAATGTTTGGAAACTTAGGATGAACAATGAAAATGGGGAGAGAAAAACAAATTCAGAATATGGTCATTATCGAAGTTCTCAACGTAAGTATTAGTTATTTGAGGTTCAATGGATTATTCTTCCACTTCTTCCAAATTTGTTATATCTAGAAATGTATTGGAAAATATACCAGAGAATTTTATCTGCTTAGTAATTTGTAATGTAATAATTAATATGGAGATTGTATTAATGCATAATATAATACATTAAAATAAACTGTATAAATGATGATAGAATTATGTAAAATGGATTTGTAATTTGTGTGTATTGTTGAAAAAATTTAAAACTGTAATCAGTAATGTTTGATTGTATATTAAAAATTGTTTTTGATAAATTGTTAATTATTTTTTTCTCTTAGTAACTTGTCATTTTTCTTGAATGTATTATAATTCTTATCTTTTCTTTATGTGTGAAAAAAATACTGATTGGAACTTACTGAAAATTGATTTCTTCCTTATAATGTAACTATGCTTTTGAAAAAAATTTTAGAGAGTGGTCAGAATATGTAGACTTTTTCTTTGAGCACTTGTCAATTCATTGTATACAGCATTCTACACTTCTCCTTTTCTCTTTGTGACTCTGTATAATAGCATCTGCAAAGATATAAATTAACATTTTGTAGATGTAAATGAGATATGTTTTGACATTCTTCTAATTTTAATTTAAAATGATAAGAATTGGTGATAGTAAAAAATACCAGAGACTTAGAACCAGTTACAGAAAGAAATATATTACTTTTGATATTTTTTGGAAAGAAATAAAATACTTCAATTTCAATGTGTCTTTTTAGCAAACCATTCCAGCCATCCTAACACACCTGGAAGTATCCCTTCTCCAAGCACCTACAGCCACCATCGTGCTTCATCGGTACCCTCTGTGCCTCAACAGCCATTATCTATAGTTCCTCAATCCCAACAGCCTTCTCCTCAATCCACAGTTCCTCCACCTCCTCCTCCTCCACCACCCCCTCCCTCAAACCCCAGCATCTCTGGCTTGGCAACACTTCCCAGACTTCACTTGAAACCCAATCCAGATCAAGAAGTCACTGAGACTTCCCTTGCAACAGCTTTGGCTACAGCTAAACTAAAGAAGACACCTTCTAAAGTAAGTGTATTGAAATTGTAAAATGTTTAAAAGAACAAAATGAGCCAAAAAAATCCTATCAAATTATCTTTTAAATACTATAGTATTCAAAAAATTTATATTCTGAGAACTTTGTTGTTTGCTATGGAAGGATCTTGAATAAGATTCCTCATTTCATTAGCTTTAATTTTCAAAGGTTGTGTTAAAATAGAAACTCTAGGATAGAGATTCTGAAATTTTGTACTTTAGTAAAATGTTAGAAATAATTACATTTTTTTTTTTCCTTTTATGAGAGGAAAGCTGAGTAAATTGATTTGTACATTTTTGTTTCCATGATTATATAATTAATACATGAGTACTGGGGTATTATTTGATATTTGAGAAATATTTTTTGCAATTCCTGTGTATATTAAGTATCCTAAACTATTATGGGGGGGGGGGAGAGAAACCCTTGAATCAATGTGAAAATTTGCATCTATAGTTTCTCCACATATTACTATAAATTGCAAAATAATGAATACTGTTTAAAAATTAAAAACATTTTGAACAACAGTTTTTCACCATTTTATTATAAACTAAAATGAATTTAAAAGTCTTTATTTCATTTTTAAAACTTGTTATTTAGAAACCCTAAATTTTCAAACCTATTTGTGTTGCATTATTGTACAATAATTGGCATTCCATTGCTTTATAAAGCATTTAGAAAACAAGGTATAAAATTAAAGGGATTTGAAAATTATCAAATACAATTTCAAAGTACAAATTTTTTTAGTGAAATTCGAAAGTTCAACAAGAATATTTCTACTGTATTTTTATATATTAACTAAAGAATTAAAGCCTTATTGAAAAATTACCAAATTTTTATCACATTAGAACTAAATTTTAATTCTTAATGAAAGTACTTAATCCAATGTTATATTTACATTTTTTTAAAAAAAATTCTATTCTTTTGTTATATTTTTCAATGTTATATTTTTCTCTTTGTTTTGCATGAAAAAGTTCATGTAATAAATTGCTTTTTAAGCATGGACTATTTAAGAAAATTCAGCCTAAAATTTTTCACTTCTTTACTTTAGTTGATTTATTTTTACTAACTCCAATGAATATTTAATACTTTTTAAGAACATACAATTATATTTTCTAGCAAACCATAGACCTTCCAGGAAGTGAAAATAAACAGTTTCCCAAGGGAATGGCATGTATGTTAGATGAAATGACTAGAACCTTAGCCAGAAGGTGATTTTTTTTTTTTTTTTTTTTTTTACGTTGAGCATGTAATATATAGCTGATTCAATTTTTCACAAAGTATCTCTTCTAAAACTTTTATAAGTGAATCTTTGTAGTTTCATGTAATTTACCTTTCATCTTTTATTGTGATTGCTTTAGAAAAATATGCAATCTATTTTGAATTTTTTTTCCCCCCTTCAATTTTTACTTCTAATTTGAATGTTATGATAATGATTTTTAGTCATTCTCAAATTTTCAATAATGAATTACAGTGTACAATTTCATAGAGAATAAATAATCTTTATAAGATTTCTTTAAAAAAAAAGTTCTTAATTTTAACTATTTTAAGATTTTCTCTGTGTTTATTCTCTGTTGAATTAAAACAACTTCAAAATTAGATAATAAAATCCACTAGAGGTGGAATTAATATTGGTATTCTCAAATGAACTTTTTCTAAATATACTGGAAGGAATTTCTTGAAAAGTTTTCTCTCAATTCCATCTGTGTTGTGTTTAGATTTGAGTGATTAACTGTGCATCATGACTTTGATTTATTTTGTAAAATAATAGTGACATTGATTGATGAAATGAAGCACTACATTTATGTGTCTAGAATGAATTCCTCTGAATTCTTTATACTTGTTTTTTTATTGCTGAAAAATATGTAGCTATCAGATTTCAATATATAAGTATCTAGTTACCTATACATCACTTTTCTTGCTAAACATTCAAGAAACAAAAACACTTTTATATTTATTTTGAATTTCAATGCATATATTTTAGTTTTAATAATATTTAATATTTTTCTCTCTTGTAGACGAGCCCAAACTGACAGCAGCATAGTAAGTTCCATTTTTCTTTTAGATTTTAAACAGTTTATTCTGGAGGCAAATATTTAAGAAGTTATGACTGGATGTTTAATAAAAAGCCTTAAATTTATACCAACAGTGAACAAATACCACCTCCTCTTCTAAAATCAATGTTTAATGTATACGAAATATTACACAGCTCTATATATTTCTAAAAGACAGGTTGGACAGTGATAGGGATTGCCTCATAAAATCTTTACAGAATGACCTATGTTTTAAATATGCCTGATGTGCTTGATTATCTATGTTTGATTTTGGAATTCAAATTTTGAGAATTTATTGCAAAATATGTATTTAGCAGTAGGAAAATATGTAAAATACATATGATTGTTTTTTTGTGTTTATATATACATCCTTTGACAATAAAGTTCGGTGAATAGTCCTGTAACATTAACGTAGAGGAAATATTAACGAAAGTTACTTTACTGTCCTTCAAAATAGTCACCTCCCATAAATATGCACCCCTAAGATCTGCTATACATGTCCTGGAAATTTCGCAAGAAGTCTTCTTTAAGGATGGAGTTCAAAAGTCTCATCGCATTTCGTTGCATGTCAGGAATATCGTCAAATCTCTTTCGTTTCAAAGTGAGTTTAAGTCGTGGGGATAGGAAGAAGTCTGGAGGATGGAGATCTGGCGAGTATGGTGGATGTTCAATTTGCACTACCACTTTTTTTTTTTTTTTTGCCAGGAACTGTTTGAATATATTGGCTGTGTGAGCATTGTTGTGAACAAAAAAAAAACATGAACCTTGTTGTGCATACTGGGGTCATACCCTGTGTAGAGGTTTGGTGAAACAAGTCAAAATTTCAATGTACCTTGCAGCATTCATTGCCGTTCCCTTAGGTAGAAATTCCTTGTGGATAATGCCTCGACTATCAAAAAAAAGTGATGAGCATCATTTTGAGTTTTCGTCACTGATGGAGGTCGCCGGTCTTCCACTATGGGGGTGTCAGAAACACTTTCCCCGCCTTCTCAAAATGGGCAATATTTTCTACAAAGAGCAATATTTTCTTTTAGTAGTTTTATATTGATCGGTAGTTACAATATAAATTGATAGTTTTTTAGAATGTTCCGTGGCTTTCCTTTCTTATATTTTTTAAAAATGAAAATGGTTTTCAAATCAATATTGTAATGCATAAAAACTAAATAGCATTTAAAGCCATAATGAAGCTTTAAACTGTTTTTTGTATTTCGTTGTGTTTTGAAAATTGGGCAGCGATTTACTGTATTCTTTTCTATTTTTTGTCAAGTGGCTACCAATAGTTTATAATTTGATTTCTACATCATTATAAATAGTTAATTACACCATGTTGAGGAAAGAAGTATATATATATATACTAATGCAACTTGATATTTCTTGAAAATATGGTTAATTTTGATTAGCAGTAAATTATTTTTTCTTTTAAATAGACTAAAATTCATTTTATAAAACTACTACTTAAAACATTTTAAAAATTGATTTTCTAATTGCAATTTACAAGTGAAGATTAAATATCTATGAAGAAAAACAATTGTGACAAAAACCAAATTTTACTTTTTAAAAAATGTATGAGATGTTGAAAAACAAATCAAATGTATTCTGTATAAAGTTAATATTTCGATATATTTTGTTAATATGCTCATTACAGATCCTCTGTTAAACAAATTCTTTCTATATAACATTACTGAATGTTATATTGCATGTTCTTAAAGTTCATTGTATTTTTCTGTTGTTCCTAGTTATTCTATTTATTTAATAAAAGTCAAAAGCTGTACTTATCAGATTATTATATTCATCACACTTAATCATTCCTTCGATGTAAGATCAGTATGATTTTTGATTGATCAAGCTAATAAGTGAATATGAAGAACTTTATTTTTAAAAAAAAATGCTTATTTTAGTAAATTGATGAGAATACTTTTTTTAAAAAGAGAGAGAGAGAGAAAGTGGGCTAGACACATATAACTATATTTTCAAGTCATAATATTTGGTTTTAAGTTGATCATCAGGCAGATTTTTGTATTAAATTTTATACTTATATAAAATGCAAAAGAAAAGTGGTTTAAGGCTTTTCTTAATCTTAGGTTAATTTTAATTTATGTTAAGAATATTTGTTTGAATTATACATTGCCTGTCCATATATTGGAACATATGTTTTATTTACATAATTACATTTTATATCAGTTCTCAAAAAAGTTTTTTTTTTAATCAGGATGCAGAAAGCATTAGCAGTGGTGACAGTAACAGAAGTTGGAATAAACAGAACTTTGGCAGTGCTTGCAGTCCAAGTGTAAATTCTGGAGGAGAATCCCCACAGTCTGTTCACAAGTATAAATTTAAAAAAAAAAATTATAGTATATAATTAAGCTTCAGTACTTTGAAAAGCCCATACAGATTCAAATAATTTTGTTGAAAAATTTTATTGTGAAAATCCTTAATGTCCTGTATTTCATGATAGCTATGATTAAAAATCTTAGGAAAAGTAAAAACTAATATAAAATATTCATCATCACACATATTATAATTTGAGTCAACTACAAATTAAAGTATAACATTGTTACATTTTCATAATTAAATTCTTTTAGCATACAGTTATTTTATAAGTTTTGTGATTATGATAGGTGTAAAAATTATCAGTATTTACAAAAGATTTAATAGCATTTGTTAAGAAAAATATTATTTTTCTTAACAAATAACAAGCTGTTTTGAAAGTAATTTTTTTTTTATTAATGCTGAAATTATTGAATTTTATTTTTTTCAAGACCATTTCTGAAATGTTACAGAAAAGTTTTATAAATTTGAGGGGGGAAAAGAAAGTAATAATTTTACTTGTTCATGTTCTCTGATTTTTTAAAATATTTTAACTTTAATTTGATCAAATGTGAAAAGAGTGTTTATTCATTAATTTTCATCAAATTTGGAAATAGTTTATTTTTGAAACTTAATGAAACATTTCTGTTCCATTTAGAAATGTCTTATCATAGAAAAATTGAATTCTCCCCCCCCCCCATTTTTATTGACAGAGGAGAGGGGAAATCACAGAAATCGTTATGTTTTTTCAGAGTTTAGCACTTTGGGAAAGTGTTAAATATATAAGGATAGGGTTGGTAGTTTTATTGTTCACTGGAAACTTAAAAAGTGTGTTTAATGTGTAGAAATGCACAAGCAGTGCAAGATAATGTCTAAAAATAGCTCCATCTTTCTTTTTGACTTTTTTTTTAAAATTAAAGACTTATGAAATTGTATAATGCATTCAAACTTTTGTGCATGTAAATTGCAATTGTAATTTTTTTTCTCTGTCTCTCTTCAGATCTGACATGGATTCTGAGAATAAAAACCCAGTAGTTTTGGATGCTGTTCAAATTGAAAAGATTAAACAAGATATTGTCTCTGAAGTGAGATTGGTAATGAACAAGGTGAAACAAGAAATAATAGATGGTGAGCTATGAAAATATTTCTTAGTTTCATTCTTTTAATTTTCCTACAGTTCTGTCTAAATATTTTGAATCTTTCCTTTTAAAAGTGGTCCAGTAGACTGGAACAAATGTATGTGCAAGTTTTGTGCTTTTTTTTTTTTTTTTTTTTTTTTAATTATAATCAACTTTAAAAGATACATGTTTTGTTTTGCTTTGTGTTGGTTTTATAAAGTTTTGGAAGTTTTTTATCATACATTCTCATAAATTTATTAATACTTATACATTCCCTTTAAATGACTTGTTTTTAAGCACTATTAATTTGTATTTAATTGAAATTTGATGAGTGTATAATTTTCTTTGAGTTATGATTAATTTAATATTTGCCAATCTGTCTTAATGTATTTGTAGTCAAATTTTCACCATTTTATACATACACACACATACATATATTCATTTAATTTACTTAAGGAGGACCAACTCTTTTGCAAAAATTCATTCTTAGATTTTCCTCTACTTATGTTTGAAGTATATAACTTACTTCACCAATAAAGTAACTAGGGATAAATCTAATATTTCTTAAATGATTAGCTGGTATACACATTATCTGCATGGGTGAATTGAAAAATATATCAATCAAAATGAAAGGATAAAAAATATTTTAATAAGAACCAATTTTAAGTAATATTTTGAGTAATTTTAAGTGAACTGCAAATTAGATTCCAAGAAAAGAATGATTTAGTTAATTTAATACAAAGTCAAAAAACCAGGGTTATTCAAAATGATTCCTTCTGTTTCAAAATTCCATATTTTCAAAAACTAACAACACAGAATAATAAATGGTACATGAATACAAAGGGAAATTGTGGGAGTTTTACTTTGTGAAAAATAGATATCCCTCGTGTTTTCTTCTAGAAACTATTTCACGAAAGCTATTTTAGAAGCTTCACAGAGCCACCTTACAGTTGGATATTTGTAGTGGACCAAATGATTCGATATTACTCAGCTGGACATCTATGTCATTTGATATGGCGCCATGCAATTTCATTCTTTGGGGGGGGGGGGGTTGTAGAAAATAAAGTGCATCTGTTAGTTACCTTTACCCAAAAATTCATTTGAACTTAAACAATGGATTTCTGTGACTGTACAATCAATTACCACTGACACTTTACTACATGTCTGACAGGAATTTACATATTAAATCGACATTTGTGTTTCAGAAGGAACTTATGGAAGTTTTTTTTGCAATTGTTCAATATATGTTCCTTGTGCATTCATGCATTGCTTATCATTCTGTGTCATTTATTTATGAAAATATGAAAATGGATGAATAATTTTGAATAACCTGTATATAAACAAAGCTGAATTACCTAGTAATCTCCCAAGCTCAATGGGGGGGGGAGAGAGAAAAAAGATGTACAGTAAAGATAAAAGAGATGACAAAATTTAATAATTAGAGGTTTCAAAATTGAATTTGTTTTCATTAATATTTTGTAAGCAAAAAAATACTTCAGCATCAAAGAAAAACAAAATATCTACAAGTAAAGTAATAGCTTAGATCTGCAAGTTATAAATAATTATAACATTAAACTATGAAAAAGAACATTTGGAAAAAATTGTTGCATCTATTGCAAAAGGCAGAAAAATGGAACAAAAAAAGGTGATGGCTTGAAAAGTATCACCATGAATAAGATAAAATTTGGTGGGAATATGCTTACAACTTCTTCCACACATCAGAGATACACCTTAAATTTTTTTTTGAGAAATACGGTTGCTGGTATATACAGATGAACAAACACACTTATCAAGAATATTGTGTAGCTCAGTTGAGTTAAGTAAAAAGACTGTATGACTTTTATACAACTGTTATTTACAAAGAAAACATACGATTAAAGTAAAATTGTATGTATTCCCTTTTTGTAAGGAGAATCTCTAATTAAATGTTACTCTCTCTCTCTAACATTAATTTTTCTTACTAATATGATTGACCCTGAGATTTCCTGTGGGAAAGGTGAGTTTATTGATATGCCACTTCAAAAAAATAGGAGAAGGGAAAGTAAAATGCTCTTGCAGGGTCATATTAGATTGTGTTTATATTGATAGATTTGGCCTAGAACAAAAACTAATGTTGCTGTAATATTCTAACCAATTTTGAAGAATCAAATTGCATGAAAGAATTCTTTAAAATGTGTATCTTTTGAGCAAAAAAGTTTGGGGAAATTTGTTGTAAATGCTGGAAGGGGATTGGAAAAAATTCACCCAGAAAAATTGAAACATTTTTTTTTTTTTTTTTTTTTGGGGGGGGGGGGGGGGGCAGAAATATGCTTATAGCTCTTTCCATATCTCGGCAAAGCATTCTAAAAAAAATTGAGAACAATATGATCAACAATGAAGATTTGCAACATGGATATATAGATAAACATTCAAATTTATATACAAGATTTACTTAGCATTGAAAATGGTTTGTTTTTAGTAAGCATCATGACTTTTTTTGCTCCTTGAAAATTCTTCGTTGTTACTTTTCTTGCAAATGAAACAATCTTCACCATTTTTGGAAATGATTCACTGAAAATAACTCAACACTTTGATTTTTGCTTGATTTCCAGTGCATAACGAGGAATCCAGGTCTAACCATTAGTGACAACTAAATGCAAAATGACTGAGACAATTCGAAATCCCAACAATCAAATTTTGATTTGAAAGCAAATGATTACCAAATCAAAACTAACTTATGAATCATTTTCAAATTTGTTTTGGCTCTGTTTAACAGATGGCTGGACCCATTGGTAGCAACAGTGTATTTTAATGATATCGTGTATCTTTGAATACAAATACTTTTTGAACCACCCTTGTATCAGATATCCATATTAAAAGTTGCAAGTATGTTTTAGTTTTTATTTATTACTTTTTTAAAAATATGTATGCTGAAAATAGCTTGTTTATTTTTGTTTCAGCTGTTAGAATGGAAATGAATAGAAGATAAGAGATGTTTTTTGTGTAAGTTGGGAAAAAATAGCAGTTTGTAAAACACTTGCAACATATTATATTTTTGAGACCTTGTCAAGGAATGTGTTTTATAAAACTTTGAATACCTACCGAGAAATGTTAATCAAAGTTTAGGAATATCTATTTTTACCATGTCACACAACTCTTGCCATTGTGTACAAAATGTTTGAAATGTTCCATTTTTGTAGGGTTTTTTTTTAACCTACACACACCAAAGCTTTTTGAAGTTTTGAACACTTTACAATGAAAATGTATTCTAAGTGGGAATTATTTTTTTTTATATATAGAAACTGTGTGTTTTTAATTTTGTGCTGTATAGAAAATTATTAAAAGACAATATAAATTTGTCTTTCGAGCAGGTTTTATAATGTCAATAAATGCATAAGTGTAATAAAAATGTTATGAAAGGTATTAACTCCAATAACATGTATGCTATGTTGTTGATAAATTCTTATTAAAAAATTATAATGAAAAAAGACATATGGAATAATTAAATTTGAATATAGGATATATTTACAGAATTCTTTATTTTAAGGTTATGAAATTTAATATATCTTTATACATTTCATCAATATTGAAAAATAACTTTTCAACAATATTTGAAGTCATTTTCGTGTTCATCTTTTCAATTTTTAAGCTTGTGTCATATATTTGATTTACTTTTTAAAAATTATACATTGCTTTTAAGCTGCTCTAAGAATATAATTTTTCCATTTATAGGGCAATATTCAAAATTCTGTTAATTTTTGTAAATAAATTTTCAGTGTTTAAGCAAAAAAAATCTCCAGTAATGAATATTGAAATATGTTAATGTGCATACTATATGTAACTAATCTAATATAGGCACACATTTTGAACATTTGTAAGTTTGCAATATGGTTTATTCAAATGCACACTATTTTATGAGATATCAGTTTAATGCATGGCACAATATGTGATAAGTATGTTTACAAATAGTATATCAGAAATTCAATCATTTCGGATAATACAATTAATGCTCTGTGAAGCCAATTTATTTTAAATGTTGGTTTAAAATCCAGAGTTTATAATGTTGAAGTTTCATTGTTATGGCACAATTTCTAAAAACAATATCTAGATTCAAATCATGTGTTGATCTGCTGAATTTCTACAATATGCTAATGGACTCTGTTTCATAAAATCTTGATTTGATTATTTTTAAGATCCTAAGGCATGTTTCTAAATTTAGAATTAAAATTTTGTTCTAAATTAATAATATACACATAAAACATGTTTTTATACACAATTTGCAATTTGAAAATAATTTTTTTTTCTACTTTATTTGTCAAAGTATATTCATAATGAATAATTCTCTAGAATTTATTTTGGGTGTTTAAAGTGATTCCTTTTACATTATTTTTTTTTATTATATTTCTGTTTTTTGTCATTGTTTTGTATTCATTAAATAATAAATATATATAGAGAGAAATGCAATCCATTATGTTGCATCTCATGAAATCTAAAATAATATAACTTCATTAATGTAATTTTAATTTCTTTGTTCGTCAAGTCAACATTTTTGCAATGGTAAAGTGAATATTGAATGTACAGATAATGAATAGATTATTCCAAAATGTCATATATCTATATAAAATTTATAAAATACTTTAAAATGTTGCATGTTATAAATTTTTCTTTACAAATGATTTTGTATATATGTCATTTACAAGCCAGTTAAAATTATCTTTTAAGTGCTTTGTATATGAGTCATGTTAAGAATTGGGAAATATATTTTGGATAATGCAACATATAATTACAAGTACTGAAAATTCAAAAGTAAAAATAATTAATTGTTTGTGTTGAAATTTAAAAAAGAAAATGCTGCTTTATATGAAGCTTTTTGAAAATATACTAGATAGTTGAAAAATTATTTTATAAGTGCAATTCAATATTTTTCTATTTATGCCTGCATTAATTTTGATCTTTTATAGATAGATCTAAATCTTTTAGTTATCCTATTTTTCATCTCATCTAAGGCATTCCATATATACTTTTAATTCTCATTGTGTGTCCTAACATTTACAAAATACATTAGACATAAATTTCTTGGCAGATGTTTGATGATTACATGTTTTGCCAAAAGTGAGTGCACATTATATTTGCTTTTTTATATGTTTTTATTTGTGTGATTGCAATGCATTTTTTACTATATTCAAATATATAATTAATATTTACATCAGTAGCACAATTTGAAAACATTTTCCATTCAAATTGTTTCTTTAAAAGATTCAAAGTGTATTGAAATTTAAAACTTTAAAAAATATTTTTTGTTGCTATATTAATTTATGTTAGTGTGTGAAGCAAATATATAAACTAATTTAGTACAATTTTTTTTATCTCAAAATGCAATCTTTGAAAATTCGTTGAAAAAATATGTAACAAAAATTTTGTGGATATTTTTCTCCACTATTTTGAATGAACTTAATTCATCTCAACTATTGATTATATTTATCAAATTACTGATACAAACTAATGTTAGGAACAATTTTAAATGATTTTACTAACTTAAAACCTATCTTTGAAAGTAAATATTTATTGTAATTATTTGTATTTATTTTTATTGTAATTATTTTGAAAGATTACTTCATAATGGTTTCCATACTAGATATATTTCACTTTGCTGAATTGAATTTTAAGAAAGATCCAAATTCACAGTCTCATTCTTAGAGGTAATTTTAAATTTCAATCTTAGTTGGCATTATTTTTTAAATAATTTTAAAATTCCATTTGGTGGATATGTTTATTCAAAATAACAACCATATAATAATGTGTTTTAAAATTATTGCTGCTACATCTGATCGAAATAAGTAAAATTTTTAAAATGCATCTTGTTAGTAATATCTTTTATCTCATTTATGGGAATGTGCAAAGTCATTATCTTCTACGTCTCTTACTTGTGCTTGAATTCCAAAATTTTGTTTCCGATAAGCTTTTTTTTTAATAAACTCTTGCTGGTCAAGAGAGATTGAATTCTTGTATTAATAAAATGTGTAAAATGTAATTACATGTAGAAATATAACTTTAGGATATAGTCATTTTATAATTTATATAGTGATTGTTTTTACTGCTTCTGTGAGACAGAGATTATTTTTCTCCCTTTTTTTTAAAAAAAAAGTAATACATTTTTTGGTTTGGTGCTGTAATTGTAAATATTTTATTGCTTGTTTTTTTTTATTTATAATTGTATGTTTTTATGCAATAAATAGGAAAATCAAATGGGGGAAAAGAAGATTGTGTAAAAAATTTCTGCATCCATTTGATCTCGTGTAGCATTTTTAAAATATAAAAATCAGGATTTTTGAAAAATTGTGATAAAAATTTGACTAATGTAATTTCAATTATTTTGTCCATGTAAATGTAATAAATTTAATTAAATCATATAATAAATTTTCAAAAATTGTGTATGTAATCTATTTGCTTTTACAATTGTATATAGTTTATTTCTCAATGTTTTTTTTTTTAAAAATAATCATGGAATTTTATATTATTCTAAAATGGAATGATTGTACATAAAATTCATTGCTGCAAACTAATATTTATATATCATTAATTTATTTTAAAAGATGAAAAACAGTTAACATATTTTTTAAAAGTGATAACATGTTGGGAAATTTGTCTATCTGAATATAATTGAAAATGTGGAAAGAATAACATCAAAGGTAGAAGTATATATATATTAACCTCCACTTGGCATCTTTTGTAACATAGACAATCATTTTTGTATAATCATTTTGTGAAAATGTTTGAGATTAAAGACAAATCTGAAAATAAAGCTTTTGAGTATCTGAATATTGTTCAAGAAATTTGTAATACTAATCTTATTTTTAGCAAAATGTCAATTCATAAAGATTTTTATGTTGATAATTATGAGATCGAATTTAAAATGTGAATAAAACAAAAATAATTTAGAAATAGTTTTATAACTCTTGTGAAATTAATTTCAGTTTTCTTTTTAAAAATTACGGGCAAGACTTATAGTAAAAAAAAAAAAAACCATGTAAAATGGGTTGCAAATCAGTTTTTAAAATTTTTCATTTAAACTTATGTATAATAAAAAAAAAAATTGTATTAATTATGCAATTTTTTCAGAAGTGAAAGAGGTGTGAAAATAATTCTGTTTCTATATCTACGAACTTTATACTAGTTAGTCCATTTTTTTAAGTTATGAATACAAACATAATTCAAAGTTGGGAAATCTCAAAAGTATATTATGTGTGTTTTACGCACTGTACTTTTAGGATATCCATTAATTATTTCTTTATACATTCAAGTAACTTTATGCTAGTTTGTTTAGTTTTAAATGTCCCTAATGATTTTAAAATGCAATATTGCACATTAATGGAACTTTTTCTTAGTACACGAAATTTTTGTGTATATATTGCATTCCGTTTATTAGCTCTTTGATCTATTCATGTTATTTTTTTTAAAAATACAATGACTGATTTTTTAAAAAAAAATTATATAAGTTTCTGACAATCAATGTTATGAATAAATTGATGATCATTAAAAACTGGGGAAGGGGGGGGGTCAGACTTTGACATTTATCTCAAATTATATTCCATGTTCTAAGCTTTTTAAATACTATGTGAACTTTGATCTTCATGTGTTTTTAAAATAATTTCTTATTTAATATTATGTAGAAAAATAAATAGTACTAAAATGCATTTGATAACTTTATAATTATTTGTGAAGTAATCATTCATTTAAATTTTTGTGACTTAATACAATATATTTTATTTATTGTGCATAAATTTATCGCTGTAATGTAGTTTAAACAATTCGTGGAAACACTGTTCCTACTTTGGTTGGCTGCCGGAGATGTACAAATTGCGAATTGATTTACCCATCTGTGCACATGCAGAATTGGTGTTTATTGTAAATATGTTATAGCAAAATTTTGTGCGATTTGTGTGGCAATGTGTTGCAAATTTTTTGTATTATAGCTTATATAGCCAAAAGTAATATCTTCTGTTTGTATTTTAAATTCATTAATTATTATATTATGTCATAATGTTATGAGTTTGTATTAAAAGCTGAAATTTGAGTTTTTCTTAATGATGTCTTTATTTCATTGTAAACATTACAGTTAAATATAAAAATTAAACAAAGATTATAAAAATATTAATTTTAAGAAGAGATGTATTTGATTCTGTGACAAAGTAAATTTTTAAGAAGATTCATACATCTAAGTATGTAATAAGTACATAAAAAATCAATATAAATTCAAATGAGATGTGCAATATATTTACCACCGATGTAATTTTCATTAACCAGACATTATTCAAATTATTTTCAATGGAAAAATTTTTATGAATTGATTATCTTTATGAATGTGAGCTAAATCGTAATTGTTTTAAGTGTATTGATATTGTCGCATAGAAAATACACATAAGCGAAATAAAGAGCCAGGAATAATCCAACTCAGGGTTTAATTTTGTAAATCAATTCTAAAATATTAAAAGTATAATTCTACTTTAAATTAATTTAAACAATTACCATTAGAAGTAGTAAGATGCTAGAAATAGTAATGGGTATAATCAAAAACCTAGCTCTCATTTACAGCTTTGCGAGAGCTATATTGCCATGTAGAAAATACACATAAGTGAAATAAAGGGCCAGGAATAATTTCAATGTGAGATTTTATTTTATAAATTATTTCTAAGACAAAAGTATATTTTATTTTAAAATTAGTTACATATAGGAGAAGTTAGATGCAAGCAATAGTAACAGGTACAATACAGAAGTCTGTTTCCAATTTACAACTTTGCTAGAGGTTTATATTCATGAAGAAGACTCACTTCGCTTCAGTTCATGCATACATTCGATAGGATGGGGAGAGTGAATGAATACGGGTTTAAGGCGTGCGCCATTGCCAGAAAAGTACTATCACTACATTTACCCATTTTTAGAAAGAAGCAGCCCCTTGCTGCAGGCTGGTCTGCCTCTATGTAACAGATCTCTTTGAAAAGTTAGCAATTCCCTTCTCATCAATTTGATTGTTTGTATCAAATAGGGTTTTAATCTCGGGACATGGACTACATCTTTTGACCGTCATCTATGGTTTTCTTTCTACTTCATATGTGACATCAAATAAAAGTCGAGTATTTCGATACGGTTCAAAATAACGCCTTAATAGCCTCTCGGACAATCCAATCGTGTTTCAGTAGTATTCAGGAGAATTACGTCGAGAGGAGTCTGGATATTTCTTCCATGAATTAGAAAAAATTGACTGAACCCCGTCGTATCTTGTTTTGTTGAATTATAAGCGAAGATCACATAAGGTAGAATATTGTCACTATTTCTAAGTTCGACATTTACGTGCATGTCTGGTTAAATCTGTCAAATCGTTGTTCTGTGGATGATAGGCAGTCGTCAGATGATGCGAAGTCTGACACAATTGATAAATATCTTTCTCAATATTTGATTAGAACGGACGTCCTCTATCATTTCTCTGGGAGCATCGTGTTTCAGTATGATTTCTTCGACTATGAAAGCGACTTCGATGTTCTCAGCAGTTAGCAACTCATTTGTAACTGTCAATCTCGGCAGGTAATCTGTACAAACAATGATCCATCCATTTTCGTTTCCGAGTAACGGGAAAGCGTCTTAAAAGATCAATTCCAATTTTTGCAAAAGGTACGTCAGGCGGCTTTATCGGGTGAAGTTGAGGAGGAGATTTCCTTCTTTGACATTCTCTGCTGTGCGTCACATATCGGCGAATGCTGCCATAAAGTCCTAGCCAATAGTAATTTCTTCTTATTTGGTCATATATCTTGGCTAATCCAAGATGACCGGCAGTCGGTGCATCATGGAAAACTTTTAGAAGATCTCGTCGAAGTTGTTTCGGCACGACCAAGAGCCATTGCTGTCCCATAGGATCGTAGTTTATTTTGTACAATACACCGTCTCTCATTTTACAGTTTCGATATTCGCTACCTTTCTTAAGCATTTTAATCATATATTTCAACTTGTGATATTTCGATTGCTCTTTTCTGTAATTGAAGTTAGAAAAGGAATTTTATCACCGTCTTCGTTTTCTGCTTAGGAGAGAGATTTTCTTGACAGGGCATCGGAATGTTTTAGGTCACTCCTTTAGATGATGGTTTTGCCGTACTCCTGCAACTACAGAGCCCATTTGGTAAGTCTTCCAGAGGGGTCTTTTACATTGGCGAGCCAACACAAATAGTGGTGGTCTGTCACAACTTTAAGGAGTTTTCAGAATAGATAAGGTCTGAATTTATTGATTGCCAAGATGACAGCAAGGCTCTCCTTTTCGGTAGTTGAGTAACTTCTTTCGACCGCTGTTAAGGACTTGGATGCATAGCCTATTGGTCTTTCCCTGCCATCCTGGACTTGCAATAGTACTGCACCTATGCCATATCCACTAGCATTTGAATGTATTCTTATATCCATGTTTGAAAGGTAATGTCCTAAAACAGGGATTCGATCCTTGGCTGCCAAAGACCCGCCGTGCAACCGGGACTGATGCACGTTAAATCTATCGGGGCCCAAAATCCTCCCGTTAGCGTGGTGTGGAAGTTAGGAGAAGGTGTGCCAGCTCAGATGTCGTCCTCGTCACTTGACCGAGGCTTCAGATTACGAGGTCCTTCACCAATAGCCCCCTCGTGTTGCTTCTAGTGCGGCGTTAATAAAAACTAAACTTAATCACACGTCTTTCATTTGCTGAGATACTGTAATGTCTTTGCTTGATAGGAGCACTATTGCCTCAGTCGATCTTATGTTTCACTGTTATGTGCCCGGATTTCCAGTTAAAGTCGAGTACATTGCTACATTCTTCAAGCAAATTCAGTACCTCGTCTTTTTGGGCAGTTATAAGCTCAGTATCCAGCATGTTTCTTAATTTTTTCTGTGTTACTCGTTTACTGGGCTGATGTCCCTCATAATCTTCTCGGATCTTACCATTCAGCGAACAAATGGAATCATTTATTGTTGATAAACTAGCTATTTACATTTCCTCGCCGCGACCAATTTGTTACCACACTTTACAACAACAATGCCATTTTCAATGCAAATAATCGTGGCTGGTACGATGAGTTTTTTTCGTACATTAAAATTTTATTGCTAGTTATCACAGCATGATCTGTCTCTTCAATTTTTGGACTAAGAGCACATATTTGCTTCATTGAATATGCCTCAATTCGGTAATTTCTAGCGACAAACGCAAAGCAATATGATTTACTCGATTCTGTATCTCCTGGAAGGATTTCAGCGAGTCGTAGTGCTTCGTTTCCACGCTCTATAACGGCTTCAGTAGCACAAAAAAAAAAAAAAATTACATCTAAGTATCATTTGTTGGCAACACTTCGAAAACACGAAAAATTCAAATGGCCTTATCGTCCCATTCAGATTTAATTTCGATACACAGCATCTAGGAGTGGCTACAAGTTTTCCGCACACAATTTGCAGATCAAGCACATTTTCAGAAAACATTCGAACACTTAAATTTCTACGTAGTTCTTCAGATCTGACAGAATAATTGGCATTGGAATCAACTAGAGCTTTTGTGCGTTGTCATTCACTGTGACGTAGGTCATGTTCTTTTCCTTGATGGTTGAAAAATGCGTCGGAGGATTTTTTTTCAGTTGGGGCCTCACCTCCGGAAAAGAACGCCTGACTTAATTTTCCTCATTGGGTCGGCTTGGAGAACGACTGGAGCGGTTTCTAGCAATAATGACTGCGGACGACTGAAGGAGTGGAGAGAATATGGAGAGCTATGTCTGTAAATGGATGCAGTAAGCCGTATATGTTGTTGCTCATCTCCATGTCTAGCCAAGCTAGATCATGTCCATGATGTTGAGGCTGTATATAGTCATTGTCAAAGCTTTATTGGGATACAATGCCCATATCTCGTCGAACATTGGACGATTTTAGCGGTTGTTGCTGCTACAAATACTATCCTTCGAAACGCATAAAATGCCCAGGATGCCCACAGTGGTAACAAAGAGGCACATTCTCGGTAGCTCTTCACAAATTAGTTTTACGTTGTACAATAGTGGGATTTCTGACTAGACGTCTAGGCTGGTGCCTAACTTGAACCTGATAATATGGAGTGGTATTGCGCCTTCTTGGATAAGTGATCGGAGTGAAAGTCTCCTCGGCTTGTCCCCGAACTATAGTAGCAATGTCCCTAGAGGATAGGAATTCTTCATTAGTATATGGCATTTCCGGTAAGTTCTTCTGAAGCTCTTCCTCGACAATACTACGTACCAGGCAGTGTAGATAAGCCATATTTGTATCAGAAGATACAGTACTAACATTGGGTAGCCTCTGAAACTTAGGCTGAACGATACGCTTAAGTTTCTCAATCTGTCGGCAAAGATTAACAAATTCATCAACTGTTTCACAGTTCTGAGCCAATAGGGTCTGGTACAAATCTGTTGTATTACCCTATATCAGACAAGCCTCTATCTCTCCTTCCTGTATTACTGGATTTACTTTTCGACATAAGGCAAGCAAGTATATCCTGGATGTCAATTCTTTGGACCCTTGACAGTAAGCAGCTCTCGGCTTGGCCTCTTAGATCGTCTGTACGACAAAACGTATTGCTTCGGTCGTTTCTGAGCGTCATCCAATTCGGGAAAGTATCTTCATTATTGTCAAACCCTAGTCTAGCTGTTCCAGTGAGGTAGAAAATGACATTCGCCAGAAACATTTTTTCATCCCAGTGGTTATAGGATGCGATCCGTTCATAGCTCCTGAGCCATTTACTAGCATCTTGTTGGTCGTTACTGGAAATGGTGCATGTATTTCTAGGTAGCTGGTAGGTCAGTAACGGCACTGGGAATATGATAGAGGAAGCTGTAAACTTTGATTCTGTGTTATCAGGCATTGTTGAGTTATACATCTTTTTAAAGATTCTACTGGAATTTGCTAATTGGCCAAATTCAGGCTGGAGACTTTGAAAACGTAGACTTATACGTAGCTGATCCGTAGTAACGATCGATTCAACTCGAGATTTAACTTAGTAAATTAATTCTAAAACATTGAAAGTATAATTCTACTTTAAATTAATTTAAACAATTACTAATAGAAGCTGTAAGATTCAAGAAATAGTAACAGGCATAATCAAAAATCTAGCTCTCATTAACAGCTTTTCGAGAGCTCAATATATATGAAGAAGAGGATGCAATGAGGATGGGGAGAGAGAAGGAATACAAGAATGGCGCAAGAGCCAATTCTTGCTCTTACGCTATTGACAGAAAAAACGAGGATCGCTACAATATCAATTTACCATCCTGTATAACTTGATCATCTGAATCCACTTTATGCTTAGAGAAGAAAAAAAAAGGATGTTAACTGTGATATTTTTGTCATAAAATGGATAAAGTATAGATGATGATAAGTAACAGATTCTTTCAATCTGAAGAATTTGTTGGAATTGTAGTAAATCCTACCTACTCGTATTTAAAACAAATACTTAAAAAAATTAGTGTAAAAATTAAAATTATATTTTTGTATTATTATAACACAAACGCTACATAATATATATGCCTTTCATCAAACTGATATTCATTTACTGAGAGAAAAAATTCCGGATGTGTTATATGGTATTATCAGTGTTGAAGAGTTTTCCCTTTCCTTTTTGTAATATGAATCGGAAATACCCTTCAGATGATTCCATGTTTAAAGGAGTACAGCTTCCACTGCCCCGGAATCCTCTTTTTGTCCCAGTTATTTTTTTCCCTTCGAAGGATTTTCTGTTTGACTTTTTTGTGAACTGTACTCAATGGCTTTTCTAACTGGTTATGGATTTTTTTTCCTGTTTTCCCGCCTCACTCCCGGGATACCCTAGCGATCCTTCTCTATTTTCGACCCTCCTTCTTGTCAACATTTTTACCTTTTTTCAACTTCACGTCTAGACCACAGTTTAATCTTGTTTGGCGCAGTATAGCCATATCTGGCTCTTGCGCCAATAAATTTTACATTCACTCACCCTGGTTTCCCGCCTATTTTGTTTTTTTTAAACTGTCATTTATATAAAAGACACGTCTGTGATGTCAAGTCTTAACAGGCTGACAGCGTATCAGTGCCAACATCTTGCATACCTACCTTAGGCTTCAATGAATCTTTAGAACCTCTATTATAGCTTCTCCCATAAGATATGCTATTTTGGTATTAAATAGTGCATCCTTATCACTGGGGGAGTTGAGTACTCATTCGGTGACGACTTTAAAGTATGTTCTGCCCCAAAACTTCTGGGAGGTTGATAATTAATGGCAGATGGATGGACGGTGGGACCCTCGCCCACTTCAAAAAATCCTCTTTGGCTTTGGACCTATGCTGTGGCACAAACGTTATGGGGTATTGGTTATCAACTAGCTTTGATAAATTCTGCAGCAGTTATGCCTTTCAAATTAGAAAAGTGTATGAACCTGTGTTTATTGGAAATTACCGGGCAATTAAATATAGCTACATTGAAAAGAAAACCACATATATTCCCCTTGAGATAATATAGTTAAAGCTGACCGTTGGAATAGATCTGACAGGGCAAAAAATGTCAATTACCAATAATCAACCAATCAAAGAATTTCATATTAAAAAAAATACCTTACGGGTTTTTTTGTGTACTGTTAAAAGAAAGAAAGACAACTTTACTAATTTGTAATATAGCTTTACTAAAGAAAATAAATACCACAAAAGCTATATAACGCAATTTTACTAGTATTTTTCCTTTCTTTAATTTACAAAGGTCTATATCTGGAACTGTGAAGAACTTTATAAAATTATGTTCTGGCGAGATCTCATTGAAATCTGCAATTCAACACAAATAGAACTAATAACGGTGCTGAAACATTTAGGGCCGTATTTCGTGTTGACTACACTGGTGTTCAAAATTAAGAGAATTAGTATATTTTGTCGAATTTCATGAAAAGATTTGAAGGAGATGTAAAAATACTGCTTCGAAACAAAGATGGAAATTTTTACGTCGAATACGTGTGTGTGTGTGGGGGGGGGGACTAGTCGAAAATCAGGATTTCTAAACACATGTGCCAAAATCCACAAATACTTCGCTAGCACATTTCGCCGAATTTCTTTTCTTTTCTTTTTTTTTTTTTTTTCAGCATTTGCTTAAATTAAAATTCCATCAGTAAAACTGAGTAACCACCAACGTTAAGATGATGAAATGAGGTGGCGAATTGTGGGTAGGCTAGAAGCAGGCCAGTCTCAAATCAAGATTTGCAGAGAATTCGATTTAACGTCCAGCGTCGCGTCGATTTATGGAAACAGTTTCAGGATACCGTATTCATTCAGAGAAAGCTTGTGCAAGGTCGTCCAAGAGCCTTGACGGCCAGAGAGCATCACCATTTGTCCATTTTAGTGAGATGTAACAACAATGCTACAGCTTCTCGGATTTCTCGTGAGTTATATGCGGCCATAGGAAACCGAGTTTCAAGGGTGACTGTTTGCAAGAAAACCTGTTTTTTTTGCGTCGCGCTCAGTTCTGCGAACAGGAGAGTCCACTTAAAATGGTGCAGAGATCATAGAGATTAGAGCATGGATGAATGGGTGATGGTTCTCTTCACTGATTAGTCCCGGTTCAGCCTAACCAGTGAATCTCGCTGTACTTTCATATGGAGAGAACCAGGGACCTACTACCTGCTCTCCAATGTCCGAGAAATCGACCATTACTACAGTGGAGGTTTGATGATCTGGGCAGGCATCATGTTGGATGGCCGCGCACATCTCCGTGTCTTTGAAAGAGGCACTGTGACTGCTGAGAGGTATAGGAATGAGGTATTAGATCCCTATATTCGACTTTTCAAGGATGCGGTTGGTCCTGATTTCCTTTTAGTGGATGATAACTCTAGGCCACATAGAGCTCATTTGGTCGACGAATTTCTGGAAAGTGCGGATATTCGCCGGATGTATTGGTCAGCCAGATCTCCAGACTTCAATCCTGTAGACCATGCCTGGAAAGCTCTGGGGAGGGCAATTGTAATTCGCATGCCTGGAACGAACGTGAGAGAACCATCCAAGACCTAATAACAGCACTGCTGAACGAGTGGGACCAATTGCCAGAGGAACTAATTAACTCCCTTATCTCCAGCATAAAATCATGATGCGAGGCCTGTATATCTGTAAGAGGGAACCACACCCCTTTTGAAATCATTTTTTTTTTGGTTCTAACTGCAACTGCTATCTCATACCTTGTACTCCAATGAGTGTTACGCTAGAAAATGTGTGCGTATTATGATTGTTGAATGTTTTTTGTTTGTTTTATATTGCCTATTGACAACCAAATTTCATTACAATCTGTTCAGTAGTTCTCGAGATAATTGACCACTTCGGAAAATTCTTAATTTTGAACACCAGTGTACTCCACACAACAATCTTAATTACTCTCATGATGTGGTGTTTTCTCAAGATGTATAAAAAGACGAAATCTTAGAGAATTTGCTGAATCAACATGTATGTTTGGAGATTTATGATTAGGCTGGATGATGCTATGTTTAAAACTAAGTATCTCATTTTGACTTTGACTCCTTCCCTTCCACTGGTTTACCTTTTCTTAAACTTCAAGTCTAAACCACAGTTTAATCTTGTTTGGCGCAGCATAGCCATATCTGGCTCTTGCGCCAATAAACTTTACATTCACTCACTCACATTCCCTTCCACTGGCTTTCCAAGCCGCATATCTCAATTTCTTCATTCGATCATACATTCTTAATCCTATAAGATGCTTTCGGTGTCGACGTTACGTATATTCTAAGACCGCATGCTGGAGACAATTGATTTTGCGTTCGCTGGGGTTGGAGTGGTGTGGATGTTAGGAGAGGGGGTGCCAGCTCAAGTGTCGTCCTCGTCACTTGACCGTGGTTCAAAATTACGAGGTCCGTCGCCAATAGCCCTCGTGTTGCTTCTAGTGCGACGTTAACAAAAACTAAACTAAATTGCGTTCGCTGGGCAGCAATAGGTCACATAAGTAATTCCTTCTCTGTTCTGCTACAAAGAAGTGCTTTAATTGGCAACAACTTTTCTTACTCTTTATCTTGCCCTAAGTGGGCAGAGGAAAAGGAAATATCCACGTCAAGATCATGCAACAGATTACTTATCCTGAGGACAAATAATTTGTTGTAATCTTGAATCTAATTCAATCTTACTACTCAACAAAGAAAAAGTACGGAAAATAGAAAAACCATTTATTTGCAAAATATTCTGATAAGGCCTACGCAGCGAAGCAATCTGTAAAGTCGAAGGCCTTGTAAAAGATTAAACTAAAGGTTGCGAAGAATTCAATTCCTCTCAAAACAACAACAACTGGAAACAACAACAATGGTTGAAATCGAGAATTATGAGGTCTGCTGCCAATAGCCTTCATATTGCTTAGTAATGCGAGGTTAATGAAACAGTCAACCCATCAATTTTCTGAAATCGATGAGAAGGACTTGTATCCATCGGTCGAAGAATATATTTTCACGAGGGATCTTGGATTGCCATCTGGTCCTCCGAATTCTTCCTTCGTAAGCGAAACGAGTGCAAAAACTTGATAATCTCATTTGTTTCTTGGAACTGCCATGGTTTACGATTTCGACTAGAGAATTTCAAATCTATTATACCCATGTACTAACTTGCATACGTTGCTCATCAGGACATTTCTCAAGAGTATCTTGATAACTAGAGTGCATAGTTATAATTCCGTGAGAAAGGATGTTGATGTCGCTACTTCTATAGCTAGAAGTGCGTGCTTATTCACATCCCAACGCTTTCCTCATAGTGTTGGACCCGTGTGGTGACCGGGGATGACAGAATAGTCTCACTGTAGCTCATGCATGTCGTAAAAGGCGACTAAAATGGGTACCCAGCGTCTGGGGGTATAGCCGGGAACCCTGCCCCTGGGGATTATATCAGGGGACCTCAGAGACTTGCCTTCTTCAGGTTAGTACGGGCATCATGACCCCGAGGCACCTTAGTGGTCTTTTTTTTCCCATGACGCTCTCCCGGACCATGACACGGGTGACGCTCTCCCGGGATACCCTAGCAATCCTTCTCTATTTTCGATCCTCCTTCTTGTCAACCATTTTTACCTTTTTTTCAACTTCACGTCTAGACCACAGTTTAATCTTGTTTGGCGCAGCATAGCCATATCTGGCTCTCTCTCTCTCTCGCTCTCGCGCCAATAAAACTTCACTATTATCATCCTCATCCTCATAGTGTTGACACTAACCACTTCGCTTCCGGTTGCGGCTACGTGGATTCATATCTTCTACTTAGTTACGGGTTGCGGCTACGTTTATCTTCCACATGCAGCTAGCAATATCGATTAGAGACATCAGGCGTCTTATTTTAATTTCCATTCACAAGTTATAGCAAGAATCGGGTAATCTTCATACCCATAAAAATTACACTCGATGAAACCAATCATTAGGGAATGGCCTATTGTCCCGATGCGAGGAGAGGAAGTCCGATTGACTCGACTTCGCATTAAACATACTCGTTTTACTCATAAACATCTTTTGTTGGAGAGAGAGCTCCTGAGTGTGCTTCCTGCCATGTCCCATACACTGTTCAGCATATTCTGATAGCAGTGTTTTATCGTCATGATCTGGCCTCATCTGTTTTAAACTTATAAGACTTTGTGGAACAAAACCCCACCATAACCTGTTTGCGTTTAATATAATATTGTTTTTTAAAGTCAAATTTAGGATCTCAACCCTTTTATAGTGTTTTACAATTTTTCCTGCGTTTTCCATTTATTTTTTTATTCCATATTCCACAATTTTAAAAAAACTGAGGAATTTTCATCAAGTGTTTGTCGCAGCATAACCAGATTTGGCAGAAAACCACATTCACTCACTATCTTCTACCCCATGATATGTACCTAATGGATTTGAATCAATTACCAGTACCTTTCTGCTAGGTGACTTTAGGCATAGTTCTCAGTGGAGACATGATACAAACTATCGTAGGTAATATATCGAACAAGATGATCTCCGATCACTATGTCCTTTCACTCCCTTGATCTAGCTATTTGTTCGTCGACTCTATTACTGTTGTTGAATCTCAGGATCGATAATGATCCGCATAATAATTATGCCCCTCTTCTACTCTCCCATGTTAATTGTGATGGCCTGCGACTGCGTTCTCTCACTTATTTCAGGAGAGTTGCCATCTCAGATGTCATCCTTGTCACTAGATCGAGTTTCAAAATTACGATGTCTGTCTCTAATAGTGGGTTTACGGCGATCGAGAAGCGGTAGCGTTGTTTCGAACCCTGGACCAAGGGATCCGAAGTTGACGGGCCTACCAATCAGGCCGAAAAGATATCTCATCGGGCTGGTTGAGTAAGGCCTTTTAACTTCTAACGTAGTAGTAGAAGAGAGTCGCTGCTGGTTCTCAGATTGACGTTAATAAACAATCACTCGAGAATGTAAATCTCCCTTGCCTATTTTACAGAATATGTATTTCCAAGTCAGGGGCAGGAAGTCATAGTGATTCCAATACTAAAGCCTGGTAAAAATCCAAGGGATCTTTTCATCTGTAGACGAAATGCAATAACGATCTGCTTTAGTTGGAACGTATAATAAAGGTCAATCTCGTATATCAGTGAGAAATAAACTGATGCATTCCTTCCTTTTAGGATACCTTACGTAAAAGAATATCCATTGTTGATTAGATCGTTATGCTCAATAGTAAAATTCATACTTTTTGGTATCGGAAAAATTCCCTTGATACAAACTTTTTTTTTTTGTGTGTGTCGAAAAGAGATATGACTGTGCAAGGTGTTATGGACTCTTTGCACTTTATTTAGTTATAATTTTACTTGCAATTTGCTTCCATTCATTCAAAATTGTGTACTTCAGTTCATTCAGTTGCAGTTTTGCAAGAAACGGGGGGCTCCAATCCGATCTTGATACCCGTTGTCTCTGCCATCCGATTGCTCGGAGAATTTTAGATCCCAAACTCACTTTCCTTCTGCACGTCGTTTTTGCGTGGTGTGGAAGTTTGGGGAGGCCAACTCAGGAATCCTCCTCTTCACTTGACCAAGATTCAAAATTACGAGGCCCGTCGCCAATAGCACTGCAAATTTTGCATCGGTTGAAAAAGTTCTTTAGTTTCTTGAAGGCGTTTCCATACACCTCGTGGGAGGGAATCGTACATCATTTCCTCGAATGTATCAGTCGGTTATCCTGTCTCCCATAAACTAAAGTTGCGTTGTTTTGGGTATTTGTCTGCAAATTTACTTCGCGAAAACTAGGACCTGTACACCACGCTATTCTGACAATCTGGTCAAAAGCGTTCCGCACACCACATGGGCAGACTAACACATCAATCAATAACTCCCGAGACTAACCCAGAGATGGCGCTCGTAGTAACCAGGTCTTTCTAGAGTACGAACCTTTGCTTGAAACGTGTCAAAATTTTAAGTCGATCGGACCAGGAAAAAGGTTTTTTGAAGTGAAGTGAAAAAGGTTTTTTCCAAGTGGGTGCCGCGATTGCTTTCGATGGAACAAAAACAGCAACGAGTCGATGATTCAGAAAGCTGTTTATCGCTATTTACTCGCAACAAAAAAGATTTCTTGCGAAAAAAAAATTTTTTTTTTGTAAAAAAAAAAAAAAAAAAAAGATTTGGAAAAGCGTTGGAACGATTGTATCACCCTAAAAGGTGATTAACAAAAGGTGTTATGTTGATGAATAAAAAAAAAATTTGCAAAAAAAATGTTGTTTTCAATGTTAGTCTCAGGAGTTATTGATTGATGTGTTATATATATACCGTCGAAATTTCCGAGGTAAGAAACAGTTGCTCAACTATGACTTTAAATGTTATCTGTATTTTCTCGCTTCCTGCAGAAAATGTATCTGATTCTATCCCCGAGGAGAAGGTGCGATGCTCGGCCATCAAACATCCTACCGTGTTTCGATAGGGCGGGATGTTCCTTCTGATTGAGAAATTCAACATACCGAACAACGAAGGAATTTTTTTTTTTTTTCAAATTTCATAGAGTAATATCAAATTACACGAGTACTTTTTTATGTATTACATATTTAAAATGCAGTTAGAGATTTAAAAAAAAAGTATGGGGGTTAAAAATGGCGCACTAATGTATCATGTCACTTAACCCTAGGGGATGAAATAGTAGTTAATAAGAAATTGGTTGAAAGCATGTTATTCTTCAAGGCTTAAACCGTTACTCGCACTAAGTTCTGGTTACCTTCCCATTAGTTCTTTTTATTGTATTCCAGTCACCAACCTCATAACAAATTAAATCTATGATTAGGAATTGGCTCCCTATGCTGGAGCACAGGCTTCACACTCCTGCTTCTTTTTCTTGATGGTTTTTCAGTTGACCTTTGGGTTCAGCTTGATCAAAGCAGTCATCCATGTCTTAATCGGTGGGGTGATCGATCACAATTGATCTCGTACACGAGTCAAAATTACTCTAAATCGAAAGAAAATAGTTTGATATATAGACTGTTTTTGGTGAAAATTCAAGGTTACTGAAGAAAGTTGATACACAGAAGCTCAAAATATAGAAAATTGCAACAAAGGTTTGACTGCAATTTTAATGATCATCATAAAAGAATATTATGGTTCTCAAAGTTATTTTTAAAATAAAAAAAATATTTCATAAACATCTACCTAGTAAATAATAAGAACTCTTATATAATGCAAGAAAATAATAGACAAAATTTTATTCCTTTAAATAGGTAATAAAGTACTTAAAACGCAGGGCTAATTTGTTTCTGAATAAAATCTTTTGGTTGATAATTTCTGGAGTATGTTAATATTCTACATTCCAAGTTAATTTGACTACTTTTCAAAATTATTATCCAAATTTTAGATTTTTTAAAAAAATGTCTATTTATCCAATGAAAATAAAAATGTTTGATTGGTCTGCATTAAAATTCTTTACAGTTATATATGGGTTACCGATGTGATTATTTTGAGCTGCGGTCAAATAACAAACAATATTTGAGCAGATAACTCATTCTCCAATATCAAATCTTTGAGAGTCAGTTCAAATTAAACTGTAGAAATATCCATTATTCCTTTTAGCTATCTTTGGTAGAATCGGGATTCAATCGCATCATTGGATGTGGGAACTTTAATATTACAAGTTTAAAGGTTGATCTCTAGCATGGTCCCAGTAAATTCTGATTATTCCAGTTTCCCTCCCACATAAGTGAATAGAACTAATGTACAAAACCAAGAGTTCACTTAAGATTAAAGTCATGTAACATATTTATATAAAAAAAAAATACACATGTAATTTAAATACAATTTCAGAAAAAAAAAAAGTTCAATATTTAATGATTTGACATATAACTACTTATTCTGACAACATAACAAATTTGGCCCCATTTATGATTTTTATTTCTGCATTAATTTGGGGTTTTGGCAAGACACACTCACCATCAATTTCACATTACAAATTAAATAAAAGGAAGATAAGTCATTCTCAAGTTTTTGTAATATATGATTCGTTTTTTTTTCACACTCCTTAAGGGCTTATTTTTTTGAAGTCAGGGAATCATAATACCAAGATACTTCAGTGATCTTACTCTTTCCCACGAGGTTTATTGTCTTTTGTAAAAACAGGAGATACACATCCCCGGATTACCCTAGTGATCCTCCTTTACTAATGATCTTTTTTCTTGTCAACCAATTTTTACCTTTTCCCTCATTTCTAACATATACATCACAGTTACAAACAGTTTTCCACAGCATAACCAGATTGAGCTTTTGTGCCATAAATTAAACTTTCATTCACTCATTTTTTACAGCATTGATAAAATACCTAAAATTTCCTTTCAAATACTCTATTAGATGAATTTCCTCGTATAAATGTCAGAAACATATCGTAACACAACTGCAAGCATACAACTTAGCTGTATTATAAAACTAATTTTGTATCACAGCACTTTACATTTCTAACCCAGCATTTTTCCCACCAGGGTGACAAGACATAGAAAATTATTTTATGCCTTCTACTTCAATGGAATAATGTAGTCTATTAATAAAAAACGGTTATTTTCACAATTTTAGTTATTTCTTGTGTTGCTGTTTTATTTGTAAGTACAGTATTAAATTTTATACAATATACAGCTATAGTTGTTTTAATACAATTACAGTAATTTTTCTAGTAATTTGAAATTTCAGGTGATTTAACAGCGTTCTAGTGTGAAATCTGATGGATTATTGAAAGAGTACTATTAATAAATAATTTTGATAATATTTTTATCAGTTCTTTGGTAAAATTGCTTTACTTTTAGGGCATAGCCTACAATAAAAACAAACATGCTGAATATGTAAACAGTGTCACATTACTGAATATAGTACAAGTATTCTAATAAAAATTATCTCAGGAAAAAATATATATCCTACAGATCTTTAAATTAAAAAAAAAAAGACTTTTCTGAAGCAAAATTTTGTAATCGCAAATAATTTACAAGTAATTCTGTATATATTAAACCATTACAAATTAATTTAAAAAAAATCTATTTATTTATTTACAGAAATTGTAGAATTACACACATTCAATATATATATATTCATATAATTAAACTAGTCTCATTTTCTTTTCAGGAGGAGGTTTCATGACATTACGTGCTGCCTGTCCTGGAGTGGATGTAGTTGGCACGGGTGGTGGAGGTGGGGGTGGAGGAGGTAGTGAAGGAGTTGTGGTAGTAGTTGTAGGAGTTGAAGTTGTAGCAGCCGTGGTGGAAGCTGCAGTTGTTGCAGCAGGAGGAGTGTCAGCTTTTTCAATCTTAATTTTGATATCATCTTTCGGTTCTACTTTAACAGCAACAGCCACAGTTTCTTCAGCTAAATAGAGAACAAATTGATAAAACTGTATTAAGAAAAGAATTATAAGCAGCTTCAACTCAACACAAATTTAAAATAAATATACCATGAGCCAAAAGTTTAGATAATACTGTTTTTCACTTTAAAGAGTTTTTAGATAAAACATTCATAGCAATTGAAAACTCCACAAAAATGGTTATGAGCAATTAATGACAATCTTTTGAATAAAATTGTTTGAATCATTTACTTAAAAAAAAAAGATTAAAAATTATGTGTCCAAAAAGTTAAGAAACTTACTCCTTTTTCGCATAATGAAACAATAATATGCAAATTTTGCAAGTAGGTCACAAACAGGAAGCATAAAAGTCAATGCATCTCAGCAGCACAAGTTCAGAGTGCAATTAACTTTTATGTCTCGAAGAATACAATTCTCAGAAGAATAAAAAAAAAAAAAAATGTATAACACTAGTTTATAGGAAACTGCAAAAGAACACAGTGTCAAAACCACATCACATATCTAAAAAATTGAAGACGTCTTGTATTCATATAGAGCAAATTATATTCGATCATCTTCAATGCTAAAAAGAAATAGAATCTTGACAGTTGCAATAGCTGCAAGAATTATTGACCCAATCTGCGAAAGGAACCATATAATTTCTTCAGTCAACAACATGACTGTAACAATCATAGCTTGGGGGTCATTTGTCTTCAATCAACCCCAACTCTTTTTTTTTTTTTTTTCTTAAGCAAATATAAGAAACTTCATCAAGAATCTTACTACAGTTTAACTATTATATTGAATTTAAACCTTAAAATGTGCACATTTTTTAAAACGTTTTTCTGAATTTCACTTGGTGTGTGTGTGTGTGTCATCAAATTTTCGATCGTTAATTTAACCAACTTCCCATCAAGCTAGAGCTTTGAAATTTTGGGAATCGTTCGTACTCGCCTAACAATGCAGTATTTAGACGTTTGCGACAAGTTTTAACTAATATTTTAATAATTTTAATAAGTCAAAACATTCTTTCCTCTCGGCACTTTTAGAATTGAGGAAAAAATTTCTTTCCCCCTCTGGGAACACTGGGCACTCCCCATGCCGCACGAGATATCGTAAACCTTTTGTACTCACAAAGGGGAGATACTATCTCCCTTTCACTATCTCCGAGATAGTAAGGGTTGCTGACTTTCAGTCAGTAATCATTCTCAAGAAAGAAAGTTTCCAATATTTGGCGCCATGTCTTATCACAATAATTTTTTCTGAATTCTGGTTCCCATTCTTTTTTAATAGAATGACTTACAAACTTTCAAATACATGTTTTGATTTTATGAGTATAATGAATTTTTTAATACTCTCACAAATGTCTCTTTTTAAGTAAATTTTAAAGTTAAAAATAACTAACAGTTTTAACTAATATCTCAATAATTTTCTCTAATAAACTTTGCCACCATATAAAAACGTTGTTTTTAAAAACGTTGGTTTTTATATCGAATTATTTTTCTTTCTAAAGAATCCTATCAAGTTTATAATTATCTTTTAAACTATAAAAATTTTGCTTTTAGAGTAAAAAAATTCAGCTGGTCTTATTATTTAATTTTTATGAGTGGAATTAGTTTACTCCAGAATCAAATTAGCAGTCTTTTATGCACTGATTTAATCAAGGTGCAACACCATTAATAATAATACTCTCACTTTAAAACTAACACATGAGAGCAAAATATTCTTTTACAAGACATTAGTGTTGCAGAAACTATAAAATATAATTAATTTATTCTATATATTTTTCCAGTGAATAATGAATAGCAATTTTAATTTGGAAATAATTTTTATGAATTATTCCCCTGTATTCAAATAAATAATAATAATAAAAAAAAAGATAACCAAAATTTCTTATGTATATTAATCTTATAGTATTCAAATTAAATCATGTACTTAAAAATATATTTACACAAAAATGGCATTAAAAGAATTCAGTTCTGATCAAAATCATACAAAAAGTATCAATTAAATTTGAATTGAGTTTAAGAAATTGAAATGAATTATTATGCTTAAACAATTTTGTGAGCTACTGGATACAAAACTTTTAATTCTAGATTTTCAGTAATTTGAAAGGCAGAAAACTACAAAAGAAACTACATGTTCCCAACTTCAATACCAGATTGCATGATGACTTAAAGATCCAGTAGAAATTTACAGCTTTATTATGAGATTATTACAGTTTATATAAATTCAAAATACTCCCATTTATGTTACCTGTTGTTTGTTTTTCCAGCTGTGGGGGAGAAGGTAATTTTGGAGGAAATTTCTTAGCCAACTCCGAAAGAAGAATATCGACTCGTCGTCTTTGGAAAGCAGATCCAGGCTCTTCTTTAATCTTAGTTTTTTCTGAAACAATATATTCTTCAAGTAAACAGTTTATTCTTAATAAAGTACTTCCAAATAAAAACAAATTACATTAGCAAATAAAAATAAACCTTTCTTTTCATTGTCTTTGAATTCCCACCAATAACCTTTAGATGGATGGTAATGTGAATAGGAGGAAGCTGCAAAAAAAAAAAAAAAAAAAAGACATTAGTCTTTATTTTAATTTTTATATTCTAAAAACTCTAATAATACACATTTTAATATTTAAAATTGTTTGCTAAAATTATTGAAGTAGTTTAAAAAGAAAAAAAAAATAGTCATATATTTTTGAACAAAATTTAAAATACACATTTATTGAAAATGGTTTTTGCAAAATATTTAAATTTCATTTAATAATTTCAGTAATAATAAATCAAAATCTCAAAAGAAATCTTATGGAATAAAGTCAAAACATTACTTTATAAATATTTATTTCTTCTAAATTTAAAAATATTAAAAACACATTATAGAAAGTAAAAATGGTAACAATTCATAGTATGAAATAAGATAGTCGTTATTTCTAATCATAATCCAGTTATTTCAAACATAAAGATTTATGGATTATAATACGCATATATGAAACAAAGTTAAACTACTAATGCTTTTCTCACATTTTACATAAAAGTAAAAACCTATTGCTTGGTCATAAATTACAATGGTGAGCAAAACTTAAGCAACAATGTAAATTTTAAGCAGATAGCCATGAAATTGCAGAAAAGGGGTTATTGTAATCAATACAACGAACAAGCAATTCAGTTGAAAGAGAATGTATACAAATGTCAGGAACAAAACATCATAGGCAATGTAGTGTATGCAAAACTGTTATCATATCGAGAGCAGATCTCAACTGGTAAAGTTTTTAGATTATGAGTCGCCAATATGATATCATCCCTCACATCTGGCAATGAGGAATCAGGAATTTGCAATCAACATTATTTTTTGTTATGTCATATGAAGTTTATTTTTCTGATTGGATATCGATTTTTAACTGTCAAGTTGACTGTGTCGAATGCAGATTCCTGATGTATATAAAGGGATGAATGAAGTTACTATGAGGTTGGCTGATACTGTAATGAGGCTGACCAGAGTCCTATGATGTTACTACTATGATTCCTGTTTTCGTAATATAAGTTAATATGCAGGTAATGTACGGCAAGTTTGATTGCATCTTAATGTAAATAAACCCATTTTTAAATATCAGTGTCTGTCTCACTCTGCTTAAAGTTATTTGTGGCATTAACTATTATAAAGGGCCAACTCAGGCCTGTCAACAAAAATACATGCAGTCTGTGCACAGCTCAAGACTACAATAAAAGGAAGAATGGAGGTGCAATTAAAAACATTCGGTGTGAGTGCAAGTGAGTTCTTTCGTGAAATATGGCTAGAAGAAATCACCTGGATTACCTTCACCTGAATCACCTTCCATGCGTGAAGAATGATCAGAAAGCTAGAGGAGGGAAGTAGTTTGACCAGTGCAGCTGAAGAATTTGGAATCAACAAAAGTGTTGTTTCATACCCTTTAAAGCCTTCCAAACCATAGGTACAGCTAATAGAAAGGTTGGCGTTAGCGGCCCTAAAGGAGCACAAAAAATGGACATTTCATCAATGGAGTCATGTCCTCTTCATGGATGAGAGTCATTTCAGTGCCACAAATGATTCTCAAAGCCAGTTTATTTCAAGAGAGGTCGGGACACAGTTTTTCCTCAGTAACATCATGGAAAGAGACCGTTAAGATGGTCCTGGAATTGCTGTCAGGGAAGGCATTATGTTGAATGGGCAGATTGAGCTCCACATTTTCGACAGAGGTTCTGTAACCAGAGATCGTCATTGTAAGGAGATGATCCTCCTCCAAGTGTGTCTTTCCTGAGATGCTACTGGACCAGACTTCATTTTTATGAATGACAATGCAAGGCTACACTGGACTGCTGATGTTCAGAAGTTGTTGGAAAGTGAAGATATCACTCGAATGGATTGGTCCAGAGTTCTCCTCTGATTTAAATCCCGTAGAACATTTGTGCGATGCTTTGGGGAGATGCCTTGTGGCATGATTATATCCTCAGGGGAACACGCAACAACTGAAACAGATGCTATTGAGGAATGGGCACTCTTACCTCAAAAACTATTGGACAATCTGGTGCTGAGTATGGAAAGACAGTGTGAAGTAAACATTGCAGTAAGGGGAAGACATAACCCCTACTAAGAAACATCATCTTGTTCTTCCTCTTGGACAGACAATCATGTGTAACAATACTATGAGTTCAATAAAGCCTTTTTTGTTTGATTCCATACTATATGCATTGTATTCATTTTTGTGCAACTATGCTTTCATTGTCATTTAAGTACAAAATGCTCTCTCCTTTCTGAATTTCATGTCTCTCCGATGATTTCTTGTAGAGTTATGGAAAAAAAAACTTGTTGCTTAAGTTTTGAACATCAGTGTACATTAACTCCTTGTAACAAAAAAAAATCGACATTACTTTTTGCATGGTAACTTTAGTTTGATTTTTAAATAATTCTAATTTTGTTTATATTAATGTATATCATTGCAATTTCTTTAAATTAATTTTAAATTTAGCTGTTTTAAATATATTAAATTTACCTTCATCAAATGCTGATTGCAGATGGTGTACCATAGTGAGCTGAAAAAAATAATCACGATTGGAAATAAATGTGAATAAAAAGATTCTTTAAAATAAAGTTTTAGATAATAAATCAAAAGAGTTAAAGTAATTGAGATAAATGACAAAATGTAAATCTTTTAATAAGTACCATGCGTGATCCGATAACAGATGATAAATCAGGGGCCTGATATACAACACCAGCTAGTATGTAATAATCAGCCAATGGTGTAACTGCAAAAAACATTATTGTAATTTTATTTTAAGCCAAAAAACCAATTAATTATCATAAAATATAACTAATTATTTAACTTATAAATTTTTTACCATAAAAACGAATTAATTTTTAAAGGAAATGATTATTAAATATACATAGTGAATTCCTTTTAACAAAATTTCCTTAAAATTGATAAACTTGATTTATTTAGAAAATAATTGGAGAAATGAAAATTTACTACATAAGTACAGTTAATTAAGAATTTATTAGTATTTAATAATTGAGTATTTACAGCAATATCAGCTTTTGCTAGCTTGTATAAAATTTCTAGTAAATAAAATCATAATGTGTTATAATTTTTTCAAATTAAAAAAAAAGAAACACAAAAATAATATGCTAAAAATGTAGCAAAAAAAAAAAAAAAAAAAAAACTGAATAAAGTACATAATTTGATCAAAGACAATATCATTCATGTTATTTGAAAAATAATGATTATATGTTATAAATTCAAAACTAAAAGAAATGATGCATATTTTAAAGCAAAACAAATTGAATATTTTTTCAAATATTATAATGTTTAAGAAAATTTACCTTGACTAGGTGAATGACGATGTTGTTTTCTAATGACATAGAGAATAGGTTCCTGGACATGTAGTAAACAATATTCCAAGCCAACCATATTGCTATACATGAATAAATGATATTTTTAAAAAAACAATTTCAATGTAAATTAAAACTACATTTGCTTCAACATTTCTATGCTAAAGTGGTACCTCAATTATGAAATATCATGAAAATTTTCAGATCAACATCAGTTGCAACCTAACCAGCATTGTGTGTGTGTTTTCTTTCTAGTTTAATAAAATTTCATGTAATTCAAAATTTTATCACAATTACCTATTCTTTTGAAGGATTATGTATGATTATGCACTGCAAATGTATTTTTCTATAACAACTATTCCAGTCAACAGCTATATTTTTGCAGATATTAATTGCTTTTATCATTATGTAACAGATAATTTATTCTATTGCTTCCTAAATCCAACATTAAATAAATTTTAATAACATTAATTGTAAATCACTGCAAACCAATTCAAAGAACAGATGCTTTTTTTTTTTATTTCACTTTATTGATTTCTTTTCTAAACAATTTATCTTAGTAATGTTAAGATAAGTATTCAGGAATCACTTCCAAACTATGATGCTTTACTTTCATTTGCAAATTTTTATGATGAATGAGTAACTGAAAGCATCATTTCATGGCCAATTTTGGATTCTTGACTGCAATGTAAAAAAATATTTCTTGAAAGAATGATAAACATGTTACTTAATAAAGTATAATTAAAAGATAACAAGATTTGTTAGAAATTAAAGCTTAGTTAAACCTTAATCCAATTATTTGCAAGGACCACTTTAATAAATAAATACCTATTCTTCTTCTTTTTTTTTTATATTCTTACCCTAAATGCTCTGCACCAAGCCTTTGCATTTTCAAACTCTCATTGTTACATGTTCGGTCATAGAAAGGATTAGTTCGTTCAGAGAAATAGTCCATAACATTATTTGTATTCAGCAAAGGTATCCAAGTACTGTCATGCCATGATATACTGAGAGGGTTTTCTGAAATAAAATGGCATATCTAAATATTTTTAAAACTATTTCATTAAGAATTTTATAGTTATAAGTAATTTATCTTGAGAAAAATTTTATTCGAAAAAATGGAGTATAAACAAAATTTTACAATCACAACTATGTCCTTACTAACACCATACATTAATTACTTTCAGTTCCCCTTTCCCAAAGAAAGAAGTTTAAAAAAAAATTATTCATAAAAGAGTGACATTTCCTTTTATATCAAAAATTATATTTAATCCAAATATTTTTAATCAACACAAATTATATTTAACAAGGGAAAATTCCTTGTTTATGTATACACTCAAAAAATGATTAATGTGAATAAGCAAATTAAATCTTTAGCATCAGAACGGTGTGTATCACTGTGCTTTCTTTAAAATGAATTTTTCATTACTTAATATTTACTAATTAGTAATGAACACAATTATAATTTTGTAGCCTCTTTTATATTATTCACTAAAATTTTTACAAACATGATGAAATTTTTTTTTTTTTTTTTTTTTTTTTTAAAAGTGCAAAATAAAGTATGGTCTGTGATAGAGATGATAACAGTTATATAAATTTCTTATTTCATTTTTTTTAAATATTTTATGTTTCATGTGTCTAAAAATATGTAACTGGCTAAATTTTACTTCACTTCAAGATTAATAGCATTTATATTTCATTGTGAAAATAATATATTATTATGTATTGCACTATTTAGAGCTTAGAAAAATAACATATTTTTTGCCTAACTGCTGCTAAATTCTGGCAACCTCCCAAATTATGAAGATTTTACACAATGCCATTTACTCAGAATCCTGCTAACATATATATATATGAAACTATAAATGGTTTAAAATTTTAAACCTTTCCCTTTTATAGATCTAGGAGATGTAAGATTTACAACTGAGATAAAAATAAAGTTCCCAACATTTGTTAATGACAATTTATTTTAAAAAAAATTAACAATATTTATATTTTATTTTCCTTTGAAGTACTGTCTTCCTACATTAACAGATACTCTACCACTCATAATTCAAAACTCTACTGGAAACCACATTTGGAAAGTTCATTTCATTGTTTTGCTACATTTTCTTATAATCTCTCCTGGATTAGCAAAAGCGTTTTTTCATTTCATTTTTAGCTCTGAAAATTGGTAAAAATCAATTGGTGTTAGATCATAAGAATAGGGAAGATATTCTAAAGAATTAACATAAAATTCCTAGCAAGTACTTTTTTATAATCAAAGAAAATGTGCTGTTGGCATTGTCATGCAACAAAAACCTTTTGTTTTTTGTGCATTTTTCAGATTTTCTATTGATCTTCTTTTATCATACCTAAAAATCTCCAAGCAAAATTCTTTGTTGACAGTTTGACCATGAGGAATAAAATTTGTGATGAATCACGTAGTCCCCAAAGGAAGAAGAAGGATGCCTAATCCAAAGATTCCCCTCAATGCTTATGCGAATTGGTCACTGCGTTTCATTTTTTTTTTCTCCTTCATTGCATCTTTTAGGTATGCATTCTTCACCATTTGAAGTTTCATATGATAATTTCTCCAGAAAAACACAGACTTTGACACCGGTATACTGTTCTGAAGAAGATATTTCAAAATTCGAAGAAAGCGAATCCGGAGTTATCATAATACCATTTGTACCTTAAGTTGACTAAATGGAAACGGAAAAGCTTAACAGGTAGCCAAACGCCTTTCTCAGTAGTGAGTACTGCTAGCCTCAGAGAGAGAAATTTATCCTCCATGGAATACTTGCTTGACAGTAGGCAACAATATTGGGAATTTTATCCTATTATGTAAGAATACAATACAAAAATATTGTCAAATACTGATTGTAACAACAATCATTAGAGAGAATAGGACAGCACAAGGCAAGACTACTGAAGAGAAAAAATTTTGTTGATAGGTTTGAATTAACACTAAACTAAAGGAGAGAATCTGAAATGTTTTAACCTAGTGACAGCAATCACACACTTAAAAACTTCAAACGTTTCCCTTCCTTGCAACCATAAGCATGCTAGAAAAAAAAATTATACTGTTTAATTTTTATTATTAACAGGAATACTTTTGTTCAAATTTACATTTTATAAAAAATATTAATTTAATGTATTTAAACAAAACATATAATCATAATACATATACATTCACATATATAAATAAAAAATGATAAGTAGTTTTAGAATTTGTTCTAAGTATACAAAAATTAATGATAGAAAATTCTGTTTTAAGGATATAGATATGCTTGCTTTTGATCTGATCCAATATTCAGTCAAGATTTTTGTGAACATTCAAATTTGAATATCTCAATTTTTCAGCAAATACCTCTTGGGCTTCATTTCACAGGTGGTTAATCACAATGATGTCCATCAAAAATAGTTTTTGAATCGAAAATAACTTTTTGAAATCAAAAATTGATATAAAATATTTGTAAAATTGTGTTTCCAGGTTTTTTAAGTGATCTATAATAATTTTTGCAATTAAAGTTTAGCAGTTACCTTTTCAACTGTAAAACTATTGATAGATGAAAACATTTTAAATGAATCATTTTCCTACCTACTCCTCCAAATGTTGATATTTTAAATAAAACCTTGAGTTTTATAATTCAAAGTAAATATACTGCTAATTTTTCCTTAAAGAAAAAAGACAAGTTCAGATTTTCAGTTTCTCAAAAATATCTGACAAATAGCACAGTTTTGATAGTCATAAGTTATTTTGAAAAAGTACGATCAGATTTTTGTTTGATTAAAAATATAACAATTTCCTCTTTTAATAACAGTAATTATTAAACTTCAACATCTTGATATTCCTCATACCTCTGCATGCAAGAGTACATTTTTGTACTAGGAGTCAATGTCTTTACAAAGATTTGAAAATAAATGTGTCATGGGTGTGTCTTTTAATAAAGTTTGTAATTTTGACAGCATCCTGAAATACATCATTCAAGTTTATAGCTAATTTTTTTGCTGCAAGGGCCTCTTGATGGATAAAGCAATGGGTAAAAATTACATGATAATTGCCATCAGCTTTAATAAATGATTTAAAACCAATAATTTCGCTTATCATTGCTTTTACACCAACTGTACATATTTCAAAGAAATTTTTCCATTCTAAACTTTCAATTTAAAAAAATTCATCAACTTTACTGTACATGTCTTCCTCTCTTGCATATTCTTCCAAAAGGATGAAAAAATAACAATTCATCATTGATATCTTAAAAATGTATCTGAAATGTATACTAACAACTGAGCTAATTTTAAAATTTCAGTTGTTTCGTCCAACTGAATTATAAATTTTAGGCTATCTTTAAGTCTGGTAAAAATTGCTCAGATCTAATTTCAGAAATTCTGTCAGTGACAGTGTTGTTTGACAAAGGAATTTTCCGAATTTCGCTGATATATTTACTTCCATGAAGTATTTTTACCGATTTAATAGCACAACAGGTAACATAAGATATTCTACAATGGTGTAGGTCTTATAATTTCTAGCAATCAAATATGAAACTTCATATGATGCAAGTAAATATTTTTCACTAACAGTCATCAATACCTCAAAATATTGTTTTTCTTTATTTGAAGATTTTAATAGTCATTCGAAATATTCTTTTGGATAATTGATATACTAAGAATGTTTCAATTCAAAATGCCTTTTTAATTTTGATGATTTTATGTTCTACACAGCTAAAATGTTGCAGCAAACTAAACAGAGGTTGTTCAATGCCGTCACAGCAATAGAAATAGAGCCAGATTGGAGAAATGTGTATTGTTATATTTTCTTTTTCACAACTTAGATTTCTATAATAATTGGATGAACCAACTTGATGAGACTTTGTACAATTGCTATCTGTGCAATTACCTTTGTTACTAAAATTTAATCATTTATCCATGGGTAAAAAATAATTTTACCTTAAAATATAAATAAAAAAAATAACTTTTCTTATTACAGAAAATCATTTCTACAGTTACTCACTGAATACAAGTGGCAATGCCAGACAAGCATTCATGGGGTAATGAAAATTTTTGGGGGTTCCTTTGCATGATCCTCATTGTATATACAAACATCTCTTCAGAATAAGGTATGAGATTTTCCCTGTATTTTTTATACAATCTATTTTTACATGTTTTCTTCATGAACTGCAATGCTTATGAAACTGTCTTTCTGAATAATGTGCTCAGTAGCTTTTTTTTCCTAATATATAAATATGATTTACCTTTCAAAGTCTGTATTAGGATTTTAGATACTTTTCCATTTTCCCTGTGCAAATATCACCAAGCAAACCCTCTTGTTTCAGGTTGAAATAATTTCAAGTTTGAAAATTCTGCTTTTGGTGCGATTTTGAAAGTTTCAGCAAGAAGTTCCACCATACTAAGACTTTACAGAAATAACTGACTACACTAAAAAAAAAAAAAAATCGGCACTTTTCCATTTCACCAGCACAAATCTCACCAAGCAATTTATTGGCAGCAACACAGTATACACATATTCTATTTGGCATAAGTTGTATCAGTTTGGCGACTCTATCGCTTGCGCCGAAGAAATGGAAAAGTACCAAAAAATCATTTTCGTACTAGTTGTAGCGACACTGTTATTTATTTCACTATGTGGCATGGGATGTTATGTATTATACTTTTATGGTCAATTTAATTCTGATATATGTTGAAATTGAAATGTGATGCTGAATAATACGCTTAGTAGCATTTTTTTTCCATTTTATATAAATATGATTTACCTTTCAAAGTCAGTATTAGGATTTTAGATACTTTTCCATTTTCCCAGTGCAAATATCACCAAGCAGATTTTATTGGTGACAACACACAGCAAACACACATTTCGTTTGGCAGCGGTTGTATCATTTTTGGCGACTTTATCGCTCACGCCAGCGAGATGGAAAAGTACCGGATTTTATAATTATGCTGTACAGAAATGCAATATATTGAATAAAATAATCATATCAAATCCCAAGGATGATATTTGAGATTTGGAGTGCTGTTTAGCCCAACAGCCATTGATGATAGAATTCTTTTGGCGATATTTTGCCAAATGCAGCTACCCTGATTTCTCTGCTGTATAACAGCTTTATACACAGCAACTCTTTTGAATTTTCAATTTCAGTTCTTTCTTTTGTAGGTTCGTTAGTTATGTTTTGGATTTTTTTTAGCAAGTTAGAGTAAATGATTTTCTGTGCTTTTGTTCGAAAACAGAAACTTTTGAATTTTGAGAAAATTTTCTACATTTTTTTTAAGGGTTGGTTTCTTATAGTTTTGGTTTTTTTTTTAGACAATAAAAGGAAAAGACTTTTTGAGCATTCATTTGAAAACATAAAATATTGCTTATTGAGAGAATATTCTTGATTCACTGTTTCATTGAATTTGGTTTCTTTGGATTGATGCATATTTCTATCTAGAATATTTCAGTGTAATTCCTCCATAGTCTAAGTATCGCCGATGGTTGCTAATAAAAAAGTATGATAGAGGTGAGCGAATTTTAAATTTAGAAGCGGAGGAAAAGATTTCTGTTTTTGAATTTTTGAAATGTGAGAACCTGCGATTTTTTCAAAAGAATGGCTCCATGAATGGATATGAATGGCATTACAGGAAATATCAGAATTTTCATTAGAGAATTTAGCAGAGGTTCATTGTTTTTCCCGATTTTTTAGAAAATAAATTATTTTGTTCAAGCAAATAGATAGTGATTTAAATTATTTGTTAAGAGTGAAATGAAAAACCGGTTGTTGATCATTATGTTTTGTCCAAATAGAAAAATGTTTGCTTTTAAGCTAATAATATTATCTAAGTTTGATGTTCTTCAAGTAACTAGATTTTGTTTGGTTGGTGTATGAATAAGTTTGTTATGGGTTAAATGAAGAATTGTTCATGAATTGGAATATTTTGTCGATAGAGATATTTGTTTTAATGTGCAGATGATTATGAAAGCTGAGGCAATTATTTTAGAGGACAGATTGTGTGGTACATATAAATATTGGGTACTTTTCCATTTCGCCGGCATAAATCTCACCAAGTAGGCTTTTATTGGCGACAAAACACAGAACACGAATATTCCGTTTGGCGTCATTTGTATTATTTCTAGCCACTTTATTGCTTGCACCAGCAAAATGGAAAAGTACCAAATATTGCTGCACAATGAAAGGACACTTTGTTTTTTGTTTCGTTGAAAGAAATAGAGATTTGTTTTTATATATTATGTTGAATGAGTAAAGATATTTTGGTTTGGAAAATACATATGAATGAGTTAGAGCAGGAGTCGCCAAACTTTTTTGGTCATTGACCCCCAAAAATTTTTAAATTCTCTTATCGACCCCCTCAATGAAAAATTATAACAAAAGGAAGGGAAGAAAAAAAAAACCATACCTATTTCATAAATAAATTAAATTATTTATGAAACAGTTAATTTTTTTTTTCTCTTTTGATTTTGACAAAATCAGATTTTTATATAAATCAATGAGAAGGATGTGCTTGATGACTCTTGGCTAGATTAGCAATATTTGGATCAAAATTTGCTAATTTCAGTTTTACTTTGCCTCAAAGCTCCATATTCCAATTATTTCTCTTCTTTGTTAAAATAAAATGAACATAACTGAAGCCAGATTCAACCATATATGAGTTTGGTAATGCAATTAAAAAGGCAAATGCCGTATTACAAGTTTTGGATATTTTTGCGTAATATTTACATTCGAACAAAATTGATTCACATTTAAACTATTAAAAAGCATCTTTGCTTCAAGGTTAACTAATAATTCAGTACAAATTGGGAATAGGGTGTCCCCTAGGAGATTGGTGAAAGAAACTTGGCAACTTCCTAGATAGGTTGCCAAATGTGCGTGACTTAAGCATTGAGTATGCTTAGGGTTAACATGACCTAAATCGCCAATTATTGTTCCCAAAAGTCGCCAATCACCTAAGGGACACCCTATTCCCGATTTGAACCAATAATTCAATGATTTTATCTTTTAAATGACTATCGTTATTTTGAACTTGAGCAGAAAGTGGCGAGATAATCCATTCTGGGATATCTATATTTTTAATATCTCCAGCATAATTTAAAATCATTGCTTAATTTTTGGAGATGATTTGTATGTATTTCCAATTCTAAGAAATTCTGTAGCTGTTTAAACAATTCAACAAGTTTTTGTAAACATGCACCTCTTGACAACTATTGTATCTTAGTGTGTAGTAATAATTCGTTTGATAGTTCATCATTTTCCTAGCAAAGCTTATCAAATAGTCATGATTTAAGAGGTTATGTTCTAATTTGGACCATTTTGTAACAAAATGGTGAAAGAATCATTTCTCACAAGTCTGAGAATGAGAACCCATCACGAAATAAGCATTCTTTAAGCGGTATAATAAGATAAATAATTATTTTAAAAAATATGCAGGAATGAGAAATTAAATACGTTATAATCTATTATAAAAACATTACAAATGGGATTGCAAAAGAAATTTGTACATACTGCGTTGCTGTCCATAAATTTGCTATTGGATAGCATCGGTAATCATTCATCGACCCCCAAGATCGGATTGACCCCTAATTATACTATATCGACCCCCATGGGTCGACATAGACCACTTTGCCAACCCCTGAATTAGAGTGAAATGAGGATCCAGTTGTGGTAGAACGGCGGATGAAAGAAGGATAATTGATGTTGCAAGCGTTATGCTTTCAGAGGAATTCATTAGACATTAGCACTTTATACTGAAGATCTACCGGAAAAATAGGTCGGCAAATTTTTTTCTTATTTCTCCCTTTTCCGCTTCGTGGACTTCACGTTCCACCAAAAAAATCACTAACAACTTTGGCGATTTTTAAGATCACACCAAGTTGTTGGGCTAAACAGCATTTTGAAATTTAAGGTTTGTGAATCACTTATATAATGGAGATCATTTTTCTATAAATTTCAAGCTTTCAACTTTGAAGGATAGAAAAAACATACAATATTTTATGCAATAATTTTCAAGATTTATTCCAGATAAAGCCAAACCTTTACGATGCACGTTATTGCTATCTTAAATATATATATATATAATTAATATGATGTTACTTGCCTACTTTTGGTATTCCATGGGAAACATTATTCATGAAGCGGGGATCAGGATTCATTATTATTGTATTTCAATAATTCTTTTTTATCGAGCAAAAATAACCAAAACCAACTTAAGTATTTTGACAAAAAGAAGACTGTCAATATTTAAAAATAATTGACATAAGTTCGAATCAATTACTGACATCAACTATCGCATCACTTTACTACAAATGTAAACACAAATCTCTTCAACTTGCGGATCCAGTTAATGAAAAAAATACAATTAGCTGTACAAAAAGAATTCTTACCTATAGTATTTTGAGCAGAAAATTAGAAACAGAAATGGTAAGAAAATAAATTTTTGTGACAGTCTTGATAGAAAATAATTGAAATAATGATTGTATGTCTTTTTAAATGCATTGATGTTGATGTCATAAAATAAAATATCATTCTTGTTGCTTGGCAACTCTGTTTATGGCTGGCTTTTCAAAGTTTCGATTTTGACGGAAAATATAACAGTTTCGGAATATAGCCTTTGTTGTTCAATCCCACAAAGAAACAATCAATTAAAGTAACAATTTTCTTCTAAAATTAGACAGAATATTAAAACATATTGATTTTTCTGTTATTAAAGTAAAGGGTGAAGACAACTATGCTGCAGCAGAATTAAATAGTCAACGACTTGTAACCAAAGAATGTATGGATGGATGTGTTCCAAGTATGTAATGTTGTTGGATACTGTCATAAAAAAATATTATTTTTGTTGCATGGAAACAATGAACGATTGACTTTTTAGAGTTGATTTTGAACGGAATCATTCTTCAGTGTAAATATGATATTTATGTAATAGTTTTCTCTTGAAAATAGATAAAATGATAAAACGCATAGATTTTTCTGTTATTAAAGTAACGGGAGAAGATGACAATTATCCTGCAGCAGAATTAAATAATCAACGACCTGTAGCGAAGGGATGGATGTCTTCCAAGTATGTAATGCTGATTCATTTCAGCTGGTTACTATTATTTCATTACTATATTTTTAAATTATCAAATAATTCTTGAGATTACTTGGTGTGTATACGTATGTTACATTATATACTACCCTGCAAAACACTATTTCTTTTAGAAGTATTCATGAACAAATAACATTTTTCAATTGCTCTGATGCAATTACAAATATCTTTAATTTGGCAAAAGTCTGAAATAGCCAAATTTAGAGAATGAAAAGTGCAATGTACATATAGTGCTATTTGGAGTTTAATTTCTTACTTTGGCATGTATACCATTGAATGCTCCAGACATTGCTGCAGCACCATTATATCCTTATCCTATTAGGTATCTTAAATCCAAACCTAATGATTCTAAAGTTTTCAAAATTGTGTTAGCTAGATCTTCTCCATGTGTTGAAATTACAGGCATAAAAATTGTAAAAAATTTTCAACAAGTAAGGATTTGTTGGCCTCTCCTTCTACAAATATTAAACACAAAGAGACTTGCTCTATAAAAGAAATATCTAGTTTCATCTGTTTTGATAGAAAAGCATTTGTTTGAATTTACTCTTTCAATCAGTTTTTTTAAAATTATTTTGTGGCTAGCATGTATAATTTCATTTTGTGTTTTAGGTATTATATACATCACATTATTAGTTGATGAATTTAAATACTCTCTAAGCATTTCATCTCCTGCATCAATTCGGAATTTAAGCAGTTGGGAGAAATTTCTATTGAGATGGTTATGTCCCTTGCTATCATTTGTTTGATAATTTTTTTTGTTATTACAATGATCTCTTCAAGGAAGTCAATTTCTATCTTATAAAATTACTATTTTTATAAAAGGACTAAGTTTTTTTTCTTTTCTTTGTTCTGTTGAACGCCGGTAGCAAGGCTTAGAGAAATAGCAAAGTGAAATTAAAATTACAGAGAATGTACCTCTACCTAGCGAGTCATGTATGCATTGTGTATGTGCATGTGTACAAGTGCAGATCGAAAGAATGGGCAGTGAAGTGAGTCTGACTGATAATGAGTCAACGGTATTCTTTGCGGATGCAGAGTCAAGACACTGATACAATACACCATTTTCCCCTCCGGCCTCCTCTGAACAGCTGATCAATCAATACTGTCCTCTCCCTCCCATCCCCCTTAACAGCTGATTGATCAATACTCTCCTTTCACTCCTGACCATCTGCTAGAAAACTTCCTAGCCTGAGTGATGGCTTGTTGTTTTGTACGTACATTTTTTTACTTAATGGCAAGCTGCAAAAGTTAACCTCGTCACTGACTGTCATGTTAGTTAGTTGTAGTGTTTTTTAAAGTGAGCTGGCATACTATGTATTTGGATAAGTATGTGTGAACAGTTTTGCGAGTAGTTCTTACTGATATAAATAGTACTGTGTTTCGGTTAAGTGCATGTCAGTTTTGTGAGTCATTTTTTTCTGATCTAAAGCATACTGTTGTATGAACAATTTTATGAATAGATTTTCTATACTCTAAAGCGTACTGTATTTAGATAAAGTGTGCATGAACAGTTTAAGTGTGTTTTTACTAGCAATCGTAAAGTAAAATCGTAAATAATAGTACTTAAAAGAAATAGGTTTTTACTGTTTCGCTGACACACATAGTAAACAAATTTCAGTTTACTAGCACTTTTTTTTTAATTTTATGACTATAATTACGAACATTAAAGTATATTTCTGGAACAGAATTAGTCTTAAGAGAAAACCAATTGGAGCAGAGCTCTGTAAAAGCTGAAAATCCACAAAAAGAAAAAAAACTTAAAAAAGTGCCTAAGATAACAAGTTGTTGATTGTTAACAAGATTTTTTTGTTGTTTTGTTTCAAATCGTGAGTTTACTGAAACTGAACCCTCACATTCCCAAAATTGTTCATCTAGAAGAAGTGAAACCCAAAATGAAAATAGTAATCAAGGACTACCATCAACATCCCAGACTCAATCTGTCACCAACTCTGATATTACTAAGCGTATAACATTTAACACTCTTTTTGACAGTGGCTTTGTGCTGTAGGACCAGGGTACATGGGATATAAAAGACAATGTACAAGTATCCAAAATACTTAACTAAAATTTATATCAAGACTTAGAAGAAGATTTTTCTAATTCTGATCATTGTTATGAAGGCCTCAAAATTAAATGTAATCGTTCAACTAAATTATTTTTTGACAAGCTACCAAGTAGAGAAAAGTATAAGGGGGACTGGCTCCTCTATTCAAAATCAAATAGCCAAGTATTTTGTTTCAATTGCCTTCCCTTCTAACCTGAGGGAAAACGAGGGGGTTTACAACTGGTTGTAATGATTGGTAGAACTATTATGCACTTGCTCTGCAGCATGAGAGATCAGATGACCATAGGGCAAATGTGTTGATTTTTACGTTAAGAAAAGGGACCATCTCAGTCCAGAGTGCAGCCCAAAGTCAATATGACAAAGAGGTGAAGTATTGGCGAGATTTAACTTGAGTTGTCTCTGTAGTAAAATTTGTTTCAGCAAGAGGCCTTTCGCACATTTCCGTGACCAAAAACTTGGATCTACATCAAACAGGCTTTTATTAGGATGCATTGAACTCATGAATTAGTTTGATCTGTTTCTTGCCCAACATCTGACAAAATATGGCTACAAAGGCAAAGAGAGTACATCTTATCTGTTGTGGGACATTTATAGTGTGTTCATAGACGTAAGGGCAAAAGAGTCTTGCAAGAAATCTTAAAAGAGATAAAACTCACACGTTACTTTGCATTCATTATTGTCTCTACACACCGACCAGATGGGTGTAGCACTTTGATACATTTCTGTCAGCAAAGCCTACGCCTATGAACATCTTGTGCAAGTACTATCAGGTGTCTCTTATAAAGCTCAAGGTATGGAAGAAATTACTCTCAACTTGCTTGAAGAATTTGAACTAGGTTTAAAGAACTGTAGGAGCCAAAGTTACGACTGTGCTTCAACCATATGGGGAGTGTACTCTAGTCTTCAGTTGAGAATACAAGAAAAAAATGTCCTTGTTGAATTTTTCCATTCCTTAAGCTGAACTGGTTGTTTTGCTATGGAAAAAACTTCACTGAAGCTGCTGTATTCTTTTCTTTTGTACAAGGACTTAACAGTTTTCTTCATCATCTACTCACAGATGGAATGTATTAAGAGATCATGTGCAAACAAGCAATGAACCAAAGCTGAAAACTGAACATATATTTCTTATGTTGAAATCGTTAAGGGAAACTAGAGGGATGCAAGGGCAAATGTTCTCTGAGCTCAAGCTACAAGTCGTAATGAAATCAAGAATGCCCTTGAAGATTCAATTGAAGGCAAAATTCTTTGAAAAAATCTGAAAAAGGATATTTTTTTCAGATGAGAAAAGAGACTCAGATTTTGAGAGAATGATTCAAAGAGAGTGATTTCAAGCTGGAGTTTTCGTACCAATTATTGATAATCTTGTCACACTATTAAACAAAAAGAAGGGATTGCTACAAAGCTCTCGACACAAGGTTCAAGATATTCAGAAATCTTCATGGAAAAGAAGTAAGAAAATGTGACTTGGCTCAAAGCTTTCCCAAAGATATCAATGAAGAACAGTTTGTGCACGAATATCAACATTTCAAAATGTAAACCAATGTGGAAAAAATAATATCAACAAAAGGAATATCTTCCAACATCAAGAAAAACAAGTTGGAAAGTACCTTCCCAAATTTAGAAATCGCAAGGAGAATTTACTTGGCTCTTCCTGTGACAAACCATACAGCAGAGAGAAGCTTTTCTGCCCTTAAGAGAGTAAAGACTGAAATGAGCTCTATTATGGAAAATGAAAAGCTTAACAGTTTGATGTTGCCATGCACTTTTAATTGATATTACAATGGAAACTGATTACAATGACGTCATTAATGATTTTGCAATGATCAAAGCTCAAAGAAAACCTTTGTTACACAAGTACAGTGTCAGTGATTCAATAAAGTATAAGAATGTCTAAAATTAAAAGATAATAAAGCGATAAGCAATGAAAATGAGGATAATTAACAAGTTGAAACTAACTGTCCCAACAAATGACTGTTTGACTTGCCAGCATATTCCTTGTCAAAAACTACACAATATTTAAAGTAAACTCCATCTTCAATTTCGAGTCTGACAATAAATTATTTCAAATTTTCCTCTTTACATTTTGATTACCAAATGAAAATGTGATTACCTCGAAACACATATGTGGCTGTTGGTATCCAAAATTTCCAAAGAATATCAATTTTTTTCTTCATCAGTTAGCTTGTGGCTCATGATACTTGATATGTCATATTTTTCGAATAGTAATTTAATTTTTGAATCAATTTCTGATTTAAAAAGTGTAATTTTTGAAGAATAATGAATTCTTAAGCTTTGTACCTGTATTCCCGTTTCCTGTTCAAATAGGCGATTTTTTACTTTTCACTATTATTTAATGTACACTTTTTTGGTTTCATATTGATGTTTGGAAATTTTTTCATCAAGGTTAAAATAATTAAAAAGTGACTGCTGATTCTTCTTACTCATTATTGAATTGAAAAATTAAGAAAAAGAATCAGGAAAATTTTAAATTGTAAAATTATAAACTCAACAATTTGAGCAAAAGAAAATGGATCTAATCAAGATTTTCTGTATACTATTCATTTATGGAAACTGAGAGATGGACGTGGACTGTTCAACTAATTAAATTGGCTACATGCTGAGATGGACACTTCCCAAAGATCTGTTTTAGGAACCTATAGATAACTGTCTGAAAAATATCCCTCCTATCACTTTGCTCCAGGAATTTGGGGTAAGAGACATTTTTCCATGTGGGAATGCTCCCCCTCTCTCTGTCTATAAACTCAGATCCAGAGGTTCTTGTTCAGAGACAGCAAAGAGTTTTCTATTCTTTTCTCAGAAATTAATTAGATGAATTATTTTTACATTTTTTGAAGAATTGTTTATGACATTCCAGAAATATTTTCTATTGCTACCAACATAAATATATTATTAATTGAAACCCATATCTGTATCCTTCTGTTCATCCTAAGAGTTTGGCTTTAGGAAAGGAAAAGAGCTTATATGTCTTATGTTCTGATCATATTTTCAGAATGAAGCTGATATATCGTGGATAAATTCTAGATTTATATGAATGAATTCTAAAGTAGGAAGTATTCTAACTTTTTTGAGAAACTTATTAATATCCACTGCTGTGTAGATTTTAATATCTTGAAAATATGAAAATACTTATTCTTGTTTGACATGTATGGAAAGTAGAAACTGAAATAACCTCCTTTTTGTAAAAGATAATTCCTTATACGATTATCACTTTAACTTTATTGTGGCTTAAAGTCCTCACATTAGTATTGTGGATAAGTTAGAGTGCAGTGCTCTTGATCAGATATAGTCATTGTCACTTGACTGCAACTGAATTGAATTATGAAGTTCATCACCTATTGCTCTCATGTTCTTTCTGAATTAAAGGCTAACTACGCTATCATTCAATCTGTGTGGCTTTCTGATATCGGTACTTTTTGGTTGTAACCATACCGCTCATTTCAATGCAAATTTCCATATTTTGGCTTGTTTCTTTCTGAGATACTAGACTTTCAACTTCAATTTTATTTCTTCATGAAAAGAAAACAACAACAAAAAGAGCCATTTCAGGAAAAAGTGAACATATTTATTGCATCTTAATTAACAAATATGAATTAATTTCAATTATATTCCCTAGGAGTGGAGGTTGTTCATAGATTCTTCTTAGATAGGCCTTATAGCAGTATTGCTACATGTTTGCTGTATGAAATCATCAATACCAATGGCACGTTCCTCAAAAAGGGAAGAAATGAAAGAGTATGTCTGTAATTCTATTGAGATTTGAAAATCATAAGCTTGGAACTCAGATTTCAGAGTGGATTTACAAAATGTTTTCTGTACCTATGGGATAGAAAAGCAGTTGAAAGATCAAGAATGGCTTCCTAGAAAGAATTAAGAGCTGGGGGAATATAATGCTTTATACACCCCTCTAATGGATTGAAAGCATGTGTTTCTGCCTCCTTTATCTATAAAAGTTGGATCTATAAAGAATATTTGTTGTCTCATAGGTTATGAGACTTTTGAAAGATGAAAATTTGAAGTAAAAGTTAGATATTTTAGAGATGGCTGTCTGGAAGGTATTTGCTTAAGTGGTTCATGATTTTTGGAGCAATACCGAAACTGACATCTGTAAAGAATTAGTGAACAGACTCTACATACAATTACTAGATACTTGGACATTGGATGTCACTCAAAATACTCCTCCTGGTTTCCCATTTATATTTTCTCCTTTGAAAATATAGGACCTGTAACAAGAAGAAAGATTTTATCAGGATATTCATGCAAAAAAGCTAAGATTCTGAGGGAGATGTGATTTCAACATGATGAGTGATTTTTGCTGATTTCTTCTAAGAGAAGGTAAAATACCGCATGAGTAGAGAAACTTAAGGTGCTGTATGTAGATATATCATCAAACATTTCTTGTGCTTTTATTTGTCACAGATAAATAGTTTCTTTAGCCTTTCATACTATCAAATTTAATACACAACTTTGTTAAATTTTAAGAGTGTATTATTATAAATTACATATAAACAGATACTTATTCTTGCAAGGAAATTTGAAATAAAGAAAATATTTATTCAATGTCATTACATTTTATAGCTCAATTTTTGAATTTTGTTTGTCTCACTGCATTTTATGGCAAAATTACTCATAAAATCACATTTCATTTCATTTCTTTAATGCTCTTTTTTCAGAAAAAAGCTGATATTGCTGACTCATGATTGACTGCTGTAACAAGAAATTGGTGGGCGGGTGTTACTCATTTTTAATGACCATTTTCGCATTCAGTACGAACAAATTAGAAACAGTGAAAATAATCCTTGTGCCAATAGATACTTACAATTTATTGTATAGTTTTACTATTGACTTGAAAACTGTTTGTAAATCATTAAGTTATTGTGAAGTTTAATATGTGCTTTATAAATAATGTTGTGATTATTTCAGATTTTGTTCTTATCCTCAAGTTATTATAATGCGTTTGGAAACAAGAGCAAGACTATGCAAATTTCAAGTATTATCTCATCCATTTTCAATAAGTAAATTATTTTTTAGTTTGTTGAATATACTTTACTGTAAAGTGCTATTTTATGATAAAAATTTTATATAGTGTAATGTATAATATTTCACACGTTTTAATCTGTATCCATTTGCAATAGCCATTATTGATTTATTATAAATCAAATCTTCAACTCACAGATAATGCACCCTCAGATACCTTAGGGATTTCTCTCTTATTTTCGAAGCTCTTCTTTTCAACTATTTTTTTTTTCTTCCTTTTTCTTTCATCTTATGTTTAGATCATAGTATTACATGTTTTGGTGCAGCATAGCTAAATTTGGCTCTTGTGCCATGAACATCAACTGTCACTCACTTGCTGCATGTAACATGATCAATATTATCAAATTATATATAATCTGTTTGAGCTCCTTTGGAAGATCATCCATAGGTTGTGCTTGAACCTGCAATATATTTTGCAGCACAAGTAACATCTAGCACTTCTCCTCTTAACTTTAATAAAACAAGAACTAATTACTATCAAAATTTAATTTGATAAACTTCGGAAGTGTTTCCGATGTTATAACTTTTCCAGCATTTTATTATCACTTTGTCAATCATGTTGATAAACAATGATCACCTCTAACTGTCTCTTATTTCTGATATGGTAGTTTGCAATGCTGTTATTGGGAAAGTCCACTCCTCCCTTGTATTTGTAATGTTAGTGAATAACATTCAGCTGGGGAAGAAAACTTTTTTACTCCCTTTTCTACACTAGTACTTTGCCTTTCATAAAATTTGAAATTTCTCTTTCTGAAGGTGATTTACTAAAAATACTTATTCATTACAATCTTTACTGGTCAAGCTGATATGACTCACAATTCTGCCTATAGTAAATTGATGTCTACATTCCAAGATTTTAGATTTGCAATTTAATATACCTGCTTTTGGCCATGGGTGCATATATGCAACCAACCTTATTTAGTTATATTTTGAGGCTTGATTGTGCAATATGAGTAAACATAAACATTTACTGAATAATAAATATGTGAGGGAGATAATAGCCTTTGTTGCTCTATATCTCATAAAACCAACCAATCAACAAGTGAGTATTTCACTAATGTGAGGTTAAAAAACCCTCAGGTATAGTAAAATTACTGATATAAAAAATAATTTTTGAAGATGTGCATAAATGGTTGAAATTTTGCATTGTCATAAATTTTTTACACATAGATCAATTTTTATTTTTAATTAAGAAATGACTCATACCTAAAACACTCTTAAAATTAAAAAAAAAAAATGTTGTTAGACCAGTAGTGCTAAACATAGCCTGTAGCCTCAGGAAAAATATTAGTATGAAAAATTACATTTATGCACTTTTAGCTGATAGTGGGTTACTGTCCTCCATCTATCTCAGAATTTCTCAAACTGCAAGAACACATTCAATAGAGATAAATAATAATCACCATAAGTGTTCTTTATCATTTAATAAATTTTGCTGGCATATATGTCACTTTTAAAACTAACCTTTATTTCATTTCAAATATGATTGCATTACACCTATAAACAACAAATGATGCACAAAATGGTCAGTACAAACTGATGCAACTTATCAACTGTATTAAGATGACTTTGTACTTTATATTTCTGCTTGTTTTTGTTCTTATATAGCGCCCAAAAACCCACTGCAGCATGCCATAGAGCGAGACGCACAAAAAGTAGTGGCCATGGCAAGAGTAATATTTTGTTATTCCTTTTTGCATGCATGTAAAGCCAGGACTTGAGTAGGAGCTCTCCAGCAATACAGACATATTCGGTCATGTCATAAAAATGACATTAGTCTGTAAAATTTAATGTAATAGAAAATAATTATCAATGTATAACTTTGTAAATTAAACTTACCATAATATTTAAGTATCATGGGAATTGGAAATTGAACCACTGGTAATGCAGGTAGCATTGCCCCTTACAGTAAATTGCACACACAAAGGAATAAAAACAAGAAAAGCAGGATGTGTACTCAATATTGTATTCAGATGGTGCCACATGCATTGATTCTGTTGCATCAGTCTTAATCTATCCACACCATGTATATGTGGCAAATAATTTGATTTTGAAAAATTTGTTAAATGCTAATTTTGTGAAATTTCTTTAAATTTTGCTGAAATTGAATTAAAAAAAATTAGTTATTAGATTTCAACTTTTTTTTGAATTTATTGCTTATTATCTGATTTTATTAATGAGTTCTTTCTAAGTGTGGAAAGGGTACATTTTGTTTGATATAAATGGGCATTTTTTTTTGATAATGAACAAAACTTTGAGTGAAAAGTAAGTTTCGTGGATAAAATGGTAATTTTTTCACTTAAGAAATAACAGTTTTAGATTACAAACTGCTAGATATTTATGTTTTGAATTCTAATTAATCTTGAATCAGTAGTTAAGGTATAAATAAAAATGAACAAACAAACATTGGATCCTATTCAAGATTTGAAAGTCAGACAAAATGGACTGCCCCTGAAGCTTATTAGAATAAACTTGTTGGCTCTCTCAATTTATTTAGCTAAAACTAAATGAATTGGGAGCATATCTCATTGTCGATGTATGCTCTTGGATAATTCTTATTCATTCATATTTCAAATATATATGCTGTGATTGTGAAAATATTACTTTTACAAATGTTTGTTTTTTCCGAATATTTATATTTTCTGGTAAAATTTAGCTGATATGAATCATTCTGGAAATTTGATTATCAATGAATAAAATATCATAATGTTGGTAATGCAATGGATGTTTTGATTTCATTTTATGCTTTCAATATATTAAAACTTATGTGTTCATAAAATAATAAAAAAAAAGTGGAAATGCAAACATATTTTAGTACTTATGTTTTAATACATTGTAATATTCATAATACTTGTCTATTTCTTATAACATTATTTCCCCCCTTAGCATCAAAAATGGAATTGCATGTCGGTGATGTGAAAAAAGCTTTGCCAGAAGTGCTACAAAATGTTTCTTGGGAAAAACAAGGGTAAATAATTACAAGTAACAATCATACTTAAAAATATATGATCTTTATTTCTAGTCTCAAGTCTATTATTATTATTTGTTAATTTTTTAAGTCAGTTTGATTTACTTTATGTTATTACAAGGGTGAAATTAAAAAAAAATCTGTTTAACTCAATTTATTAACCTATATTCAGAAAAGTCAACATCTTTATGAAATGTTTACTTCCTGCAATGTAATCTTTCGCTGCAAATTTGCTACGGTAATCCCTAACATTTTATGATTTATGAATTTTTCATGCAACTCTTCACCTGTTTTCTTGTTTGATAAACAATGTGTGGGAAACTTGCCTATTATAATATAAAATCAAAACAAATGTTTGGCTGCCTAAATAATTTTATTATTCAGCTATTCTTCTGAAAACTAACAAAAATAGATCTATAAATTATAATAGCTCTAATTTGAAAAGGTCTAGAGAATCTCAGCCAATGTTCAGTATTTCTTTATGTAAATAGTTTTTTAATTGATGTTTTGATCTGTTATTGAACAATTGTTACTTATTACTTTTTTTTAAATATATCAAAGGACATTTTTACTATTTGTTGTTCGAAATATGTTGACATTAAAGCAAGCAAAATTCTTTAAAAAGGATGGCAATACAAAGAAAGGCAGCAGAGAGAAGTCAAAATGTTTAATTGCAGGACAGTGAAGAAAAAACAGATAATAAACACTCCCTTTCTGTTATGGATTTCTTTGAATTCTTCGTTCTGATGAACATGATACTGAATATAAACATTGTTTAATGAAATACACAATTATAAATCAAGATTTTCAATACAACTTCACAAATTAAAACTAACTTCCAAAAGTAGTTCAGGTTTTGCTACAGAACTGATGTTTCTAATGCTGCACCACATTTCTTATAAATTCATTTTAAAAGATGTAGATTACCAAAACCTATTCAGAAGTTAGTCTGTTAATTGTAACAATATATATATATATCAGAAGAAAAAGAATAAAAACTCATCATCACTTCAAAAGAAAAATGCAGGATAACACTTTTCTTAGGAATGTAGAATATACTATGATGGCTGAAAAGTTTAGGTTAAGGAAAGAGAAAGGGTAGTTAAAAAGACCATAACAGAACAGCACATTGTATAATATTAAAAGAAGCATATTAACTTTTTTGGTGAAAATGTTGATTTTTCTGAATTACAAACTGTTAGTTATATTGGAAATATGCTTAATGGTATCAGAGATAACATCAACTTTCTCTGGGACGTTCATTGCAGTGGTATATTACATACAAATGAATAAAAATTAAATCATTTTCTGATTTGGACAGAAAAACTACTGGACTAAAATGGTTCTGTGGGGAAATTGTTAAAAATAGTTGAAAACCTGAGAGAGTTAGTCCTTTGAAGAATTTTAAAATTTAGTCAAAAATTTAAAGTAGAACAAATGTTTATGTATTCCTACATTAAATTTTAAAGCAGAAGAGGATATAGACCTTATTAACTGGCATTCAGTTACTCATACTGAATTAATGTTCATGGTATGTATTTCTGATCTTGAGCTTAAGGGGATGATTATCAATGTTTCTTACAAAATCAGTATTTTCAGGTTTCCATACCATTCACAAACAGTTGATAATTGTGTCAAATAAATTACTGGAGATTCATCTGTGATGTTTGGCAATGGTGCGTGATTAACAAGATCTATAATTGCATTACCCAAATTTGAAACTGAAAGGCAACATCTCAAAGTTTAATGTTAATGATGTAATTGACATAAATATTTAAATACAAGTTCCGGAGATCAGTGGAATTCAATACACAAACCTCCACTTGGTGAGTTCTTGTTCATTTTCACACAGAAAACATATGAAGAGTTGCATGAAAAATTCACAACTTGTAAAATGTTTTAGAAATTTCATTGGAAAATTGGCAGCCAAAGATTGCATGTTATTATGTTGAAATTTCATTCAGGCAATTGACCTTATAAACTAATTAATTGAGACAAATTTTGTTTTTCATTCCATCATTGTTTTTGGCTTAATTTCCTTCAGATTAATGTAAAGCAATTTTCTGTATCACAATATTCTTTACAACAATAATTCTCCCTACAGCGATGTAGGGAGAATTATTCCCTTCCATCGCAATAATTCTCTCTATTATGATATTTTTTTTTTTCAAAATTCAAGTGATGTCTACAAATTAAAAGCTAAACAAAGAGAGTTTAGATAAAATGTGGCTGGACTGTTGGTTTGGATTCTCAAGTTATACTCTCTGTCGAAAAACTTCATCAAGGTTTTGTGTTGCTCTTGCTGATGTAACTAGTCTTCAATGATATGATGAAAAAAATTTAAAAAACGGACACACATTTCTGCGTGCCTACACCTCGAGACTAAGATATGATGTAGTATGGAAATGAGAGAGTGCATGAAATAGAGTTGACATTTTCTGGCAAACACAGCATTGAACCTTACTCCTATCTCCTCTCTTCGAAAAGCGGTAAGAATTCCTTTCACCAGAAGTGATAGGTAAAACCTCAGAATATCAGGGAAAAAATTTTCGTGATACGTTCTTTTGTCTACACTTGAATATCATAAGAATTTCAACCTCTGATAAATTGTGTCAATTATGGTGATTCAAATCAGGAATTATTCTCGTAATATGCTAGAAGATTTTCATTAATTTATTTATGAGTTTTGTGTGTGTGTTTTTATTTTGAAGTTTGTTCAGTGAAAATTGATAAAAATGGCTACAAGGAAACAAATATCCATTGAAGTGAAATTGAACATCATAAAAGATATTAATAGAGGCATGAAGCAAGCTGAGATTTCCAAAAGATATGGATTTTCACAATCAACTATTGCAACATTTTTAAAGAAACAGAAAGAAATTGGAAACATTTTCAAAGAAAGAGGATAAAGAAGCTTTAAATGGCGAAATAGCTGCACCTACATTGAATTCGTTTAGAGAAAAACTGGCTCTGAATGTACTTTTAAATGGGCCAATTATTTGCGAGCAAGTCAGAAAATTTGCATGTAGGATGGGGAACCCTGATTTCAAAGCTTGCAATAGATGGCTAACAAAGTTTTGAGACCGACATGGGATATCTGTCAATGGGTTATACATGGTGAAGAAAAATCAGTGCCACTAAATGACATATGCACAAGGCATCAGAGAGATATGTGTAAAATTTTTGAAAAAACATTCCGTTGATAATGTCTATAACAGAGATTAGATGGGGTTATTTTTCCAGACGTTACCTGAACGACACTAGCTATCAAAGAAGAAACTGTAAAGTGGGCAAGAAATCCAAACAGAGATTAACAGTATTGTTGTATACAAATATATCGGGAAAGGGTAAATTAAACTCTCTTGTAATTGGAAGATCCTTAAAGCCGAGATGTTTCAAAAATATTTAAGAGCATGCCAGTAGACTACACTGCAAACAAGCAAGCTTGGATGACTTAAAAAATATTTAAAGAATAGTTATTGAAACTAGATAAAGATACAAAATTGAGGAAGAAAAAAAACTGCTCTTTTTATTGACAACAGCTCTACACATGAACCTATTACAAAATTGCAGAGTGTAGAAGTTTATTTATTTCCATCAACACTACTGCAGCTTTAAATCCCCTCATAATGGGCATTATAAAATGCTTCAAAGGATATTGCAGAAAATGATTAGCGGATAAAAAGATTTTTAATATTGATCAAAAGCACACAATGCCTGTTGATGTAAAAAATCCATGTGAATGGTTTTCTGGGAGTTGGAAGGAAATGAAGCCACAGTCCATATCTAATTGTAGATAAAAGCTGGCTTCATTCGAAATGACAAAGAGAGTCAAAGTGACACTTCTTGTGGAAATTCTGAGAAAGAAAATACCATTTCAGATCTTCAAAAGTCTTTAACTGATTCTGAAGATAAAACTGGAAAAAAGTGAAATATCTGTTCATGATTATTTAAATGTCAATGATAAGTACTTATTTTTTTGGAACTAACAATTGAAGACTCACTTTCTGAAATAAGAATTGATAATGCTGAAGTAGTAGAGTCAGAAGATAATGATGATGTAAATGAAAAGGATGATTCCACTATGGTAAAGCCAAACTTATCTCCTGAAGAAGCAGTTTACTCAATTGATACTCTTAAGAACTTTATTTATAGCTTACTAATATACCAGAGGAGTATCTAATACAAAGCATTTTTTAGATACACATCATTCTTTTTGCATGAGTTGTCTCTAGATAATACAAAATAAAATTTGATTTCTTTTTGCAGCATTCCAAATAAATAAAGATTAATTAATAGGTATATATTTTAATTTATTTATACTATCTAATATATTTTATTGAACATTTTTTGGAGTTTTATTTATTCATACATTAAAAATTTATTAATTAAATATGCGATAAACATTTATAGGCTATGGCGTCATCAGATCCTTGACAAGGGTACCTCACCCAAACCAAGAAGTTGTAAAAATTACTCAACAATGTAAACATGTTGATCTCACTCCATTTAATATATATTATTATTCGCATGAACATGAGGGGGTCCTGAATGAAAGTTAGTACCCCTGGTGATGCCACTGGATATAAAGAACAAAATTGATTGATAGATTATTAAATAAGATGTGCAGTAGATTGTTAAATAATTGTTTCCTGTTATACTGCTGATCTGTACAAGTGCTGTTACTTGTGCATCATTATTTCCTGAATAATGTGTCATTTTCATTGTCCTTCTTGTTGGACTGTTTTCAGTATACAACGATGGGATAAATTTTTTTAAAAATATATAGATTAAAATTTAAAAGATTCTTTGTTTGTATACAATTCATCATATATGTCATAGGATATCGTAAGTGTAAAAATTAAACTCCCACAATTTTTAACTGTCTTCTTTTAAAGTTCTGAATTGTAATAAGAATTTATGAAGTAAGTTATCACTGAATTCTGTTTGTTTGGAGAGATTTTATGGATAGATGGATAAATAAATGCATGCATATATTTTTAGTATATTTATTTTGATAATTTTATTTTTGAATTTTAGAGAGATTTGCTTTTCTGAAAATTATTTGACTGATTATAAAGCAAGAGAACTTCGATCAGCTCGTCTGGATATCATTGCGAAATTTGTTAAACTAATAATGCATCAAAATCATGTCAATAAACTCAATCTTTGTAATCAGGTAAGTGCAATTAATTTTTTTTTGTTTAATAACAATTATTATTCAATTTCAGAAATATGCTTAGATATTTTTCAAAGAGAAGGCTATATTTACCTTTTTTCAGGAAGAAAATCACAGGATGAACAATGCCATGCATTTTTTAAAAAATGAGCATAATGACTTTGATTTTAGATTGGCCCTTTTTTACATTTCTTCATTCATTGTTTATCTTTTACTTTCTACTCTTTGCTCTGGGATTTTAGCAGAATATCATATTTATAGAAAGGTTGCTCATCAGTGATACCCTTTCAAGTTAACCAGAAGTTTGGGCTGAATTTTTTTGAGTTAATACTACATTCAGTCCTTCTTAACTTTTGAACAAGTGTTAACAACTTTGGGACAATTTTTGCTCATTATTTTCTCAACCCTGAATGTATTGTTGTAACTGTAAGCATAGACCATTTCCACAGATTCTAATCTTCAGCAATAATCTAGACAGTGATTTGACTTTCAAGTACTCTTAACACATTCAGTGTTTTTATCAATATTGGAGGAAACTGGAAATGTATACCTCTGGATGATGACTATGTAGAAAGTCTTAAGAATAATAAGAAAAAATTTAGTTTCTATCTTGATTATTTTTGGTAATAACTGAAACTTTATGATAGCCCAGAATAGTTCAAATTTTACGATCCCCCTTATATGCGTATCTCAGTGGTTTGAGGATTACTTAAACCAGTGATTCCATATCAAAAGAACAATCTAAGCACATGATCGAACATCATCTGAAAACTATCTAAATAGCTCAATTCACATATTTATAAAAGAGACAATATAACTTCAAAATAGATTTATCTGAAATGTAATTTTTTTAAATTTTTTATTATGCTGAGCTTTCTTCAAGAATATTTATTAGTTTCAAACTAGCGTATATGAGTATAGAAATAGTAATTTTAAATTTCATTATTATTTTAAGAGGGTGAATTTTTATTTTAACTAAAGGATTTTTTGTAACCTGTTTTTTCTATATTTATGGAATTTTAATGAGATTTTTTACTTGTAACTAAAAATTAGATTTTTATCTCGTTTAGGTTGGAATTATTGCTGTCAATTTATTGGGAGAGCCTATTATGGATGGGGGGTCTATAAAAACCAAATATCTGGTAAATGCTTTTTTTAAAAATAAAAATTATATTTGTTGTGTTTCTTTTCTGCTCATATATGTTATATTTTTTTTTCTTTTATGCAGACTGATGATTTTGGGTTTAATAATCGGTGAGTTAGATGCATTATATTCATGTTTTAATCAGGAGTTACAGAATGCATGACTTTTTAAATCATATTAATGACAATGTTTTTGCTTTTGATTATTTAACTGATTAATTACATATCTAAATTTTTTTTAAAAAAAAAAAAAAAAGGAAATTAGTCATCTAAAAATACAAAGCGTAAAATTTGAAGAAGTTGTTTGAAAAGATAGTAACTTTAATTGTTTTTTTATAAGTATGGGAATTAATTTTAAAACCACACATGCCTTGAAATTTTACTTCTTATATGTTTTGAAACTTGGTTAAAAACGTAAATGCTTAGAACTAATTATAAAAATTTAATTTAGTGCAAAACATTCATTTATATACTTAAAAAATGTAGTTAAAATAAGTTCACGATAAAAATGTAGTTGACCCGCTGCACTCTTTTTCCTCTGCTACAAAGACATCTGAAAGTTGTTTGTTTAATTTCATTGTAAATTTAACTAAATTTAATTTGCATTTCATACAACCGTCCAAAGATACATGCAACACTTGCAATTCTGTACTAATAAAAATTGAGTCTTCAGACAGAGAGGAAATGAGAATCGTAAAAATCAAAAAGGAAGCTCAATTGCAAAAGTCTGAACAGGCTCATAGTCATATGACTGCAGATTGGAGGGCATCATCCATAGACATTTGTATTTTCTTTTGAATTGAAAAAAGCTTTATCCTTTATGAAATTGACTACTTCAGTAGCTTACTATAAACGAAATCTATATGTTTATAATTTCGGATGCCATGATTTTAATAAAAATTTAAGTCGCATGTTCATTTGGCTAGAAACTAAAGGATCTCGTGGGCCTCAGGAATTTTCTTCATGTCTAGTAAAGTATATAAAGATTTGTGCTAAAAACAGTAAAAAAAATAATAACCTATTCAGGTTCATATACAAGACAAAACAGAAATATTAAAACTGTTTTAAGTTTATTAAAATTGCTTCAAAGTACAGAAATACAAGCTGAATCAATTGAAAGGAAATTTCTGGTAAGTGGACATAGTTACTTGCCTAATGATTCACAATTTGCTATTATCGAATCTCAAGCAAAAATAAGTTCAGAATATTTTTTCGGCAGATGATTGGTATAATATAAAAACCTGAAAAAAGAAAGCACCGTTTCATGTGGTTCAAATGACACATCAGGACTTTTTCTCTACAAGTACTTTAGAAAATTCTATCAATAACCAGAAAGGTAACAGTTACAGGTATACCAGTAAATTGGCTCAAAATGCACTGGATAAAGTTAGAAAAATCGAAACCCTACCTTATACAATTCAAGTGTGACTTTAACAAAGATGCCGAATTTAATGCCATTAATTTATAAGAAAATGTGTAGCAGGTAGACCACTATGTCTGAAAACTATAAATGTATGATTCACATTCTTACTTTCATCCCCTTAACTTTCTTTAAATTTCTGTAATGTAAGACAGTAGTTAGTAACAAGGCAACCATAGGTGCTATTGCACCTCCAAAGCATTTCAGGTGTACTCTTACTGAATACATGTCTTCAGTTGATATTAACTTATATATATATATATTTCTTTCTTCGGGGGTTTAAAGATTACTGAGATTTTTCAAACTAGTTAGACTTAGTTGTACTTGCTCATGTTTATCATTATTTTAAATGGAACTTATATAATTTATTTTTAAGGCTAATTATAATGAATTTGATTATCATAGTAATTAAAGACATTAAAATGGCATTTATGTTCATTGATGTTATATGTGCTGTTACTGTATGCTTTTTTATTGTGATTATAGTTTTTATTTTTTATTGCAATTATATTTTTAGTCCTACAAAATTAATAAAGATTATTATTAAATGTTTGTGTGCACATAATAGTAATAGATATTCTTTACATATGAGGATGTTTCAAAAATTAGCTGTTTTTGATGGCAAATGTCATTGTTAAGGCAAGTTTGTTTTACTATTATGAGCTGATATCTATTAAACAGTGCCTAAATAAATTTAATACTGATCCATAGGTCAGTTTTGATTACTTTTATGGTGAGTTGTCTCTGTTGATGAGACTGGAATTCATCATTATACAATAAAAATCAAGTAATAATCAAAGCACTGGTTGTTTCTAGTGAATCTATTCCAAAGAAGGTGAAGACAATTTCATTTGAAAAAGCTATATCCACTATTTTTGGATGCCATTATTTATAGCCACTATTTATGGTGTGACAGAAAAAGAAAAAACAATCAATGAACAATACTATAACAGACACTATTTCCCATTCCCGATACCTAATTTCTTATTCCAAATACACGTTCTTTTCGAACTGCCCTTGTACATGCATTTAGTAATTGCATAATTATGTATTAAGTTTTAATATCTGGCAGAAGATTATCAAACTTCAGACTTAATTTAAAAACATAAGAATTATTAATTTAATTTGTTCTTGTGTTATTTAATTATATTCGTAATTTTAAAAAAATTTCAACATTATACACTTTTATATTCTTTTTATAGAAATATGCATACTTCAAAGTATAATAATTTTATTTATATCTAATAAGCTGATGTTTATTAAATTAAATGAAATTAATATTTTAATTTTTTTTCAAAATTTAAAACATGTATCCTTGATAGATTTTTTAAATTTTAACTGTGCCTTTCAGTAACAAAAAATTTCTGATCGCTGATGTACGTCAAATGCATTTCTATATTTTAGGTTGCCATTCTAATTATGAACTATTGAAGTTGTTGTGTATAATATAATAGATAATCCCTTTGATTACAATAAGTAATTTGAAAATACTATTTATTTATGTGAATTACATGATGTATTTGTAATTTCAACATTTTTATTTCCCATAAAAATATATTTCAGTCTATTAATGTTAAAGGAATCAATAGTTCTATTGATAATTTTTTTTGCACTAATTTTTTTTTGGTAACGTTATCTATCATACTTTGAAAAGTAAAAGCATGATAGATAATGTTTGAATCTTAAAGGATGAATTTGTGATTGCTTTGTTTTCTATGTGACAGAATGATGACGAATGAAAGATGACAGAATTTTCTGAAATAAATTTTTAAGAAAGACTTAATATGATTTTATACATCTGATTCTGATTTGATATGAATTATAATTTGTGAAATTAGAGAATAATAGAAAACCCTGAATTAAGAGTTAAAAAGGGTTCATGCTTTTTAATCCCATTATTTTCCTTCAATATTATACAGTTTATAGTAACAATTGAGAAATAAATAGATTCAAATGGATTAATGAAGTTTTTGTGAATAGTAATATTTATATGTTATCAAAGGAGTATCATTTATCATTAAAATTTTCACATTAATATTCTATTTTCTGAAAGAGTTTTTTTAAAAAAATATTTGATATTTTTAAAGAATTTTTACATTGTATTTTATATTAATTAAACTTTTCCAGAGTGAAAAATGTAACTATGTTAGATGAACTGCCTTTCAACATGTATGTAGATGTTGAAGTTGCTCAGTTAATAAGAGCATTGGATCGAAAAAAGCATAGAGCCATTTCAGGTATAAATATCTTTAATTTTTTCAGGTGTAAAACCATTATAAATAGTTTTTTTTTTTTAATTGAGACCCAATTTTTTAGAAAAGGCACAAATGAATATAAATCTCTGTAACATATGACTTTTTGTCATAATTTTGGTACAGCAATTATCATTTCAAATAATATATTTAAGATTCAGTTCAAAGTTGCATTTTTAAAGTGAAATCAGGCTTCCGCTGCAGACATTAAGAGTATATAAATTATTTTCATTATAGTGTTATATAATGCTTATTACTTTCTTAAATATGAAATTCGAATTTTCCCACCTCAGATGACCGATTTGTTTATGCGAAGAAGTTAAAGTATGCTCAGAATCAGCTCTTGAAGGTAGTTGTTTTATATTTTAATTTGTTTGAAGAATTTTGTGATTTCATTTTGATATTAATTTATTACTATGAAATATCTTTTCAATAGTTGAAAATTGATATTTTTGTTTCATGAGCTCTTGAAACAAGCATATATGTTTTCAATTTCTATTTGAAAGAAATACAGATATTCTGAGAAGTGGCCCCTTAACATTAATATTTATTTATAATGACATATTGATATCAAATATTTGATCATAAGAGAAAATGGCTTGACATATGTATACACCATAAGGAATATTATTTTTCCAGAAGCATTGAAAATGTTTTTAAACTTATTGATTCAAAAATATTTTTTTATTATATATTGAATTTTTTCTTTAAATATTCATGTCTGTGTGAAAAGCATTTTTGATGTATTTCAAAATGGGATTCTATATCAAGAAAGATATTAAAGCTTTTTATGAGAAAAATACCAATAAAGAATGAATACTTTTTTTTTTTATATATATCTACACATTTTCTACCTTGGTTATGGATTTATAAAGTTAATGGACTCATAACTTATCTGGATGTGATAACCAATCTAAATGTAATCATGTCTTAATATAAAGTCAAAAATATATAAGTGGCTGTCTAGATTGAAAAAAAATAAGATATCTGAAAAAATTAAATCCAATCATATTCAATGTACATTTCAAAAATATGCTGAGAAATAAAAACGTTTTCAGTTAAAACGTTAGTCAACTAAAATATTTTATCATGTTTCGAAAGAATTTGTGCAAATGACTATTTAGTAATTTTTTTTAGTTTATGTAGCTCAACAGAGAACAACGAAGTAAATTATTAGGGCACTATCTTAAATTCTAGTTGATGTGTAGTGGCCCTTTGACTTAAATTTCATTGGGGAAAGGTAGTTGTATTTGTTGGGTTGCATTCTTTTGTTCTTCCCTGGTACTGTTTTATGAGGAAGTGAGAGAGTTTTGTTTGTAGAAGTCCATTTCTATGTCTTATTTTTTCAAAGCTTAGAGATTTTGAAGAGAGATAAATATTTCAAAAATAGTAAAATAGAGTTTTAATTACTTTAAAAAGCATTTATTTCTGATTTTCCTTGCATTTAAATGTTTTTTCTACACAGGTTGGTGAAAAACTTGGAAAGTTAGATATTGAAAAAGAACTTGCAGTTGAAGATGAAGATTATGATCGAGCCCATTTAAAAAAAGAAGAAATTGAAAAATTAAGGCTAGACACATACAAAAGGCTAAATATCACTGCTTTAATGGAAATGGATGGAGTATGAATAATTTATTAAATTTTTTTCATGATGAAAATTTAAAATGAAAAATATAATAAAATAATTTATGCATTATTATTAAATCTTTTTGAATTTTTTTTGATGTGATATTAAAGTCTCACTTTCCAACCATTTCTGAAAAATCATAAGCCATTTGAAATTTTTAAAATTTTTTTAAAAATTAAAATTATATCCCCCCCCCCCCCCGCCTCGAAAACATGTTTGTTTTTTTTAAGTCACAAATATGCAGCATTTTTGTGGTAAGAAATATATTTGTTTCAGCTTATAAAAGTAAAATGCTTTGACTATCCTGATGAAGAAAACACTTTTCCAATTTATTCTAAAATAATTTTCTTAACTTTTCTCAAAATTGTTATTTTATTAAAAACTTTTTTTCTGTGAAAATAGCAACTGTGTTTTTATGTAATATATATTATAGAAAATAATAAAAGAAAATGACGAAGATCACATGGGTCTTAGTATTGAAAATAGTAAGTAAATTTTTAAATTAATATATATGTAAAAAATAGTTTTTTTTTAAATACATGTGTAAATAAAAAATATTATTTTTTTTAAGATCAGGGATCCAAACAACGTTTTTCAAAACCACCTTCTGAAATGCTTGTACCAATGGTTGGGAACTTTCTTGAACATGATGACAGTGTGGTACCTGCATTAACAAAGTAAATATTTTTTTTAAAATTAAACAGTAAACTTTTAAAGTTTCACATATGTGATTATCTCACTCAAAATTTGATCTATGTTCCATTAATAAAATTGCTGATAAAACTCTTATAAAATTTAGAACTATTCCTAATGGCTCAGATACTTATATAACTTTAGATGATAAGACTTTGCAAAAACATTTTGCAAGATACTTAAGACAATTTAAAATTAGCTATTATTGAATGATAAGTTAAATTTGCTATTATTGAAAATAGTATTGATCTAGTTAATTTTATTAAAAGTAAAGATATTTTTGCTTAATACAGTAATGATTTGGAAATTTTTTAAAAATTCTAAAGGATATCTTTAAAAATTTGATATTAATATGAAAAATTATTTCAAATGAAAAATTTTACTACTTAGTTATTTTAGTTTTAAAAGAAAATTATATTATTTTTTTTATAATAATCTGTACAAACAATTAAAGGAATACCATTAGTTGGGCCTGCTAGTAACAGTTCGGTTAATATTTATTTGCATTTTTATAAGTATAATTACATTGATTGTAATAATTTTGCTATATCTAGATATGTAGATGGTCTCATATTTTTCAAACAAATAATAAAAAAAAGACAAACCTTACTTACATATTTTTTATAAAACTTGTTTAAAATTATTGCTAACTATTGATTATATTCTTGAATCTGAATACTTAAATATTTATTTAAAAATTGAAGGTAATAAAGTTTATAGTAATATTTTTGAGAAAATGGATAAACTTTTGCTTTGTGATTTACAAGGTATCTTTTTTGACTAATGCAATGAGTTTTAATATTTTTAGAAATATTATTTATAATTATATTTTATATAACATAGGGATTTTTGATAATTTATCTAATATTTTTAAAATTTTGATAATTTTCACAAAATTTGTTTGCTACATGTCCATTGAATTTCATAAAAAGCAATTTAAAATGGAATAATTATTAAATAGAAAAAATGTTCATAGCATTGATTTATATATAGAGAGTTTTTTTTTATTTTTATTTTATTTCTATATTTTTTTATCACAATAATTTTTATTTTTTACTTTCAAAGTTTGTTTTCTCCATTTCCCCCTTTTCTTTTTAAATTTTTAGCTTTATTTTATTCAGCTTTCATTTATTCTGATTGATGGTTTTGCTGTTCTCTTAAGACTGTGCAGGCTTCCTGACACATTAGTTTAAGGTGTATTATGTAGGGTTATTTGGGAATTTTAATAAGATTTCTTTAATCCTTTGTATTCCCACATAATCATTTTATATTATGTTTATGATATATTTCTATTATCTATTTGTCTAGTTTTACGTTTCTACTTTTCTGAAATATTCTGCATGATTTTTTTAGTTTTTAGTCAATCTTTTTTGGTTTCATAACTACTTTATATTACACATTACTGATGAGGAAAGTTGGGTCTGTCTTAACCCAGTTTCAATTTTGCCTTCATGTGTCTTACTGTTTTTGTGATATTTTTAGACTGATTTAATTTCTTAACTTTTTGTATTAAGAATTTTTTTAAATTATTTCTGAAAGGGTATTGTTGTGATTTTACTTAGTTAATACAGTATACTTTAGATGTTATAACCTATGAGTAAACAATAATTTTAGAATCCTGTTTGTATTATTTTTAATTTTTATTATGTCTTATAAATTCCTTTTTTTGCTGTTAAATTTTTATAGTAGTCCCCCCCCCTTTTTTTAATTAAGTAATATTGAATTTTTTAACCTTTTTTTCTTAATGTTTTATTATTTATTTACTATATATATATATATATATATATATAACATACTGCATAAAAAGAAATCTTCAAAGTAATTTTTTATTTACTTTTGAGATTTAGCATTTCTTTTTGTTTCTTTCCCCCTGAAATAAATTCAGATTATTTTTACAGAGGAGTTAAGACACAACCTTCAGTGTTTCCTGGCAGTGATACAGAAACTGGCAATGACTTGGTTCTAGTCAAGCTGACAGAAAAAGAAAGAAGAGAAGCATCACTGCCCATAGAAGTCTTTGGATTGCCTTTGGTAATTATTCTGTAAAATATGTCTTTAAATTTAATTCTTGGCCTAATTCTTAAAGTTTTATAAAAGAAATCATATTTTCCTGAAGAATTAAAATTCCTGACAATAGAATTTTCAAAATTAGAATGACTAACATACATTTAAACTTTACTACATTAAAAATTTTATATGAAAAATTTTCTGTGCAGGTACAATATTCTAAGTATTGGTTAAAATTGTGTAAGTTATGAAACGTATTACCTAGTGGATGCACTTGATTGTTCTCTCTCTCTCTCTCTTTGGCTCTTCAAAAATATTTATAATGTATATAAAATATTCAAGGAAATTGTGCAGTAAAATTGATTCTTCAATCTAAAAAAATTAATTAAAATACTTTGCAATAATTACTAAAATATATATTATAGGAATATTAATTTTTTAAATTTTAGGCATAAAATGTAAAATCTATAATATAGAAGTGTTGATTTTAAGTTATTTAATTGTTTTTAATTCTGTCAAAAGGAATTGTCCCTAGAAAGTGATATAATAAATATAATTTACATTGAAACATAATTTTAAACTTGACAAAATTCATTTTAACTTTACTGATTATGTTTTTATTCTAAAAACAAATTTGCTTGTCCAAGATTTCAAGAATAAGAAATTTTAAATTGTCTGTTAAGATTAGTTTGGTTCACATAATTCGTTTAGAAAAAAGCATGTGTCTAAAAGAATGGTGTTTAAATATTTTTGAATTGTTTATTATTTGAATATGTTTAAGTTCTACTCTTAAAATGAAATAAAAATTTAATTTTAAAACTATAAGTATCATTTCAATATCATATTACAAAAATGGGTATCTTCTTTATATTTTGTTTTTGTTTAAAATTATGAGATATTTGTGTTGGGCAGGTTGAAAAAATGTACTCCAAGTCATTTGATCAGAGAGAAGAGGCCATGAAAGAATTACAGACTTTTTTAGAAAAATATCAGAAGAAAGGACGATCACATTCATCAAATGATGTTATTAAAGCTGCTTCTTTTCTGATACAGAAGGCTTTGTGTGATAAAGTATTTTCTGTGAGTATTCTCTGAAGAATCATCTGTATTAAATATTGGATTGGGAATTTAGGCATATTGGAATCAATTATTTTCTGATTACTAATTCTAATTCGTTGAAATTTAAGAAAATGGTGAAAATTTGTAATATTTGGAAATTGCATTGATTCATAGTTGAACCTTTGTAATTTAGATTAACTCTATATAATTGAAATAAAAGCATACTTCATTTACTCAATTGATGTTAGAATCAAAATTTGAGGCATAATTTGATTACAAAGATTATTCCTGAATCAGTATATATCTCTCAAAACTTTAATACCTATACTACATGTATTTTTCTAGCACTATTAGATTTAACATCTAATTCCTTCTCTATTACATAGACATAGCTTTTGAGAAATTGAATGCTGCATTTGCAACTCATTTCCCAGTTAGAGTATTATTTTGATACCTTATTATTATGCTTCTAATTAAACAAGTGAAAAATTATGTGAAACTGAGTTATTTTCAAACACATGCTTTTTCAACTTTTTTATGTAATATGCTTTTTGCTAAACTAGAGTAATATCAAATTTAAATACAAATTTAGAAAGAAAATATAGTTTTTAAATATTTATTTATTTTTATTTGATCAGGTATTCAGTTGGTTTTGTGAAAAGAAAATTCACATTCTGAAAGTTTTCTCATAGCAGTGAATAAATTGGTAGTTTTATGTCACTTTATATATTCAATTTAAATGAATTTTTTCATAATAATAATACAAAGAACTTTATATTATAGACAATTGTATTAATCTTTAATGGTAAGTAAATGTGTTATTTAAAATGTATATGAAAATGTTTTGCAAATTTTTGAATGAAAAAATTATTTTTTATAATAGATATATACAGCTGCCCTTCGTATCCTAGCCATGTGCTTTAAATCATTTATTCCAGCTCATCAGTAAGTTCTTTTAAAAAAATAACTAACTTGACTATTCATAAGTGCATTGATAAGTTTGATAGCATCTTGATATATATTGAAAATATATTTCATTTTTTTAATATATATATAAAATAATAATAAAAAGAATGTATTTAAATTACAAAGACATGTTTTTCCTTTTTTGAATAAGCATAAAATCTTATGCATTTGCATTGGTTGTAATGGACTTAATATTCATTTACATCTCTGAATGAAAATTTGAAAAAAATTACATTGACATTGTAGTATATATGACATTTTAAACTATATCAATGCATTAATATCTTAAAAACACTTCCATTATATGCTGTTATTTAGATTTTTCACATTATATAAAGCTTATAAATTGAATAACTTTTGTTAGTTTCATGAGCCATTCCAAAAATATGTCTACTCAAATTTTTAAATATTTGTGATGAATCAGTTGCATGAAGATGTAGTTAAATAGTGTAAAATTGCTCCTATTTATAATTAAACCTCCTAGTTTGATATTCGTGATGCTTATAAATAAACATTATTTTGTAATTAATTTATTTTAAATGAAATATTGAATAAAGAAATGCAAATCTAAAAATTTGTTTCTATTATTAATTTTGTAGGGTATCTAGGATAGAGGCCTCTTATCTTGCTGAAAAAAGTATGCCAGAAATTATAAATAAATTAGGGGATACTGTAAGTTTTTTTTTTTTTTTTTAAAGTCTGTTTATTAAGCACACATCCAATCAATCACCTTATAATCTAACATATTTTAAAATTTTTATAGGCACCTAGATTGAAAAATGCTTCATTGCAATATCTAACAAATGAATTTCCATATTCAGAATTGGAGGTAAATTATATAATTGCAGTATTCATAGATTCATACAATTTTGTTAATTTTTTTGACACTGATTCTACTTTCTGGATAACTAATATATTCTGCTTCTTACTTTTATTTTTAATGCAGTGATTCATTTTTTGCCAAGAAAATCAAATGTAATGATTATGATTGACATGCAAGAGTTACAATTTTTTTAAATGTGAAGATAAAGTTTTAAAAACCTATATTGATTGAGGAAATGTCATCATGTACAGTTTTTAACACCAGTAACCAGATACATTCAGAATGATTAGAGAAAAATATCTGGTTTTAGAGCAATATTCTTATTTTATAATGAATCACAGTAATTGTTATGCTGAAAAATTTCTTATAAAAAATTCATTTATTTCATCTAGAATTTGCAAATCATATCTCTATATGTTTTGAATCCTTTGCAAAATGTGTTGAATGTCCGACTTGCTCAAGGCCGTTGTGAACTTTTAGAAAAATTGATAAAAATGTATCCCCCATCATCTCACAGGTAAGCCATCAAAATCAAAATATCTAATTGACTTTTATTCTTTCATTTTTTTTAAAAGGAAATGTGAAGTATTCATATTCTATTTTTGTCACATAGATTCATTATTTGCATGCAATATTCATAGGTCATTGAAAGCAAAAATTTATAAGAAAAATACATTTGGCTTAATTACAAAAAGAAGCTGTAAGTTTTAAATGCATCTACATTTTTTTATAGAAGTAAACTTTCAGCATAGCAAACTTTAATAAGGATTAATAAAAAAAAATGCTTATACTGGTGCTTATGGAACTCCTTGAGGAGTGAGATAATTTGAACTAAGATGCTCTCAATGACTTGATTATCAGTATATTTTGTCGATGCCACTCATGTATGTGGCCACGGTATCCTAGTGGTCATGGTGGTGGACTAGCGGATGGCGGTTTTGAACCTTGGTGCCATTAAAGATCCATTGTTATCCTGGGCTGATGCACGTTAAATCTGTCAGTGCCCAATGTTCTTCCATTGGCATGGTGTGGAAAGTTAGGAGAGGGAGGTGCCAACTCGGATATTGTCCTTGTCACTTGACCTAGATTCAAAATTATGAGGTTTATCACCAATAGCCCAATTGCTTGCTTCTGTTGCTTCTAATGCACCATTAATAAAGCCAAACCAAAGCCACTCCTCTCAGATTTGAATATATTGGTGATGTTTGCAGATATTTTCTGTTCATAATTCCTTTTTATGATATATATGGAATTGTGAATACTTTGTATATATTTTTGTACATTAACTTTAAATTTGCTCAATGCAAATTGCTTTCATCATTGTATATTGGTACATGTTCCAATTTCAAACCTTCCATTTGACGATTTCTTTCTTTCATTGAAATTGTCTGTTGCACTTTAATTTTGAACATGCATGTGTATTAGTTGTTAAGTGTTTTAGAAAAGCTAGTTTTTTCTAAATGTATTTTGTTCAGTATTTTTCTAGTATTTCTAATTTTGTTTATTTAACTGTTTGTTTTAGAGAATTATTCCATTTTGATGCCTTTCCTTAAAAAATATTTGCACATTAATATTTATGTGAGATAGATCATTCTACCTTTCAAATTAGTCTTAAAATTGCTTGGCTTGTTTCAAGTGTATATTTTAATAGTCTGAATTCAATATAAATATTCATAGTTTATGATGTAAAATATTAACAAATGATAAAGCCTTTTCTAACTTTTTACAGTATTTTGTGTTTGTCAAAAGTTATGCCATTTTTAGTGGATGCTCTTCAACATCCTGCCTCATCTGTGAGAGGTTCAGCAGAAAAAATTATCTTATATCTTTATGAAAAGGATGGCTCAAAAGTACGAAAGTACATTCCATTTGATTCTGTTGCCTCAAAGCGAAACATAATGCACAGAAGACTGTTACAGGAATTTGATAAAATTGATAAACAAGTGAGGAAATTTGAAATTACTTTATTAATTTTCACTAATTTTCTTTAAAAGTGTAAGTATTTAGTGAAAGGATATGGAGAAAAATATTTTTTATGGAAATTAAATTTTGATGTATTTCAATTTATGTAATGGGAAATTTTAGCCCCAAAAGTGGACATGAGAAAATGAATAATTTTTTTCATGCTTTTTTCAAGTCCATTTTAAATTCTTGTAAATACTCACTTATAATCAAGAGAGCATTAAAATTTAAATTCTTTCTTCAAGAACTGAAATTTTATTCAGATCCCATGTTTATTACTCTAATGTGACTTGTTCATAATGTACAATAATTAAATAAGTGTATTTAAAAATGCACATTATTTTGTAATCTACATTGGAAAAAGCCAAGAGGAATTACAAGAACTCTATATTTTGTCAATTGCCAAGAATGTAGTGTCCCCTTGTATTTTCTTTGATTAACTTCAACTGAACATGTTTGGAAATAGATATCAGACTAAGAACTTACTTACTCTTCTATTCATCAAACAAATTTACATTTCATAGTTGAGAGAATGTGACAAAAGTAAACCTCAACCAGGAGTGAAGTGAATATATGAATTATAATTAGGAGAATCAAGATGCAAGTTGTTACTACTATTAAACATAAATCCAGACTTTTTGCTGTCATCATTAGCGATTATAATCCCAAATTTGCAATATACCATACACATAGCCTTAATGTGATTATTTTCTCATGTTGTCAGTTCCTCTGATTTTAGCTGTCATCTCCCCTTTATTTAGTCTGTTGTCTCTGCTCTCAACTTTATAATGAGGAAGCTTATGTGACAAACTAAAAAATGCAATTCTATTCAGTTCCTATTGATTTGCATAAATTTCAGAGAATAAATATGGTCCTGCTAGGAGAAATATAGAATCGATAGAATATAGTCATACAAAATGTAATAAAAGCAAGATTATACCTCATTAGAATAGCCTTTGGTATACTGGAAGGTTAAATTGTTATATAAAAGAATGAAATTGTGTAAGATGAAAGTTAAAAAAAGATTGATCTTTAATCGACATTTGATCTATAATATTTCATTTAATTTTAAACATTTTATAAAAATACAAAGTGTAATAAAATATGCTTATCTTAAGTTGAAAATAAAAATTAAGAAGGATGAAAACAAATGTAGGAATAAAAAGTACGACATTTCTTTTGTAAAATCTGAACTCATTCAAAGGAAATTACTCATGTTTATGTGGTAGGCTGCAGACTCTTTATCCTTGCCTTAGAGCCTATGTAGTGTTCTTTAAATTATACCATTGCAAAAGTATGAGCTTAAAAATATAGTTACAAAGATACTTATTTTTCATAATTAAGATATTGATAGATGCTGCGATTGAAAGTAAGAGATACTCAAAATAATATTAGAATTTCAAATCAAATATTTATTTTGTTTTACTTTTGCAGAACAATGTGTTCAACCTATTTTTTAAATTGTAAAGCAATTTGAGGTTTGTATTTGTATTTATGTATGCATCAATAGATTATTACAGGAAATAAAGCAAAACTTTCTATATTTTACAAATGAAAAAAAAAAAAAAAAACATTTTTTACCCCTGTTTCTTCAAGTTTATATTGATATTAATTTAATGGACATACACTTGTTTAAGAAACAACTTTCTTAAGTTTTTCATATAGCATTTTTCAAATTTCACATAGAACTTGTTAAAATGAATTATTGCATAGTTCGGATACAGATGTGACTAATGTTATGTTTGATTCTTCAGGTATATTTGTATATAGGGGCATCGAAAAAGAATGCTTAGATTACAAAATTATGTCATAGAAAATAATAAGTATATATTTGCATATAAATCTTTTACTACTATATTCAGAGAGATACTTATATCCATTTCAATAAATGCACCATTAGTTATCAGAAAAATAATCAAGCTCTGTCCATATCTTGTGAAACATATGTGGATGGATCAAAGTTTCAATTGCAACTACTATCATCATTTTAGTATGGTTGAAAATGTAATGTCCAGAGTTTTTAATATAACCCCAGAAGAAAAAAATAAGCTCAAAGATATAAGATTGCTTCTTTGTAGAAATCATGGGATTTGGCTACTCTTGTCCAATCCATGAATTTTCCTTGTCCATACATTTAAGGCTGCACACACAGATAGAATGAAATATGGTAGAATTCTATCCAGTATTAAAGCAATCTTATTCTTCATAGTTATAGCTTCAGTTATAACTATGAAGAATATATATATAGAATGAAGAAGTTATAGCTTCAAAATCTTTAATTTGTGATAAAATGAAAATGTCCAGCAAATTGAAATAAATATCTTCAATTATGGTGCTCTGTGTGAAGAGCACAACATTCACTTTCAAGGAACTATAAATGTACTGGTGGTTTCCCATTGATTGATGTGATATACAAATATGGCAGTTATGTCAATTAACACATCTATTGGCATGAAATGGCATTCGTTTGTGGGGAAAAAAAATGTATCCTAAGAAGTTTTCATCATCATCAAATTTCTCCAGCATCTAAGTCACAAAATCAACTTGTTATGGTTTTACCTGGGGCTTAATCTCATTCCTAAGTTGAATCTTGTAAAAATGAAGCCATAAATGCTTATATGAAAGAAGTGTTTTAAATTGTAATGTTTAGAATACATGATAGTATTTGATCTTTTGCAAACCATCTTTTAGGACTACTAGCAGAACTGTTCTGTGTGTTTCACCATTTACATTAAACTGCTACAAATGAATTCAATTCTGCATACTATGAGACAAATTGCAGTGTTTATTACAACCCCCATGTACATTAGAGCACTAATTCAGATTGAATAGCTGCATTGAGAAAACTGCAAATGAGTTATTCAACATCAGCTAGTAATAGTAAATAATGATGGGAAAACATATTCTTTAATTCAATTTCAACACAATTATTTCCATAAGTTTTAGATTTCATTTTGTAATAAGGGTGTAAAAAATTCCTGCATATTTTATGACTTTGTATTTTTGAGTTCTCTTTAATTAAATTTAAGTAATGTACTCTTTCTTAATGAGTATCTAAATTGTACACTAGTTTTTTTTTTTTTTTTACTCTAATAGAAATTGGGTATTAAAGAAAAGCCTAATCTAGATGCACAAGAAAAGGTTTCAAAGCAGAATTTTACTCATCCTGTTACACAAGTAGCTACAGAAGAGTTGTCTGTCATGAAGTAAGTTTGTTTTTCTTATAATTTCTGATTATGAATATTTAATTGATATTTTAATACTTTATAATACCAATTTTTTCTAGTAATTGATACATTAAAACATTTTTGAGATTGAAATTGATTTCAGAAAAAAATTCATTTAGTTTATCTGTTAAATTAAATTTAGTTTTGAAGACGTTTGTTTCTTGTTGGGAAGTATGCTTACCATGCCCTTTGGATACTATTTAAATGTCACTTTATACTTCTTATTTCTTTTTATGTAGCAGTACATGAAGAAATATTTATAAAATACTAAGATTTATAAAATAATGAAGATTTAAAAAATATCTTCATCCTACACTTGCCTTTATTGCTTAAAAACAGATGAAATAAATGGTAAGTAAGTATACTTCCCATGACTTTAAAAAGGTTTAAATAGATTAATACTTTCAAAATAAAAATAAATGTCACATGAATTTTTTTAAAATTCTGGGTTGTTACAGAATAGCTCAATATTTAACCTTCTATAAATTTGCCCACCTGAAGATTTTATAACAAAATAGGAGAAATAATTTAAGACATGTTAGGAATGCAAAATAATACCAGTTCATTGCAGTATCCTATCTTTAACATGCCAAGACCTGATTTGAGAATCATAACTCAAATTATGTATAATTTTACCCTGTCTCAAGTTTTTTTTTTATTTTTCTTGTTTAAATTAAGATAATTAAACAGTATAAGAATTAAGATAAAAATAAAATGGTAATTAATCTTTGATACTATTATTACTTTTGGTTTATCAAAATCTTTAAAAGAGAAATGTTCTTTTAAAGTAAATTTTTTTATATTCCAATGTAATTGTATTGAAAAATGTTTCATCTAATTATTTAATCTTTTATATTCATAAAAACATTCTATATCTTAAAATATGCTCTCTGCATCTCATCTAATTGTTCTTACAGAACTTGCATATTCTGTGAAGAGAAGAATGATAAATTTTCTCCTGAAGGATTAGATGACCATTATGATAAAGAATGCCCAATGCTGATTCGTTGTTCCAACTGTAAACAGGTATAGTATTTTTTCGGTTTAGCTTTTGAATTTAAGTATAAATGATGATGTATCATCATATATATGTTAAGAATTTAAATCATAAAAATAATTTTCAAATTTTTGTTTTCAAAACAGGAAATTAACAGCACATTTAGGTGTATTTCTTATAGAAACGTTATTTCCTGAAACACAGCTTTCATATCATTTGCATTTTTAAAATAATAGTTGTTTTGTTTTAGATTGTTGAAATCGCTAGTTTAACTGAGCATCTTCTAGAAGAATGCCAATCAAGAAACCAGTATCAGCAATGTCCTCTGTGCTTGGAAGCAATTCCTTCTCTTAATTTTGATAATCACATCAAAATTAGAATGTGTACAAGTGAGTTTGTATTTATTGTTAAGTGACATGTTTTATTAAAATTTATAACATTTCTCCCCTTATTCTGCAAAATGAAATACTTTTTTATTTATTTAAAGGTAAGATTAAGATAGGTTTTTCCTTAATTAATAATTAAACTAGTTGAAATAAATAATTTTTTGAACATCAATAACCAAAATGTGAATTAGCATTTCTTATCTTCATCTTTTTGCTACCAGGAATCAGTTTTGTAAAAGACAATTTCTCAATAAATTTGGAAGGAAGGATTAAATTATTCAAATTTTTGTATAATTTTACTCTTTATTTTTATAATTATTAAATTCCATTGTATAATGATACAATTATATATCTCATGTCCTTTCGTTCAACATTTCTCGAAAAGCTAGCATTATAATATGCAAATTAAACACTTATATTCATGCTTTAAAAATTTATACGAAGTATTAAAACCACCTTGTGGAATGATAATTTTGATTCATAAAAATGATTGAATTGCTAATTTTTAAAATATTACTTGTTCCAAGAAAAATTATGTGTATTACCATTTCCCCCACCCTGTTTACTTCTTTAAAAAGTCTACATTTATGCTTAAAAATTTTGTACCAAATAAAAAAAAAAACGAGAAAAAAATTATTTTTCTTATTTTGTGAAAATTATTTGCTAAATTAATATATACTCATTGACTTGAGAATAAGATCTTAATTTGTTCCAACCAGCCATTCATTGTGAATAGTCCTCTTGCAGCGAAATGTAAAACCAATCAATGTTTGTTTTGCTGCGAGTAAGTGAAGAACTTGTGTTGATGTAAATATGTTGAGAAATAAATATAAAAAGAGACAAGTGGACTTTATTTTGTGTGCGAAATAAACAAAAGGTCCATCGACATTTGGGTGTGTGTGTGTGAACATAATTAAATAATGCAGGAAAGTATCTGCTGTTGGATAACAAACAAAATACTGAAGTATTGCATCTAAAATGGAACAAATCTTTTGTTATTGCATCCAACTTACTGAATATATATTTATCTTTGGTAACTATTGTGATATTAAAATCCCATCAATTGCAACAGTGCTCTTTGACGATGATTTACGTATGTTCAAATAAGCCTTGGGAATAATTTTTAATGGCTCTGTTTTTTTTTTATGTGATACTTAATTCTTAAATCAGAAAGTTTTAAACTTGTTTAAATTATCAACATTGCATAGTTTGATCTATTATATCTGCAAAATATATTTTTTAATTTCCCCATTAGTGGCAAAATCTAGTAGCGAGGCAAACCACTGTCCATTGTGTCACAAGAATATTGATCCAGGAGAGCAAGGATGGAGAAATCATTTGATGGGCAACAATGGTTGTGCTTTCAATCCCAGACGAAAAGATAAAAAGAACGCAAAGAAATGTAAGTTTCTGAGGTAGAGCCTTTTAAAGATGTCTATTAACTGCAATGATTTGTTTATAACCATAGAAATTCTTCTTGATCAAACCTATTATAATTATTTTTTTTAATTCTTATAAACAGGAATACAATCATTAAATAAATGTTTGACCAGTTTAATCATTAATGACTATGCCTCAGTAAAATAGGAGAAAATAACCATTTGTCCTTGTCATGATGTTTTTGATATTAAGTGAAAGAACAAAACTGAAAGTCATTTTGAAATGCCTGTTTAAAAAAATGAACACATACTTTCTGTTATTAAATGAATTATTAGTAAATTACTATAAATTGCTTATTAAACTTATTCTAGATTATGTGCATATAAAACTTTTAATACTCTTTCAAATTTTAAATGCTGCTTTATTAAAAAGAAATATTCTGAAACTTTTTGTATCACTATCATATATTACAGTAACACTAAATATTTTTAAAAATTATGGTTGCTATTTATATTTTAATATTTTTTATGTAATTAGTTATGTTAAAAAGTAAATTATTTAAATAATTTTACCTTAATTAATAATTTTCAAAATTCAGAGTGAAAACTATTATATCAGTACTATTATTAAATGCTCTCTAATTCTATTTTTACTTTAATATCTAAATTTTGTGTTTCAATTTTGAGAACAGCAACTAAACTGAAACTGCACCCAGTTGTAAAATCAATTTCTAATTACATCATTTTCATAAAAACATTTCATGCTTTTTCATCACTTCAAAAATGCTGCACTAGATTTTTTTAATTTAAATTATTTTCTTTCAATGCATTACTTCATGTATTTGTTTAATATTTCAACAGATCTTTTGAAAAAGAAAGGGAAAAAATGAACATACTCTTTCCAATACAAAAGACAAAATTATGTGAATTAAAGACTATGAATACATTTCTGGTAAAAATAATTATAAATATGCACTCTTATTCCTTTGGTATTTACAAATTAATACTGAATATTGGAATATAATAAGTTCTTCATTTGAAATTATACTGCTGAATATCTGTCACTAGCTTTAACATTTATTTTTAACATCCATTGTGACTTAGATTAAAATTTAATTTATCTTTTTTGTCATTTGAATACAATCTTTGTCTTAAGATAATTGGAAATGTATGAATGTATATGGCACTTTTAATTTTATTAATCATAAATGTAAAATAAAATTATATAGTTAATGCACTAGTGTGTTTCTTTTTAAAACATAATTTTGCAAACCTTGAATCTTTAATTTTTTTAATATTATGATAGAAATTACTCTTTTTTCTTCAACATGAGAAATATCTGGATCTCGTTCATGCTGTTCAAACTTTACATCTGCAAGCAAAATTATCAGATTTTTTTTTCAAACTAATATCTATGGGAGATGATTAACTTCCATTTTTTGACACCACAAAATGTAGATGGTGAAAGATAATTTATTAGCAACCAAGTATATCATGTAAATAATTGTTACAAATGTATATCTGTGATAAAAAAAAAAAAAAGTGTAGGTAGAAAATAGGGAAGATCGCTAGGGAATATTAAGGATGCATCATTTATGTTAATTAAAGACAGGAAACCCTGTGGGAGAGAGGAAATATCACCCTGGCACTTAGAAGTCATAAGCCTCCTGCAAAGCTGATGTTATGAAGAGCTATTCAGAAATGCTTAACATGATTTATTATACATAATAAGATTAAAACTCTATATATCATATTTTCCATAGACAGGCAGGTAGGTAGGTTTTACTTGTGGGCTATATGCAAATCCTTTTTAAACAACATTTAGATCGAAAATTGTGTTGCTGGTTATTCAAATAATTGTAAAAGTTCTCATGATATGCAAATTTGATACAATTATGAATGCTAGTTAAATAAAACAAAGCAGGAACTTTTGTTAGATTTTTGACTGGAGAACGGAGGCAGAAATGATAAAATTATACAAAAATAACTAGGATAAGCTAAAGATAAAAGGGAACTCTCATATTTCAATCAATAATATAAAAAAGAGTTTGTTTCAGTACAATGCACTTAAAAGAATACTGTTGTTTTCTTCTGTGTATAGAATTTGCTTTTGAATTTTAAGAAATTCAGTCATATAGTGAAATGAACTCTTCTGCTATCAAATGCCTTTGTATGATGAGCACCATATAAGAAACACCTGATTATTTTGATATTCAAACTCTACATACTATTCCAATTTTTTTTTTTTTGGAATAATTGCTTTAAAAATACGTATTCAAAACATTAATAAAAAAAAAACAAAGGATGTATCATAGATTCCTTTGAAATCATTTAAGCCTAAGGATATGCATATTTTAATTTGATACCCATTAATTTAAACTAAAGGACTTTAACCCTTCCCCTTCTGTTTTTTTGTTCCATGAAACTCTCTGCCAGTATAATGAAAGCCATTGACACTCCTTTTAGGCATATATATTAAAGTTACAAAAGAAACTAGTTAATAGAAACAAAAGAAAATAGTACAGGGAAAAACTAACACTAAAAACTTATACAATACATGTATTTTCTTGACACATAAAAAATGGTTAGTACATTAAATATGACATTGATATATATTCTTATATTTTAGCCCATTAAATAGTAATGAATAATTTGTATGAAATTACAAAATGACATTAATTCACTTTTTTTTAAATTCAACAATAATGCACTCATAATGTTACATTATAAGAAGCCACTTTAATCTTTGTGCTAAATAATAATACATCAATTCATTTAATGTAAAAGAAATTTTATATCATAAGGACATCAATATGAAGACTATATTAATGCTTCAGTGTTCTTGACAGCATATACTTATAATAGAAGGAAATGCACAATCTAATTACTAAAATAAAGGTAATCTGATTTTTTAAAATCCAACCTTGAAGGCCTTTGTTTTGAACTGTACTAGCTATTAAAAACCCTACTGATAAAATATAAAAGTGAAAAAAAAAAAAATACTTTTGATACTGGAGCTGAAACAGCTGTACTACAGACTTCATTAGAAAATCCGAGGTTTAATTATGCACAATATTCTGCAGACTCATTGTTCAAAATAGTAAATGAACTTTTATCTGAAACTCATAATTCTTTTTCTTTATTCAACGAATATAAGACATGACAAAGTTCTTACAGTATGTCACATTCTTATAAGGGTGCAACATTTACAAAAATATAAAAGCTTTACAATTCTGAATACATTCTTATTAAGCAACTGTTAACATAATTAATTATATATAGATATAAAAATAATGTAAATTTTTATTTACAGTAATTGTTTAGTAGCATACGGAATATGTTTAAAGTCCACAACAAATGTACACAGATTTTTCCTTTTCACCCAAACTTTGCAAAGGAAGTAATTTTAAAACATGCAAAAATTATTTAACTTGGTTTTTAGAAAAAAAAAATTACCTTTTAAATTCTTAAAGAAAAATTAAAAAAAAAAAAAAGTTCATTTTCTATATAATCAATTTCAGTTTAAAATCGTAAAATGAAATACAAGAAAAAGAGCTGCAAAATTCCATTATTTTTAATCCTGTATACCATGTCTTAAAATTTTCGTTTTATCTAAAAATGTGTTGAAATTTCATAAATGCTTAAAAATATTACACAATGTTATGAGAATATTTTATTTATGCATACTTCTTCTGAAGAACTAAGGAAAGAAAAAACAGAATACCCAATGCTTATGCCAAAATTAAGATTTTAAATAACGTTTTTGAGCATTTACATATGAATATATATTAGGAATTAAATTACTTGTCAGGTCAACTAAGAAATCTAGAAAAGATTCTAGTACATTATTTTTTAAGATTTTTTTTTACATAAAAGGATAAAATTAGTTCTACAATATACTTCAAAAAAAAAATTATTTTATAATGCATAAACGATAGAATAAAATATTTATTCTAGATACACACAAAAGATTTCAAAGTCAATTTCAAAAAAGTGATACTGATTTATAAAAAAATGCTTATGTTCAATAAAAAATTGGCAATTTTTTTTTGCATTTCATAGAAAATATTTATAAATAAATAGTTAACACAGAATAAATGCAAAGTTAAAAAGTATTATATTAAAATGCTTTGTGCAGCCATAAACAGAATGGAAGACTTCTTTGACAATTTTAACAACTGTTATCTACAATTATCAATATTTTTGCATTTTATAACTAAATTTACATAAAAAATGAATATTTATTTAAATTATAAAAAAATTACACTCAAAAATATCTTGCTGTTGTAAATTCAAACATTAACACATATTTTCCAAAATCCAAAGATAAATAATTCTCCAACATATTTATATGATAGTCATCCTTTTGATAATGTGGATGTTTTACTTATAAGAAAATTGCTATTAATAAAAAAGTTTTTTGCTCATTATGTTCTCCAAAGATTTTTGAAAACAATCAATTCTTAAAGCATATTTTTTATTCTAAATAAATAATCTTATTGTAAATAGGGAGGTTTTGTCACACTAATTCCATATTCTTTCAAAGATGAAGATAGATCATCCATAGTTAAGACATATTTTTTATCCTGAAACAAATTTGGAAGAAAAAAAATTTAATACATTTTATAATTTTGATAGGTATGAAAGGCATTTAAAAACATTACATTAAAAAAACAATGAAAAAGATTTGTTCCAAAATCCATATCTTCAAATATTTTTAAGTTTTAGAGCCATATTAAGGAATAAAAGAAATTTAAAACAAAAGAAAATCTTTATAAATTGCTCTCTATAGGTGAATAAATTATGGACTAATTAAATATTTATATGGAATTCTAAATTTTTAAACACAAGTTAACATAACACTTTCATAGTGGATAATGGAATTCAGTCTATTGTTTATCTGATTCTACAAAAAGAAAACGAAGATTTTTACTAGATGTATGCTTGCTATTATTCTCAATGTTAAAACTTAATTGTTTTTTGTATCATTGAATAAAACAATAAATCACTGGATAATGTCATATGTATTCTCTAAGAGAGGTTCGATGAGATATAAATGTAGTACTCCACTAAAAATATAAACAGAAGTAAGGTATAAAATAATAAATTTAAACTGTTATGACTAATATATATATTTACAAATAAAAAGCAGCAACGCCACAGAATTACTTAAACGATAAACAAAAAGAGCAAGCATACAAAAATAAATGTGAAGTGGTGGTCACCTCAACATGTGTGATTCACAATTTACTGTGCCTAACAGACTTTTGAGTTAAGAAATTGGGAGAACAGGAAGCATTCGATAAACATATACACATACAGAAATAAATTTAAATTTGAAATAATTATTAAACTCAGTGAAATGATTCACATACATAAAATCAAACACATAGCTCATAAAAGTTAAAAAAAAAAAAAAAACAATCTTTAAAATAAATATTCATGAAAAAAATATCAAAATAAACAGTACTACTTGGAAAAGAACTGACAACACATGGTTAACTTTCTTTAAAGTAACTGAGTCTTAATTTTGTACAATAATTGTAGGTAGATTTTTAAAAAATAAATTTTAGTAAATGGTCATTAAGCAACTTACTTTAGTTGTCTTCTTCATTTGCTCAGCATTTCTCATTTTACATTGTTCTAAAGAATCACTTGCAATATCCGATAAAAATTTTTGAGCTGCAATGGATATGAGTTTGACACTGAAATAAAGGAGAAATAGTTTTAAAATATATTTATACTGATTCTTTATACAAAAATATCTCATATGAATACATAAACATCATGTAAAATAGATTTAGATAGATCTCTAATCCTATTTGGTAAAAAATTAACCCAGATAAAATTCCATGTCCATTAATATCATGATTATGCTATGTTTGAATAACCCCTGCACCATTTAATCAGTTAAATATGTCGTGAAATGTTTATGTAAAAAAATATAATGATCATGCTCTTTAAATTCCTTTTACAGTGGCAATCCCTTATATTTGAAGAAAAAAAAATTTTTTAGACATATAAATTGTATCTGTGAAACAATTGTCACATCCTTTCGAAATATTAAAAAGAAATAATGTAGATTCTTATTTTTCTTGATAACAGGATTCCAGCAGGGAATTCTGCATTACTATTAATTTTTTATTCTTAAACTAGTTATCTTACTTAGAAATTATTTGTTCATTATAATGTTTCACCAAATCCAAACAAATGGGAATATAAGTGTTTTGCAATTGGCCTGTAATTGACTTTCCAATTATAATCAGAGTTAATTTCCAGATTGTATTTGTACAATATTCTTAAATTAGTTGAAGTGATGCTTTTTATTTTTTCCCTTACTAAGCATTCCAGTAGGCAGAAAAAAACGTGTCAAAAAAATTACCAAAAAATAATTCGAGAAGAGCGGAACGATTTTAAAACACTACGATTAATCCTTGAACCGTGATAATGATCTAGGACAAAGGTATTCAACCTTTTACACTTTGGGGAACCCTTTGAGCTTACCATTTTCTTGAAGGAACCCCTTGATCAAAGAGCAGAAAAAATAGGATATCAAAGCTTTAATGCTATTCAAATTTATAAAATTATTTTGGTATCTTTATTTTATTGCAATGCAAACATCTTAAAAAAAGAATGAATGGTAAGGTAGCTAATGAGATTTTTTTTTTTTTTTCTAAAATATATTCTAACAATAGCAACAATATTTTAAATTATAACAAATTAATGAAAAAAAAAATCTAATAACTTGGATGTGATTGTTTTTTATAACAAAGTATTTTTACATCTGGAATAATTGTTGAAATCTGCAACATAATGTCATCTTCAACATCCAGTCTATTTCTGCATTTTATTTATTTTTTGTCGCAGCATACAAAAAGATTTTTCGCATACGTAGGTTGAAACAAATGACATTAGATGTTTCACAATTCTTTTGGCAATTTCAAGATATTCTTTTCTGATGTCAATCCAAAAATGCATAATGTCAGCTTGACTAAGTTTCAATTGAGTGTTGGTCAATATATCAATTTGTTGTTTTCTTTCTTTTGTTGGGAGTTCGGAGGTGTCACAGTCTTGAAAAGGATTTCTGACCCAAGATAATTTCTCTTTCTGATCAGGAAAATAATCAAGAAATGTCTTTAGCAGATCTGATAAATGTTGGATAAAGTAATTCTCCCATTTTTATCGAGATTAACATTACAATCTTCTAAAATATTATGCAAATTATGAAAGCATTCATTATTACCTTTCAAAATGCAATCTGCCCAAAATTTAAATTTTTAAAGAGTGGTGTTAATTTTACTTTTTACCTTGAAAATAGTGATAGTTGTTCCTTTTAGCGATGTGTTGAGCTCATTAAAATAGGTAAAAATATCTGCTAGATACACAACTTTCTAAATCCAAACTTCATCATTTCATTTCTGAGCTAATTGAGAGGTACATGTTCAGATAAGAAAATTCTTATTTCATCTTTTAATTTGCAAAATCTTGTCAACACTTTTCCATGAGATAACCAACGGGCACCCATGTGCAATAATAGTGTTTTCAGTAGACTTCCCACACTTTCACAGAATAAATTGATAAGTTTTGAATTCAATGGTCTTGATTTGATAAAATTTATAAATTTAACACAATCATTGGGTTCTTTAAGCTCCTCTGGCATTTTCTTCACTGCAAGAGCTTGTCGATGGAAACAACGAGTACTCACGAGAGGAATTTTTTTGTTTTATGCGTGCAACTACGCCATTCAATTTTCCAAGCATTGCCTTTGCTCATTCGGCACATACTTGATGACACAAATCCCAAGATATATCATGCTTTTTGAAATATGAATTTACAATAAATAAAATTTCTTACACAGTTGTTCTAGTTCAGAGGTCTCCAAACTTTTCAGTCTGAGGGCCACATTAATTATCAAACAGCAGTTTGATGCCGATTACACACTTGAAATCCAAATAAAAAAGAATCAAAACATAGATGTTGTTTTTAATTATTTATTCAGCATTATATTTTTCAGTTATTATTTTATAACACATTGATAAGAGACTGTTTCAAAACCCATTTGAGTGAGTAAAGATTATTGGCACAAGAGCTAGATTTGGCCATGCTGTGCCAAACAAGATTTAACTGTGGTCTAGATGTGAAAATATTGAGGAAAAAAAAAGACGAATTGGTTGACAAGGAGGGTTGAAAATAGAGAAGGATCGCCAAGGTAACCCAGGGATGCATCACTCATGTTTACCAAAGACAGTAAATCCCATTAGGAAGAAAAAGATCACCATGGTACCTCGGGGTCATGATGCCCGTACTTACCAAATGAAGCAAAACCCAATTGAAGCAGATGTTTCCAGTTAACCAGATGAACTGCAGCTGGAAGACATTGAGTTGCAAGCAAATGACCTCCTTAGGTACAAATTCAAAGAAGGACTGGTGGGTTTTTAAGAATTATTTCACAAGGAAGACTTTCTTAAGGTCAAAACTTTTGCATCAAGGTACCTTTCAATCTTCGGAACAACATACTTGTGTGAGCAAACATTTTCAAGAATGAAATACATAAAGAATAATTTAAGAACAAACTTGTCTGATGATAATCTAATGTCACTATTGATGTTAGGGACTTCAAAGCTAAAACCAGAAATGTCTACTATTTTCGCATCAAGGAAATAATCTTACCATTCCCACTAATACAGGTGTCCGCATGTATCACTTCTTCTGCCTTTGAATCCAAGTAAAAAAACCGCTCCTGAAATTGCAGCTGGAGGTCTTTGATGATCTCGTATGCAAATGAGCGTGGAACTCAGCTGTTGCTTCAGTCATAAAGACCTAACACTTATCAAAGTGCATTAAGTTTTTGGCCAGTCATTGTTTCAAAAACAAGACAAGTTTAGATCTGAAGGCCCTTAGGTAGGTTATGTATCAGAAACTAGATTTTTCTCTCCTAGTAGGTTTAGGTTAAGAAAATTTAAATGACTAGTTATGTCTGCAGCAAAGGCCAACTTCCATATCCACTCTTCATCAGACAGTAATAATTGTGGCTAGCCTTTACTTTCCAGGAAGTCACCTATTTCTTTTCTTAATTTCTGTGCTCACAACTTAGCCATCTTACTGCTGTGTAATATGGTAAATCTTATGATTCTGTGCCTGTATCTTTCAACATGTCTCTGAATTGTCTATGATTGAATCTATGTTACCTTATCAAATTCACCATCTTCACCACAGGATTCAATATAATGCTATTATCCACATATTTAGCACACAAAGCTTGCTGGTGAATAATACATTGCAGGAACATTGGCTGTGAAATATTTTTCTCATTACACATCTGATACAATTGTCCAAACAAATCTCCTTTATGCCATTCATATTCTTTCCTCCATCAACAGTCAAGCAAATGAGGTTCATCCAGTCCAAGTTATAACTAGTAAATGTTTTGTTTTTTTTTTTTCAATTCAAATGAATATATCTTCTCCGGTAACAGTGCTATGCTAGTATGTAGGGTAGCCAGCTCGTATTATTTTCACATCTTCATTCACACCTCTAATGAACACAAGTAGTTGAGATATGGAACAGCTGTCCAGGATTTCAACCACTGCAATTGAAAAATGACAGAACTTGCTTGCATATATCGCTATTTGAGTTACAATGTTTTCTGCCATATCTGCATCATGGCAGACATCAGTATTTGCTACCTTTGGGTGAGTGTAGACAGCGTGCACATACGTAAACAGTTCATTTTAAAATTGCTTCGACTTTTCTGGGCAAAGTTCCTTAGTCACCTCCAATAAATGTTACTTCACCATCTGTAAATGGTTTGCCACTTTTAGTCAGGCATAGGCAACTTTATAACTGGCCTTAGTAAAGGATTCATTTTCATTTGAGGATTTACTGAACAATGTCCTCTGAGATGCAAGTTGATTTTTTAATTTAGAAAATTTTTTGGCACGGATTTTACCCAGCAACTGTGAATATTTCTCCTGGTGTTTGCTTCGATAATGATGGCGCAGATTGTATTTTTTCATCACAGCCAAGGTTTCGTCAAGGCCAACACTCATTGTCCATTTTTCTCTTCTTTTCTCGGCCATATTTGAGCAGTAAAATAAAGTGACTTCAACATGAATAAATAATAATAAAACTGAAACAATCTTGCACAGAAAACTTGAGTGTGCAAACTAATTTCTTAGCAATTATAGCTTCAAATGATCGAAAAAAGTTTTAAAAATTTAATTATTTCTTAACCCATTTTATCTCAATTTGTTAGTTTTGTTCAAATTTGAGTATAATCATATTTTTTTAAGGTTAATTAAACCTAAAACTAAAAATAGCTAAATTTTAAAAAAAAATTCATATTTTATCTAAGAAATCTGACCGTCTTCTAAATAGGACACTAGGATAAAGGGGATGAAATTTCCACTGACATGTTTTAGTGTCCTCTTATAAGTGATAAGCAATATCCGAGTACAAAGTTTTACATTACATATTCAAATAATACTTTCTTATTTAACAAGAGAGTTCAGTTTTCAGTTGAATTTGACTCTTATTTAGGTGGAAAGGCTAAAATCAAGCCTGAAAAAGTGTTTTATCACATTTCCTACAGGTTTGTTTTGTGTTTTCCTTTGCACCCTTTTTTTGACAACGACACTGTTTTCCTCTCTTTAGTAGGAAATGAGCACCATTATCTTTATAGACGTCTGCTTTTGCACAAGAAGGTATAGAAGAGATTCTGAATCTATCTCTTGTTCTGATCACAATCTTTGGGAGATAAACTGTTGTTATAGCTCTTCAGAACCCCTTCAAGTTTAGGGCATCACTTTTGTTGACAGCTTTATGCATTTTTAATGCATTTATAATTGTCATGCCCAGAGAGCGAATGAAAAGAGGCCAGTACCATTTTTTTCCTCAAATTTTAACTGCATTTAGTCCAGCCAACCAGTCACGGCAATCTACACCGGCCATATGTTTATTGAAAGAATGTATCAAATTAGGCATCATCACGTTAACTCTATCTTTGTGTCCTTTTACTCATCTCTTTACATGAAAGAATGGCTCTAAAGTGCTGAAATTATCATGGGAAGCCGAAGTAATGGTTACTATGCTGTCAGTCCAAGTTACTGCAAATGCTGTTGCACCGTACAAGCGGATACTGGGCGTGCTGCAAACATGCCCATTTCTTGACTAATGATCCGTGATGTGTTTGTACAATTTTGCAGGGCCGAACTAATAATATGTCTGTCCTCTCGAGCGTTATTCTTGAGAGGGTGTGGAGATCCTGCATGCCATTTAGTATGACTCTCAGCAACCCATTGATTCCATATTCACATGACAGTGGTTGGATTTTGACCAATGAGATGGGCAATATCACGAAATGATAATACATATTCTGGATAGGCAACGATTCTACCTCTATCGAATTCCAACACTAAGCAGTTCTTCGGATTCAAGGCATGATACGATAATCTGAGCAAACTCCTTTACCTTACAACACACTTTCCGAATGAGAAATTCTTTACACTACTTTTCTTTCATGCAGAACTTCAGATGACATTTCTCCCACCTGCATCGTCTAAATGTACTGAAATACTAATCATTTGCATATTCTAAGCTCTTCTTCCTTTCATGTGATTTTGACATTCATCAGATCACTCCTTCCTGGTGTTGTAATTTCAATGGCTATCCATGTATAAAATGTAACTAAACGATTCGAAATATTCTCTGTCAGTTTCATTATAATCTGAGCATCAAGACGGGTATCATTTCCTGTATCAAATTCTTTACCGCAGTAGAGAGAAAAGAAATTAACAATATCTTTCACTTATGAGCCCAAAGTTTATACTCAAAATGTATTGGCTTGCCTCGGATAAACTGTTTTAGACTATTCTTACCGTAATATATGATAATCATCTCATCAATGCTTAGATTTGCTGAGAAGTGTCCAAAGTTCATAAAATTATTATTGATTATGCCAAACAAAGATATTACTTTGAAGGATCAATCCTGGGCATGCTGACTAACAGTTCCATTGTCCACAAAGCGTAAATAAGATTTCAACCTTTGGAAGTGATTTTGTAACATGGCATTTTTTGCCAGGGTAATGTCAAGGTCTTCAGCTTCTGACCAGTAATCAAGTTCACAGGTATTTGAATGATAACCAGTTAGAAGCAAAAATACTTCAAAAACATATAATACATTAACAAGGGTCAGGAAATTATGTTCGTTTTCTACATCTGTTGCATACTGCAGTTTCTTTTTCTATTGGATCGTTAGCTTCATTGGAATAAAACTATTCAAAAAGTTCTGATGGAGTTTTATCTTTAAACAAAATTTCCACCTGCGTAAACAAATCACTTGCATTTTATTCAGCCTGTAGTTCACATATTATAGATTGTGGCGATTTAGTCTTTACCCAAGATGATCGATGTCCTTTAATTTTTTTCCCTTCACTTTATTATCAAAACACTAGAGCTTGTAGATGGTTCAGGTTGGAAACTGTGTTCATTCTATCCTCCATAGACCCAGAAATGTCATTTACAATAATCACACCAATATTTACATCATTGTCATCCCTTCAACTTCGTCAGTTAGTTCTCTGGCATCTGGTGGTAACACAGCAATTTCAACATCACTCTTATCTGAATCTAAACTATTAAATAATTCCAATGCATCCTCTAACTTTAGAAACCTTTGCATTGACGTAATTCAGCAGGGGTAAAAAACTAGGAGGAGTATTTTTTTATTCTTAGTTATAAGGAGAGAAATAATGTGTCAATTGAATGCTTATCATCCCACAGTCCTATTTAGAGGGCAGTTAAAAAATAATATGCTTAAAATTTATCTAACAACAATAAGGTTTTAATTAACCACTAGGATGATGAGGAAAGAGTAATATCAAATAAAAAAATGCCCAGCCAAGTGTCCAAAAGTAAAGTGATAATGAATTCTGCAACTGCCAAGAGAAGATACAAGCCACACCCTTTAATGCGAAGAATAAACAGTTTCCAGACAGGGGAGGAAGGAGGGAGACACATACCTCATGCAAGCAGAAGCTTATACATTACCTCTACATGTTACAATATTCACATCGAACGAATATGGATCTTCACATGATATTTTTCAGCTATCCTTTAAATAGGACAGTGGAATAAAATGGGTTTTAAGTTAAACTTACCTGAATATATAGTCAACAAATATATCCACTTACGGTAAAAAAATTGTTCCTTTTAATGATTCCTCTTCAAAATATTCTTGTTCAAAGTAACAACATTCTCAATATTTTATACACACTGGTAAGTAATTAGGTGAAAGAAATAATCACTAAATAAAATAGAGTGCAACATCTTTCGCAATTAGATGCTGACTGACCTCCTCGTCGCTTCAGTCAACTGCAACTGGCAAACTGTGATCAAAATAATCAAGTCTTGAAAAAGTAGGAAACCATTTAAATACTCTGCACTAGATGGTGTTATATCATCTCATTGAATGTGAATAGAAGTAGAAAAAGTAAGCAGATAATAAAGTTTTTTAAATGTAGTGATCGGTTGGAAAACATAAACTACTGTGCGCCTCTAGTTTCATTCGGTGAAAAGGTAACGTCCACGTAAGATGTTGCTGTTCTTGGTAGGATACACGTAGATTTTCGTAAATTCTCTCTCCATTCATTAAAAGGTCTCCACTAGTTGGATGAAAGGGTCTGGGGGGCATAGTTGGGAGACCCCTGTTCTAGTTGTTAGACTTTTGTAAATTAGCAATATTCTTGAGCAGTGGTTCCATGTACGTATCTAACAATAACAAGCAAGATTGATAAACCAGCTATATCTGTAGTTTCGTCAAGATGAATTGTAAATCCATATTCAGAAGCTTTCAAACGTCTTATGAGCTCATTTTCACAAAAATTAGACATGTTATGGTAAAAGTGATTAATCTAGTGATTATGTATAATTATCGGTGATTATTCATAATCACCACTAAACTTGTGATATAAATGTGATAAATTATTTAATATTTATCATATTTACCGGTAAGTTTATAAAATCTCCAACTCGTAATGGGGAATGTAATAAATTCAGATTATTTTGTAGAGTAACGATATCTTAATTTGAAAAAATAAATATTTTAAAATAACATTAAAAATTTCATTCTTAAGAATTAGAAGAACGTCATGATGACTTACATAAAAACATTACAATAATATTTCAATTTAAAAATTTTAATAAAAGTAGCCCTTTTGTACTTTACTTTCAGATTAAATAATAACATAAGTTATATAATAAATGTCGTGAAAGGTATTGAAAAATACAAAATGATCAAAATTACTGAAAATAAAATAAAGCCTAGCTTATTAGTTCAGTAAATACTTTATTTTTATCTAAACAGAACAGTACTATGAATTAAATAATACCTAGTATTTCTAGATAATTTTTGTTTTGTCAAATAAAAGTCCTGAATAAAGAAAATAATTTAGATTATTAGAAATTATACAAAACTGTTCCATATCAAAAAGAAACTAAACCGATATTCTAAAATCTGACATCAACAGCATGCATCACAAATTTTGGAAAATTTATGGACTTTTATTACATTCTCCATTACAATTGAAATTGTAAACCAGTAAATGTGATAAATATTCAATAATTCATCACATTTATCAAGTTTAGTGGTGATTATGAATAATCACCAGTAATTATACATAATCAATTTATTATACATTTACCATAACAGACATATTTTTAACATGCTTTGAAATTGTAGTATCCAATAGGGGTACACAATTAATTTAGCATGTTTTTCCTCGATCATAGAATATTTTTAACATGCTTTGAAATTGTAGTATCCAATAGGGGTACACAATTAATTTAGCATGTTTTTCCCCGATCATAGAAGTAACTACATCTTTTAACATGGTTTAATTAAGCTTTCTGCAATCGTATGAGCTTCATCCTGTTGAGTTATATGATAGCTGACACGATATGATGCTTCCATAGCATTATCATGTTTAACAAAGTTCTCAAAGGTCATTTTTCTATTTTTCAAGTTATTACATTTTCTTTTAAAATACTCAACATTTTTATAATGTAAAGTTGGATTACTCGTTTCTAAATGTATTTTCAATTTTGAGGGATTTAAACTGCTGTTACGCATCACATGTTCCCGTTCAATGCATAATCCTTTTGGTTCATTTTCATCACCAATGCAGGTAAAACCAAATTTTAAATATTACTTATTATACTTTTGCTTTTTAAGAATGGGTAAATTTGAATCGCCTGATAACTTTTTGATTCTAACATCCGATTCATAATCACCAGTAGTAGCGAAACCATTTTCTGAATACCTTGTATGAAACTTACCACATATCCATTATTGCTAGGGTAGTATCAATTGCAAGTAAGCAATAAGAGTTATCAATTATGATATAAAATCTCATTTGTACGCTTGTGCGTGAATGTATTTAACCTTCCAAGCATTTTACTTTTTTTGTGTAAAGCGATGCCTAAAATGATCTCTTTAAGCACAGCTACCGGCCACTTTTTTCTTATTCCACAAATTCGAAAAAGTAGAATTAGTCTATTCCTTCTCCCTTTTAAGATGTGGGTGGTCGACGACAACTTACGGAGGGGACAATTTTATTATTCATTTTAATATCTTTGTCTCTCATTCACAGCAATTGCGTGGCCTTAGGCAAATCTTGTATGAAGGGCTGTTACTTCGTTTGAGGTTCAGATCATGCCCAGATGCCCACCAATCCATTAAGTTTTAGTAAAATTACAAAAAAAAGGAGCCTAAAAATTATTCATTAGTAATAAGTTAAGAGTTTAAAATGTTTTTAATGTTGGGTTATTTTTTTTTTTTTTTTTTTTTTTTTTTTAAATCTCATGAAATAATCATTATTTTAAAAACTAAAAGAATTGATTACAATACGAAAAAAGAAAAAAAAACACAGAATATATTCATTGCTTTCACATATTTTTTTTAAAATTAAGCAGATATTTTACATATATTTATTTTAGCGATATTTCTAGAGATTTATAGATATTTTACAAAAACTTAATTCCATTTGATAATTTTTATGAGAAGGAAAAAAATGTGAGTTAACCAAGCAAAGAAGACACAGAAAAAGTGATTTGTCCAAATGAATAAAATAACAGATTCCCAACCCCCAACCCCAATTTGTTAAGGTTCCAAATTAATATCATATCAAAAATGAGCATATGATCTATTTTCTTCTTTGAAGTGGCTTTTTGTTTCCTTTAAATATATGTTTATAGCACAAACACTGCATCAAAGAATGTATTTAATCCAAATCCAATAAAATCTCAAACCAAGCTGACACAGATACTTACTAAGACCTAGTGCCCAAATTGATGGCAACTAAAAAAATTCTTACCCTCACCCTTTTGAGTGAATGTCTCGATGGAAAATGCCTCAACCCTAAGGGAAAGAGCAGGGTTCTCTAATGAGCAATAAAATGTCCTGTCAATGTTCATTGTGTTGCCACAACCCACCCCAATTATCTATCAGGATGTCAAACCTTTAAAGGAGGGGGGAGAGAGAGAGAATTTGGAAAAAATACATCTAAAACGAATACATCTAATTGAAATGTCTTCGGTGAGTTTACAGCTATGCAGAATTATACGTTTGGTCATTTTATAACTCTCAAAAACGTGTAACGCTGAAAGGGTTCCCTAAAGTGTTGAATAGCCTTGACCTTAGCCAAAGAACGGTGGCCAATATGTGACCTAATGCATCTTGATTAATGAATTTGAAGTATGTAATTTTATTTTATCCATAAAATATTTATTTATACTTATATTTAAAAGCAAACTTTCTAATATTTTGGTGCTTTGATAATGCAAATAGTGATCCCTTGCAGAACCCCTGTCAAAGTTCCAGGAAACCCAGTTTGAAGATCTTTGGTCTAGAATTTCTACATAAGGAATTTGAATCATTTTTATGTAAACCAAGATTTAAAGGCAGAATGCACTCCCAAACAAAATGAAGTCATAGAACGCTATAATTATACTGCATTAATGTATTATTAAAAACTAGTGAATTACATGACAAATTTTGTTATTCATTGTTTGGAACAGCATATATCAATGTAAACAAGAAGTAATACTTTTTGAGCTTTATGGTGGAAGAATACCATCAGTTAAACAGTTTATCAGTTAAGTTTTTGAAATTCAAGCTTATTTGGATAATACCAAGCAAATGAGAAGGAAACCAGATATGAGTGCAAAGAAAAAATATTATGATTCATTAATCTTAAGAGCTTGATATCAAATCTGGCTTTTTCAGGAACTTAAAAGAATATGATCTATTAATGTGTAATTTGATTTTTTAAAGTAAACTAGCAAAGTGGAAGTGAACAGGAAACCTAACCTAAGATATATGTATCTGATCAATTTGAAATGGATTTGGATCCTGAGGATAGTGTAGAAGGAGAACCAGAAAAACACACCAACAAGTAACAGAAATGATAAACTGGAATCTGGTTCAGAGAGGTTTATTAATACAAATGAAACCCCTTTTGATTCAGATAAAATAATGGATAAAGCAGGCAATACCCAGCAAGGACAAATCAAGGATCAATATCTACTATAAAATTCAAGGTTTAAAAGTAAGATTACTTTCCAAGAATGTTGAAAACTATTGTAAAGCTCATAATATAGTCTATACCAAAAACTCCTATAAATTTAGTGGAAAGAATACTTAGAATATTTATTTAAGAATTGTTGAATCACCAGAATCTAATTTACATATTAAATTATAACTACAAAATGAAAAAATTGCTAATAATTTTAATGATGCATTACGAATTCCACAAAATCAATGGTTTCAGGTTATAAATAAACATCATGTGTGGGACATAGTACCTAAACCAAATAAATGCAAAATAATGGGTTTACACTTTAAAATATAAGAAAAGGAACAACAGTCAAAGCTGCATTAGTTGAGTTTGGATTCAATCAAAAGTGTTCATTATGATTAAATATATAGTTCTGTCGAAAATTTTCCTATTAAAATGTGTTTTTCTATTTTGGTATACAAATTGAATTGGTAGCATTGTCAATTAGGACATTAAAAGCTATTTATGGATTTAGTTTAATTTTTAGTTTTTTATTAACGTCGCACTAGGAGCAACATGAGGGCTATTGGCGACAGATCTCGTAATTTTGAACCACGGTCAAGTGACGAGGACGACACCTGAGCTGGCACCCCCTCCCCTAACACCCACACCACGCCAACAGGAGGACTTTGGGCCCCGAACAGATTTAATGTGCATCAGCTCCGGCTACACGGCAGGTCTTTGGCGGCCAAGGATCGAACCCACGACTGAACGAAAACTGCCAGCCACGATCTTGGCCACTAGGCTGCCGCGGCCCTAAGCTATTTATGGAATGTACCAATCAAGGAGAGAGATGTTCTTCAGGAAATACATATTATTCTAGAACTGAATTTTAAAATTTTACAAAGGATCAATTGTGTGTATGTATTTAATAATTATTTTATTACTTTATGTCTTTTGATGATATTGTTTTATTTGCAAAGGCTGATAATAAAATATTGTATGAAATTAAACACTTTAAATAAAATTTGAACTCAAAGTCCTAAAGAGAAGTAAAACTAGAAAATTTCGTTTTGAATTTGAAGGAAAAGGTAATCTTTATTTCCACCAGTCTCGATACATTTAATATGGATGTGAAAATTTCAAAAAATTCAATAACCTCTCTTTCCATAACCATAGGAACTGTTTTTTTTTAAACTGAAAAGTCCAAATTCAAATGAAGAAGTGCATTAAGCGCAAAGCTACCATGTAGAAGCTTATTAGGGTTTTTATCTTTTATAAGCATCCAAACAAGGCAAGACATTCACTATGCAGAAAATATAATCTCAGTTCCGATCTAAAACAGGTTTACAACACTGGCACAATATATTGAAGCTATTGGGACATGTCCGACAAACTTATTCTTATAAACTGGACTTGTCAAAATATCAGATTTTTATGTCATTTGTTACAATGATGCAAGTTTTGCTTTAACAGGGATGATAGAATTTCAATGGGAGGACTGATAATTTGCCAATACTATGACATACATTTAAGCAGAAATATATCAGCCTGTCAACTATGGAAGCCAAATACATATCATTAAGAGAAACAGTTGAAGAATCAGTCGGGGGATACGAATATTAGACAAATTTAAAGTTCTAATAAATTAAATGCAAATTTTAAAAATATATTATATTGTGATAATCAGGCAGAAATCAATTTTCAAAAGTCCACTCGAAAATTCAAGAACAAAACATATTGATATTATATATCATTTTCTAAGAAATCTTATAAATGAAGCTTTATTCAAATTGAGATATATTAATACAAAAGAAAAATTTCTGCACACTTCTTTACCAAGCTTCTGCAAAAATTTATTTACAGAATTTTACAAATAAAATTTTCTAATATTTATAGCAATGATGATGTTTCAATATTAAAATATGATTCAAACCTAATTTGGTTTGAATAAAGTTTTAATGATTTTTGGCAAGCTTAACTATAAAATATAACCTCTCTTTTTATGTCCAGTTGATTTTCAGGAATCCAGGATAAATTTTTGTTGATGTTGTTGCATCCTTTGTTATGATCTTCTCAAAGGAATACAAAAACAGTCTTTCGAACCATCTTGGGAGAGCAACAAATGTATCAATTCTGCCAGAGTACACTGGTTAAATGGTAGGTCAGGGGTTAACAACTGGAGATACAAGATATTATCCACACAGATTATTATAAAAAAAAATTTGAATTCCCTTTCTTGTAAATATTACTATTTGCCCAACCTTGATTTCTGTTATTTAGCTGTACAGTTTTTATAAAGAGGAAGTATACATAATATAAATTGTTAAAATATATTTATCATTAATTTTGTAATATTAAACTCATTTGTGAGAGGTGGACCATTGTTAAGAAAATATGCAATATCTTAATCATCATTCAGTTTTTATCTCACAAAACCTACATATCAAACAAGAAAACCTGCATATCATGATGTAAACAGATCTAATTACTTCACTTACTTCATATCGATGTAATGACATCACACATCATTTTATTAGAAATATAGAAAAAATTATTTCATGCAATATATTTCAGAAGTTATTTGCAAATGATGTGTCAGCTGTATTATTAATGGGCAAGTCATCAATATTATGTAAATTCTTACAAGTATATAAATGCTACAAGATGTTGCAAATTATTCCAATTTCAGACCTTCTGACTTCTAATTCATAATTTTTAAGATAAAATTCAGACTAGTCAAGTTATCAGTCATATTTTCAAATATAAATAAATACTCAAAATTTTAATACATTTCATCGTTCTTTTTTAGTATAATGCAACATTAGGTTTTCACATTAATATTATGGCTACAAAATTCCATACTAATAATAGACAAATACTCATAGTGCTTAGTTTTTTTAGAATCCTTTTCATTAAGTCACACATTATGGTCCTTCTGATCCTTGAGTAAACAGTGCTCTATAAAAGTAAGAGTTTCTGTTTTCAAGCAGAAAAAAATATTTCAAAGAAAATAGGTATTTCAAAATATCTCCCAAATAAATGATTAAAATTGAACAGGTGTTTAACTGCAGTATAGTGATGAGGTATAATTCACATTTGTGTACATAACCATAAAAATGTGAATGGTACTCATAAAAGTAATAACTGACCAATGGAGAATTCCTTTCTGGCTTATTTGGCTAGAATGATGTCTGGAGACTCGTGGATAGGCAATTCAAACCTGTCCAAAACAGCAGTTACCAACAGATGAAGAACAAAATATGACGAAACAAGTGTGAAATATGTTTAGATATTTCCAATTATAGATGCTTTTTTAGTTACATAAAAACGTTCATACATAATTTTTTAAATATATATTAAGACTCCCATCTACTGCCCCTTTGATTTTGTTAATGTAATGTTAATCTTATGGAATTTCAACTACCGTTCTTGAATCATTATTCTTATCTATTTGAATGGATTTGAAAGAGTAAAAAATAATGAAGGTTTCTGAGGAATTACATTTTCCCTCTAATTTTTGAAAATATTTTTTAAGAGACCACAAACAAATTATTAAAACAAGAGTAATAATATTTTGAAAAATCGTAGGAAAATTATAATTCTGCGGAAAGCTTCATTATTTTTTGCTCTTTCGATTGCACTTTTTTACATACAAATAAATTAAATAGTAAAGATTTGAGAATGGTAGTAGTTCCAGAGAATAGAAAAATTATGTTCAAGAAATCAAAATAGCTGGTAGACAGGAGCTTACAGGAAATATGTAATTACATTAATATATATATTAATCTTTTGAATTATAAAAAAATAAGGAAAAAAATTTACACTTTTGAATCAGTTGAGGAGATCCCAGCTGAGCGCACATAATAAGCAGCTACAGGATCTGGTATCTGAAAATTTGAAATAGAATGTAAGTACACCAAGTAAACAATGTGAGAAAATTTATTCTTTTGAAACATAAAAGGAGATTTTTTAGTTATATATAAAAAAATTTAGCTATTGTTAAATAATGTATAAATATTACTTAAAATTATCTGAAAAACATATTTATATTGATTCAGTCACAACTTTATTCATTATACCCTGAAAGCTTTTTTTAACCTCACAATATCAGAATATTGAAAGGAACGACGATTTTCAGTAATGATTCCTAATATAATATATTTTTCAATTTCTTATTATTATTAAAGGGAAGCAAAATTATATTCAATAAGAAATTAAATAGCAATAAGCTAATATATGTAAATTCGAGAAAACAGTACCAAAATATTTAAAAAAAAAAAAGATTTCACAAGTATCTCAAGAATATTATGTACAAAATAAAATGTAAAAAAGAGAAATTTAAAGGATATATTTTTACACAACATGTCACTTAAGAATAAAAAGTTTACATTTTTTTAATTCATATTTTCAAAATAATTTATATACAATGCTATCAATCACAAATGCAACTTTAATAAATCAAGAATTGATTTTTAAATAACCAAAATGACATGGTAATTTGCTTATATTCATATTTATAGCCTTGAAAACTCTATTTTCTTTATTCATAAATTAAATGCAAAAAAAAGGGGGGGCTTTTGGTTGAAGTGAAATACTGGATGCCTCTTAGCAATCGGCTACTTTTAGGTGTGATAATGATTTCAATCTGGCAAATTTTGTTTTGGTTTGGTAGCTTCTATTTTGAGAAGTTTCTGCAAAGGTCATGCATTTTCCTTCTTGATTGCTATATTAGTTAAAAGCAGCAGACGATTTTAGAAAAACAGTAGCAGATATAATATTAACCTGTAGAACTCGGCGGTACATATGTCGTACCAAAATTTTTTTTTGCTCTCGCTTCGGCTCCGGTACTACTGTTGTACCAAGCTATCTAGAGAGAGTTCTTTCCCCCTTTTTTTTCACCAAACCCTTTTACGACTTTCCTTGTCCTCTTTTACGATTTTGCTTCTATTGTCCGCTATTGGGTGGGGACATTTTTCGCCAACGTTATCAGTTGTTCACAAATTCCTTATCATTGGCGACATTTAGGAACAACCAGTTTCGAAAGAATACTTTATTCAATGAATTAACGTTGTCTATGAACGCTAGATATTTCTTTTCCCTTTTTTTATTCTTCGGTTTTTTAAAATGCCTCGAAAATTTCTCACAGAAATAGAGATTAAGAATTTAATGAGAGATTTAGATGAAGAAAATTTTGATGATAGTGATTCAGATATGGGAGATGAATTAGAAAACAGTATTTTTGAAGATAACGAGATTGATTTAGATGTATCAACTAATTTTGAGGAGACAGTAGATAACTCATTTTCATGGAAAGAGGTAGAAGGTTCGGAAACGATAAATGCATTACCATTTTTAGGTAAAGTTGGATTAAAGGTTGATACCAGGAATGACAAAAATGAAAATGATTTTTTTAAACTGATGTTTACAGATGAAATTTTATCAATTCTAGTTGATGAAACTAATAGGTATGCATTTGATGTACTTAATCTTTATGGAGAAACATCTGAGAAAAGAAAACACGCACTTTCGTGGAAGCCAACTGATAAAAATGAAATTTTAAAATTTCTTGGTTTAATTTTACTGATGGGACACATCGAAAAAGATAGCATACAGGATTATTGGTCAACTAATAATCTGATAGAAACTCCATTTTTCAGAGAAGTTATGCCCCGTGATCGTTTCCTAATGATTTTAAAATTTTTACACTTTTCTGATAATAGTTTAAAAGAAAGCAAAGATTCTCCAACTTACGATAGATTATGGAAAATAAGAAAAATTTTTGACTGTTTTAACAGAACATTTAAAGAAGTGTATGATCCCACAGAAAATGTATCTTTGGATGAAGTTATAATTAAATTTAAAGGAAAAGTATTTTTTAAACAATACATTCCAAAAAAACGTAAACAGTGGGGATTGAAAATGTATAAAATTGCAGATGCTACTGGTTATACTTATGATATGAGAGTATATCTAGGTAAAGATAAAAAAGAAAATCTTTCAACATCTGCATCCTACAATGTAGTATATACAATGACAGAGTGTATAAAAGATAAAGGCCATAAAATCTTTATGGATAATTTCTTTTCCTCGCCAGAACTTTTTCGTGACCTTTTAAAAGAAAAAAAGATTAACTCCTGTGGAACTGTTCGATCTAACAGAAAACATTTTCCAAAAGATCTGGCTCCTCCTAAAATGAAACAAGGCGATACTGCCGTGAAATTTTGCAGTGGAATGACAGCTTTGTGTTGGAAGGATAAGAGGCAAGTGTATATGCTGACCAATATGCACAGCCCAAAAAATGAATTAATAATTGAAGAACGAAAAAGATATAAAAGGAAAATTGACGGTGACATTACAGAAAGTGAAAAAGAAAAATTAACTACTACCAAGCCAAAAATTGTGGCAGATTACAATAAACACATGGGATATGTTGATTTGGGAGATCGCATGGCATCCACCTACACATTTGCTAGACGAACTAGGAAATGGACAAAAAAATTATTCTTTAGCGTCATTGACATTGCTATTTTGAATTCGTTTCTTATATTTAAATCATGCCAAACTTCGTCAAAATTTAGTTTAAGAGAGTTTCGAATGAATTTAATAGCATCTCTGATAGGAAAAATTAATCCTAAAAATATAGAACCTTCAGCAATAAAAAAATTAAAGATAAATGATAATAAATTTTCTCATTGGCCAATTGACGAAAAGAAAAGAAGAAGGTGCGCATATTGTGCGAAAAAGAATATACAAAAGAGAACTACTATTATCTGTAAGGCATGCAATGTGGCTCTTTGTATTGACCAGAACTGTTTCGAAGAATACCACACAATTTATTTAAAAATCTCTTAACACATAAACCAATAAAAAACAAAAGACCTGAATAAAAAAAAATAAACTGATACATTTTTAATAAAAATAAAGGGTAAAACAAACAAAAAAAGGCTCTTTTAAGAGCCAAAAATTTTAAAAAGTAGAACTCACTTTCTTATATTTTTAAAACAAATGTTTCAAAAGCATTGCTTACAAGAACTTTTTTCAATTTAAGATATAAATTTCTTTTAGAAACAAACAAAAATCAATATTAAAAAAACTAAAAAAAAAAAAAAAAAAATTAATACATTTTTTTCCTTTAAGATTAAAGATTTATAAGAAGATTTGATATAAAAAAAAAACTGTTACAAATTATTTTCATTGAAATATATGAATGAATTGAAAGTTTTTCTTTTACTTGTTGTACTTAAGATTTACTCAGTAGCTTTGAAACGTATTCAATTAAGCTGACAATTATTTTTTAAATTTCACTTGATAACATTTAAACACAAAAGGTAGCCAAGTATTGATTTCGCAAACCCTTAGCCAGGGTTGAGTCATGAGTTCGAGTCCCGTTCAATTGAAAACCGGCTGTGAAATCTGTCGAGATTCTAAGTCATTATGTGGTGTGGTGTGGAAGTTTAGTGAGTGAGTGCTGCCCTATTGCTTGACCGAGGTTGAAATTTACGAAGTCCATCACCATTTGCCTTCCTATTGCTTTGGAATGCGATGTTACTATAAAATCAAATAAAATTGATTACAAAATATTCGGTGTACATTGATTTTTTTTGTGCATTAAAAGGGCGTAAATATAAAAAGTAAAATCATATTGTTCTTAAAGTTTTTCCTTCTTTTACATATTTCGTCGAACAATTTTGAAAACATGATGCATTATTTTTAATTACATGGTTTCAATATGGTAGTTAAATGTGTAAGTTGCAATAATGAGAACATAGTATATATATATATATATATATAATTATTACAAGGAGTTTATCATTGAACTATCGTACTCTCAGAGAGTGTAATCATGTGATTACAGAAGCTTTTAATTTAATATTGTTTGAACGTACTTGCTTCTAGAAAATATTTTAGTTATATGGTATAGCTGTCGCTTTCTTTCTTTCTTTTTTTTTTTTTGAAAACTTTAATTTACATAATACTCGACTGTAAGTTATGATAATTTTTTCAAAATTTAAAACTATCAAGGAACATGAAAACATTTCACAAAAATAGAATAAATTTTTAAAAATTCTAATGTTAATTTAACAGACAAATAACTATTATACAATGCCTTATTAATATTTTCGTAATATTTTTCTCATACTTAAGGGATATTAGTCTATATTGCTCCAAATTCTTCATCAATATATCTGATACTTAAGCAAATGATACAATAAAATCTTATTTCAGAATAAATTATTTTTAACAATTTCCTTAACAATATGGAGCAAATAAAAGTAATATGTAAAATAATAAAATAATTTTTACTTTTACATGTTTTCTAGTCAACATGTCAATCATATCAATTCTACTTTTTTAGTTCTTCGTACATGTTGTACACCAAAATCTAGAAAACATATTTTTAAACTTTGGAATTTTCTTAAGAAGAAACATGTGCCTATATTTAAAAATTTTCAATTCTCGTAAAATCAAAATATGTATTTGAAAGTTTGCAAGTCATTAAATTAATAATGGGAACCAGGAAATCAGAAAAAAAAAATTCTTATAAGATAAGGCGCCAAATATTAAGGATCTTTCTTTCTCGTGAATGATTACTGATTCAAAAACTGCAACCCTTACTATCTCTCCTTTGTAACAAGATGAACCAACAATACCACACCCAGCGAATTTGAGCTTCCCAGTTTTCCGAGCGGGGGAAAGAAAATTTTGCCTCAAGCCTAAAAGCGCCGAGTTGAAGGGATATTTTAACTTAGAATCTGCCGAATTCTAAAGGTTAAATAGTTCTTTTTGCTTTTTAACCATTTTTTTTTTCAAATAATTTATTGTTGAATACCTTGGAAGGATTTTTATGTCTGAAAAATATGACTTAAGTTTTTTTTTAGGATTTAGAGTGAAAGAACAAAAAGCATGTTTTACAGAAAGTAAGTGAGTGAAAGTGGAGTTTATCGGCACAAAAGCCAGATGTGGCTATGCTGAGCCAAAAGAGATTAACTGTGGTCTAGACATTTGAAAAAATGGTAAAACTGAAAATTGGTTGACAAGCAGAAGGGTCGAAAATAGAGAAGGATTACTAAGGGATCCCAAGAGCCTGCCATCGTGTTTACCAAAGACAGTAAATATAATGAACAAATTTTTTTTTTCAAGATTAGAAGTTTATTTTTAAATAATTTTTCTGTTTGTTCCAAGATCTATAAATTTTATTTTCATAAGACTTGAGTCATTTCATACTACATATAATAAATGAATCAAGCTTCAAATATTGATGTTGATTTCTGCGAGCGCCTAGGCCACTTGCAGCCTTCAAGCCCGTATCTTGCAGTTGTGATGAATAATGGCTGAGTCTAGAAGATTTATCATTCTGGGTAGTTAGGCAATGTAAAGTCTATTGGAGTTTAAGCTAACAGAGTTGAAGAAATACACAGAATATCGAATGATGAGCCTTGAGTTTTGCTGTGATTTTTGTTGAATAGAAGGTAAAGTGCTAAACAAGCTGCCACAAAAGAAGAACAAATTAATTAAAAAAACTTTTGAAGAAAGTTGAAAAGTCTAACTGGGGAGTGATGATTTGTCATTATTTGGGTCTTGAAGATTGAATTTATGGTAGTCTTTTGATAAATCCTGGCATAATTCTTACAATATCAATTGAGAGGGCTAAAGTCTAATCTGAAATTTTCTTGATTGTTTTCAGTATTATTTTTGCTGTAATTTTGATTTTTATTATTATTAATATTCAAGTGATTTTTCTTGTTAATGTGGGGAGGATTAGTCTCGGTTGGGATCTGAGTCTCAATCTGTGTTGAGGTCTCTAATTGCAGAATATTAATATGCGATTTAGCTGAAATTTTTGCCTTGACTGTGTGGGCAAATGAGATGTTTTCTCTGTCTACATTTCTTTCAGAGTTTACAACATTTTGTCTGGAACCCTTTGGTGGTTTTGGATATTTGAGGCATCCACCTCATGAGGCTGTGTGTCCATGAGTTTCACAATTTATACAGAATGGGTTTTCAATACATTCTTGTATATCACAGTCTCTTGTCAGGTGCGTGTGACCACATTTTACGCAACGTGGTGCAATATGGCAGTTATCTGAGCTGTAGTGAAAAAAGTTACATGAGTAAAACTGGGTTACTCTATTACCATGATAAGTTAAGATTCAAATATTATTTGGTATTGATGTACAATAATGTTTCCAAATAATGTAATTTATACTTTATTGTAAAAAAATGCGACACATCAGAGTACTTTCATCTTTATATATAAAAATTCAGTTTCCATATGTTTGTGTCTGCAAAACCCAAAAGACATTTTATAAAATTTCCCCCCAACCTCTCAAGGGAACAGGAAATTCCAAGTGCTTCGCAAGGTTTAAATAAAAACAATTACATCTGACAAATGACTATATGTATCATATTTTTTCACTTGCACACATTACCATTTTCACTCATTTGTTTTAAAATATGTCAAATACTTATGATTTAAGAAACATACATATTTAATAAATAACATATTTTTTTTGACAGTCAATGGTCTGACTTACGACCATCACGGGCAGCCAGCTCATCTCATCATTTTACTTTATTGCTTCCTGTAGTCAAGATTTTCTCTAATTTTTCTAACAATGATATAAGTAAAAATAAATGTCAGAGAGGAAAAAAAGTGTCACTATGACCAGTTGATTGAAGTGCATATTATATGCAAAATATTTAATCAAAGGTTAGAACTGGTTTGATTTTATATAAGTTATTTGATTCTGTTTTCCAAAATATAAAGGTGAGTTGATTTCATACTGAATATTGTATTCAATTAATTTGTTTTGTATAGAAAATAATTTAACTGTCTGTTTTCAAAAAGGTAAAAAAAAAAAGGCAAGTTACTTTTACTTAGATTGTTGCATTCAATTCATTTCGTTCATTTTATGCTGATATGTTAAATTCAGGGACAAATTTACCACAATGCTGGTTCTGTGCTTCCTTATTCCAGCAATAACCTTAATTTTCTCCAAATCTATTTCATGGGAGATCAAAATGTCCAATTGAATGCTGGCTGTCATATCTTTACCAGAGTCAAAAGACATAATATTAAATTGTTGCAAAAACTGTTACAAGACAATGATAACTTAATTCAGATTTTCAAAAATTTGATGGACCTCATGCCATCAGAGACAGCCACAGAATTGTTATTCATACTGATCAAACACCAGCAAAGAGCAGGTCAGATTATATAACCCGTCAACAATTGATGAGGTTGGAGACGAACTTCATCCTTGATATCGTTGCAGGGCAGAAATGAGCAACTAAAAGAATTGTGAAACTCACAGAGGATATAAAGCATTGCAATATCCAATTATGTGCAAATGCTTCCAGTGACACCTCAGTCAACACCAGTTGATGAATTGCATGCCTACTTGAAATATTCCAACTTTTTGGAGCACAATAAAAAAAATACATTTAATAATGAATATCAGAGCTCAACTACAAAACAATCCAACAACTGCCATATTTTCAAGACAATTACATGAA